>VDFB02358254.1:0-22049 GCA_007258455.2 Sequoia sempervirens
CATGATTATGACAAAACTGATCATCAAGGATTCCAAGATAGTTTTCATTAATAGTCTGGTTAAAATTAAGCAGCCCCAAGCATCATAATAGTCACAAGAATTGAACATGAGGGGTAGTCATGTAGATTAAAAGCTTACACAATAGTCATCACTTGCAAAGACAGAGACAACATGTTTCCACATAACAAATTAAATCAAATGCATGAAAGGTACAATGATGAAGTCCATAATAGTGAATGTTGCTTAAGAGGGATTGAAGGACAACATTTTGTATCAAGGAGAACAAGGTAACCTCAAACTCTATTGTACCTGAGTATGAAAGTACCTGAGCTTTTGGAGTTTCTAGATGGAACCTATAGCGAAACAGTGTAGTCTTTATCTGAAGGAACCATCTTCAGAGCTCTTCCCTGAAATGAGGGTTGAAAACATTAGAAGAAAATAAATACCATAATTCTAGAGTAACAATTTGTATCAAGAAAAATGTCATAAAGTATAATTAAAAAGACAAATCCTTACAAGTGGACCACAAATTGGACCAAAAAAATTTATGATTTTATCTTTATAATGTAGGAACTCTCTCTGTCGTAGCTTCACAACCTGAAATTGGATCTCTAATTGGACCAATAAAATTTATGATTTTATCTTTAGAATTTATAGTAACTTTCTCTGTTCAATATTCACGACCTCAAATCAGATCAGAAGCTGGATAAGCAGATTTATGATTTTATCTTTAGAATGTACAAACATTCTCTATTGGATATTAAAGATGTAAGGTTGGATTAGAAACTAGATAATCATATTTATGATTTTATCTTTAGAATGTAGGAACTTCCTCTATCGAATATTTGGAAATTCCTACACACAAGTTCTGCTTCAGAGTGAAAACACCCGTAAGTGTTTCGCATTGGCTCAAGGTACAATCCAACTTGGTTATGACACCAATAGCAATCCAATTTTTCTTGAACCGTCCATACCCAAACGTTGCATCACAATCTATTCTTCCTGCACATAAAAATGCCACATATTAACCCCTTCTAAATAAAACTCAAAATACCATGAAACAATGAGTCCCCTATATTAGTAAGTAGTAGGCAGCCTATAGGGCATAGTTTGATTTTATACAAGGATGCTCATGGAAGGAATCTTCAAGTGACAGTGAGTGAGTTGTTTGAGATTGTAGCTGATGGTGCAATATCTAGTCTTTAAGGCAGTTAGCAAAGTAGTAAATGTGTAAGAAAATCAAATTGTACACAACGAACAATTCACAATATTATGTTGCATAATGCCTTAAGTTTAAACACAAAAATCTCATTGTATCTTAATGAAAGTACTGACTTTAATGGTCAATCATTGGAAACCATTATTTTAAAACATGCTATTGTGCTTATGGAGGTAGCATTTTAAGCAAGGTGGTGAGTGGTGGTTTGGAACAATGGCATGTATGAAGGACTTGCTTTATATGTGTACTATGCAGTCTAGCTTAAGACAACATTCTTAGAAGAGATTGAAGGTGGATTATGGAACTCAAGGGTTACATGATAAAGATTAAAACAAAGACTAAGATCTATTTAAAAGCCACTATCATGAAGATATTAAAGATGTCAAATGTAAAACCATAGCAGATGTAGTAATGAACACAATACAAAAGAGGAAAGTGTGCTAGGGTAGATTTAGGAGATCTCCACATTATCTAATCACAGGAAAATACATCATTTATTTATTTTTTAAATTAAAAGAAATTATTCTAAACCCTATATAGGACACATTGATACTTCAAAGCATTTTGATTGATTTTTTAAATTCAAAAAAGTCATTCTAAACCCTATATAGGATACATTGATACTCAAAAGCATCCGAAAAGAATTTGAGATTATGCAAACATATGTTAATTAAATACCGGATTAAAACAAGCGCAAACATTGTAACCCTTTGTTGATCGTAGAGCAGAATGAGATAAAACAATGAACTCTTATGCCTCCTTACCATTTTTTGTCATTATTTACTAAACACTTCTCCATTTTGGTGGCTACTCCTAAAAATAAGGTTTCAACAAAGGTTTTATTGTATGTTTATTAAAATGAAAACTCCATTCTAGTGGGCTATGCCTGAAAATAAGATTTTGACAAAAAATTTAGAGTATGTTTATTAAAGTTTTAGAGTCTTTTGGCAGGTTATATTCTTGATTCCTTAAATGATTTATTCAAATGGATTGTGACTGACGTGATTTGCTACATTTAGAGTTGTAAATTGTAATGATTCCATGATTACCATACTACCGTCGTCTCTTATTATACCCACTGTGGTATGGTGGTATTTTATGCTTCCCTTCTGTTTCTTACCACAATACCACCTTGCTCAAGGCTTCTTGCTACGGGGTTGCGTTGTATACCGCTCTACCACATATGTTGCTCACCTTCCTAATGGTATAGCGATGCAAGCTTTTGATCATTACTTGAAGAGTGTCAATGAGACAATCTTATTTGTCTTACCAATATCTCAATGTCTTATCGACATTACTTCATTATATCCAAGAGTTGTGTTTCACCAAGCACTTGTAGATATACCTTGTCGATGTGACGTAAGTGATTTTATCTCCTCGATATGCCTATATTCTTTTGAAATTTCACTATTTTACATCATTGATGAGACATAAATAATTTTGTTCGACATAAGGGTGTCTAAATTCACGCTAAACCTAAAGCTAAACAAGAAGCTAAAGCTGGAGATAAAAGTGGCACTAAACTCAAAGCTAAAATTAGAGCCAAAGGCAGTGCTAATGGCGGTGCCACACTCGAAGCTAATATCAGTGCTAAAGATGGAAAAAATTAGCGCCTTAATTACCACCAACTTGTCCTGATCGACACAAATAAATGCCATAAAATAGTGCCATCCTGATAAATAGCACCGACATTTTCAAAAAATTGGCAAAAAATGCATTAAAATAGTGGGTGGAAGCAAAAACGGAGTAAAAAATGGAGCAAATCATAGAGATTTGTTGTAGTGTGTCTTCAAAATCTTGAAGGGCATGTTCCATGTCAACCATGGTCCATTCCCACTGCACTACAACCATTTTAGTTGTTACAGTTGGGTTAATTTGGAGTACAGGTTTGGTTGGTTGCTCCACATCAATTACTACCTCCTCATCATTGCTTGGTTGTTCAGTTGGCTTCTAAACAAGAATCACTACATCCTTCTCATCGCTATGTGGCAGTTTCACACCTCTCTTATGTGCAGGCATACTTGTCTGCCTCTTCTTTGTTATAGGTTGCGCGGTATTTGTTGTTGCTTTATTTTTCCTCTGCATTGAACCAACATAATGATTAGTAAACAACATACAATTATAACTCTTACAAATAAAAGAATGATAAAAACTGAAACAACACATTCATACATGTAAGAGAGTGTAATTGAAGAACAAACTAACCATGCATCTAATTGAGTTGATTGCAAATGATCAAGGGTATGTGTGCAATGAAACAAGAAATGCATGGTATACTATCATATCCCCAATTCTAGCTCTTATAACACTTGGGTGATCATGTTAAACCCTTCCTCAAAGAACATTATGATAAAAATATATATAAACTTGGAACATCAGTATGATACAAATATGTATATCTTGAAGGAGCAGTATGATAGAGATAAATGTTAAAACAACAATATGAAATAACTTGAAAGAGTAGTATGATATATGAAAGGGTTTGACATATTTCTATCATACTGCTATTTCAATTTATGTAAATGTCTCATAATTTTTGTTTTAGAAATGGTTACCATACATGAACATTACAGTAATTGAAGAACAAAAAAATCATACATCTAATTAAGTTGAATGTAAATGAAGAAGGGTATAGGAGTCAACCACACTATCACAGTTGGCTATAAGGGATAGGGGAAAATACTTACAGTCACTTTAATTGAAGAAAAAACAAAGCATACATCTAATTAAGTTGAATGTAAATACTATACTAGGACTGGGGCTCTTTCGTTACTATACCCACCATGTGGTGGGTAGAGTATGTGACATATGACATATGGTGGGTATATTATGTGAGAATGTGGTATAGGAAACTTATATATGCTATTTAAAAAATGATTATAACATAAGTAGGAGTCACCCATTATCACAGTTGGCTGTAAGGGAGAGGGGCTGATATTTACAGTCACTTTAATTGAAGAAAAAACAAAGCATGCATCTAATTAAGTTGAATGTAAATGAAGAAGGGTGTAGGAAACTTATGTATCTATCTATCTCTGCAATATATATATACTATTGTTTCAAGTTATATCTGTTGTTAAAAAAATGGTTATAACATAAGTAGGAGTTAGCCATTATCATAGTTGGTTGTAAGGGAGAGGGGCCAAAATTTATAATCACTTTATATATATTGTAGACATCCAAATTTGACCACTTCCATATGGCCAAATTCATCCCCTTTATTCGTCTATCTCATATTCCCCATCAACATTAATTAAATGATTCATTTAATTAATATTTTCCTTTTCCTAAGGTTTCTAAAAGTATTTAATGTAATAATTAAATACTTTACCTTTTAGCCCTACCTCTCTAAATTAAATAAATACATCAATTTATTTAATTCAGTCATTTCGCCTCTTGAATTTAAATCAATTTAAAATTCTCTATTTTCTCTCTCCTTGTCACATCCTCCATAATCCTCTTCTAATCTAGATTAGTTTAATTGATCCATTATTAGGATGTGCACACCCTTAATCAGGATTAATGTCACATCCTCCATATTTTGCCACTTGCTTCTAATCCTTCATTAATCTTCTTAATCACCTGTTTGCACAACCTTAATCTAATCCTCACGCCATTTCTAGTATGTCCTCCAAGTCAACCTTCATAAGTGCTTTATTTATTTAGCCATGACCTCTTCCCCATGTGAATTAAAAAAATCACATTTATTCCTCCAATGCTTTCCTCTTCCCCATAAAGGTTTTTGGGAAATTCTAAATCCCCTCATAAGTCACATCACCCATATGGGACAAGGACCTCCTTTACAAGGACCTTGTCTTATCCCTAAGGTACTTCCAATCATGTGAATTGAAAATTCATATTTATTACTCCAACACTTCTCTCTTCCCCATGATGATTAGTGAGGAATTCTAAAATTCATCACATGTCAACATCCTTCCCACATGGAGACAAGAACTTCCTTTTTGAGGAAATATTTCCCTGATCCCAAGGTACTTGCAAGTACCTCCACCTCACATGTCAATTTTCTCACTTTCCACATGGCAAGATGTGAGGGCTTGTGAGTCCTCAACTCACCACAACCCTTCATCTTTCCTATGTTGGCTAAATCTTAGCCATTCAAATCTCTAGAGACTTTTCCCCTAAAATAGAGGATTTTGTCTCATTTTTCTCAGAACATTAATTCAACAACAAGCATTCACAACTTCAACTCTCAAGCTCAAGCACTCAACACTTCCATACAAGCATTCTCATCTTCCATTGTTTCATTTTGAAGCTCTATTTGCATTTATCTCACATATTTAGTCAAATACCCACTTCCATCTTTGCATTCATCATCCAATTTAGAGCATTTTGCATATCATTGTAGCTTATTTTCCATCAAGGAGCACACAATCAATTTTCATCAAAGGGCCAACCAAAAAGATCAACTTGGATAAGGTATAATTGTTCTTTTATCTTTCTTTGTTCAAGTTCAACTAAGCTAATCTTGAGGTAGTGTTGTGTGTGTTTCCCCTTTGCATTTCTTTGTTGTTTTGTATTTTTTAGGGTAGTAAATCACACTGTACACATTTCTGGAACACCTGGTGGGACCTACAAATGGGCCTGCTCTTTTATTGTGCTCTGTTGTTTGAATTTTTGCAGGTTCAGGTTACCTAGAGGCAACCGTGCCCTCAAGACATGCGACCCCACCCTCAACAGGGGTGATTCTACCCTTGTAGAATCACCCATCTGTGAAACAAGGGAAAATATTCTTCTTGTTTCTTGGACAGGCGACCCTGCCCTCAAGACATGCGACCCTACCCTTAACAGGGGCGATTCTTCCCTAGACAGAGGCGATTATGAGGTAATTAGGGACTTAAAGTGTTATTGCCAAAGTTTGTTTCCTGTTGTTTTTCTTAGTAATGACCCCCTAACTTATTTTATCAGTGGATGTGCTTGTTTTTACCAACGTTTATGCAACCGTTTCACATTTGTCCAAGGCCAGAGGTTAAACTACAAAACATATTTGTTGCAAGAAGAACGGGCCAAGACCTTATTTAGTTTTTTCTTGTTGTCTTTTTCATACTAGTTTGGCACATAGATCTAATTAGGGGGAGTCAATATATTTGTTTGTTGTGCTTGAAAGTGGACTATTGACATATCCAATCCCCTTGTGCCATTTGGTGATCCTGGGTGAAGAGAATTTTAGTCCACTTTAGTCCTTTGTGTTACCCAAGGAGATACTAGGTTGTTCAAGCTTTCCCCTTGCACTTCATGTGAGCCTGGGGAATAGCCGAAAACGTCTAGTGTCTTCTTTTAGCGAGACCTCCTTGGGGATTTCATCACCCCAAGGGATGATCCCAACCACGTGTATCCATGGGGTATTTAAAGGGGGGAGAGCCAAAGTTTTACCCCAATCCAATCACGTCGTGTCTGGCAAAGTGTCGAAGCTAGGGTGATACCTAGATAAGACGTGAAGAGTTGGTCAAAATTTCCAGTACCTCGCTGGGGCTTCTGACTCACACCTGTGATGGGCTAGTGTTCACGGTTGTGCATCACATACCATGTGTACATCAAGGCCTCCCTAGATCACCTTGTTTAGCCTAGTTAGAGGACCGTGTTGGCCATACCCTTTTTACTAACCTTAGGATTGTGTTGTTTGAACTATCTTCTTTGTGTGAAACCAATGCATGTCTTTTGGTCATGTCAGCCTTTTCCTTCTGTTTACTATTTGTTGTGTTTTTGTCCTTTGCCTTAGCTATTTTTCATCCAAGTCCAGTCCAAGTCTGTTATTTGGGTGTCTGCCATTGAGTTGGGCAACCTTGTTTCGTTTATCTGTTTCCCCATTAGGAGGGTTTGTTTGCTTGTTCCAGGAGTCTGTTTCCCCGTTCCGAGAATCCGTTTCTGTATTCGATTGGTCCATTTGTCTGTTTCGAAAGTCCATTTTCCCATTTTGAGAGTTCATTTCCTCATTCAAAGAATTTGTTTCCCTTTTTGGTTGGTCCATTTTCCTGTTTCGAGCATCCGTTTCCCTGTTCCGAGTGTTCATATCCCTGTTCTGAGAGTCTATTACCTTGCTTATTGACGTCGTTTGACCGTTTTTAGATTTAGACAAGTATGAAAGCTAGTTGGGAGACCTTTCCCTCAAGTTGGATGACCTTGCCCCCAAGTTGGGCGACCCTGCACCCCAGTTGGGTGACCTTGCAACCTAGTTTGGCAAATTTGCCACCTAGATAGGCGAATCTTCCCCAGAATGGACCTTCATCTTTCTTCCCATCATCGTCATTCCAGTCCATCAACACTTCCCAAAAGTCATCATTTATTCAACCAAATCACATAGGTACTTCTTAGAACATCATTAGAGTCCATATCCATCATCAAATCATCCATCCCAATCACTTAGACTTCGTTTCAGGGGTTTTGATTTTGATGTAGAAACTTCTAGAGGCCATAACTTTTGACTCAGGTGTCCGTTTGGGTTGAAATTTTATGGGTGGTTGTGTTATGAGGTAGCATGTGGGTTTCCAACCACTTGGTTGGCCCCCATTTTAGCACATTTTCAGGGCTTGAAACTTTCATCTTAACCCTCAAAATCAAAATTTAGTGTTTTTTTTCTAGTTTTTGAAGTCATTTTTGTTAATAACTTAGAACACATGTCTCAGATTTAGGATGTTAGTTGGAAATTCATCCTACCTTGGTTTTAGGAAGTTTTTGGAAAAAAATTGGACTCTCAAAGGTATGCCTGTGAAATTTCCTAAAATTGAAAAATTTGACAATTTTTGAAAACTACCAAATTTGGTAAAATTCGATTGTCAGCACCTTACATCAACTAGTTAAACCCATGAACTTGGTTTAGAGTCAATCCCATCACATACTTCAATCATCCTAATCTGAGCTTCAATCCAATCTTAATCTAAGATTTAACCCAATCCTTATCTAAGCTTCAATCTAATCCTAATCTAAGCTTTAATTTAATCCCAATCTGAGCTTAACCTAAATCCCAATTTGAGCTTTAGTCCATCTACATCTAAGATCTTCTGATATCAAAACAAATATTAAGATCCATTCTTCCATCTTTTTCCAATCCACCCTATTTATCTTTTCATCATCTTTTCTTTCCTTCTAATCATCTATTCCCATACCTTCAATCCATATCCATCCCATCCAACATCATGGATCCTTATCCTTCACCAATGCAACCAAAAATAGTAGTCAAGGGGAATCCTAATTATGTTGATGATGATAATGAGAGTCTTGTTGATCCAGAGGTATATGACATAGATACCCTTGATGCTATCATTTCTAGTAAGCTTTCCCCAACTGCTTTCCAAAATCCAATCACCCCTTCGAGATATCCCATCACATTTTCATCCACACCTACTAGTGATCCTTATGCTACCTTTGACAAAGGATATCCATCATCTTTCCCATCTGCATATTCATCATATCCTTCATATACATCTTTCTCTTATCCAACACCCACATGCTCTTATCCCAATCTACCATCCCAATACTCCTATTACAATCCCCCATCCATGTCCCCCTATCCTAATCCTCCTTACTAGTCTGCCCATTCTAATGCTACATCCACACCTTCTTATCTTAATCCTACATTCCCATCAACCTATCCTAATCGAACATCCATATCCTCCTATCCCTATCCATCATCTCAATACTCCCACTACAATCCACCATCTCAATCTTCCCATCCTAATCTACTAAACCAATACCTCTACTACAATCCACCACTTGTATCCACTTATCCTAATACACCATCCACGTCCTCATATCCTACACCTTAGTATTCCCATCCTAATCCACCATCCCAATACCTCTACTATAATCCACCACCCACATCCTCTTGTCCTAATCCACCACCCACATCCTCTTGTCCTAATCCACTGTCCATGTCCTCTTCTCCTAATCTATCATCCACGTCCTCCTATTCTAATTCACCATCCCAATATCCCTACCTTAACTTTCCATGTAATCTCGCCCCCCCATTAATACTAATCCTCCACCTACTCTTAGTCCTACCTCCAATCCCATTCCTCCATCTAATCCTAGTCCACCAATCCATAATCCTAATCCTCCACCAATCCCTAACCCTTCATCTATTCCCATCACCCTAGCTAAGCCTAGAATATGCAGGATTCTCACTCCAGAGGTTCTTGAAGGACTCATGACAAAGAATACATCCCCAACTCCACATCTTGAAGTCATGGAGCCATGCCATCCCAATCCATCATCCATGGTCACTAGTGATGAGACCCTTCTCCATCCCACAACTATCATTACTAGCACCACCCAAACCGTTGAAACCATCAAATCCACTGAATCCATTGATCTCCCATCTCCTACTCTGACAGTCGTTGAACCCATCGAAGACACACAAATTCGATAAACTCCTCCTACTCCTAGATCCACCCAATCCATTGAAGACATGCAAATATAATCCACTCCTCCCACTCCTAGTATCACTGAAATCCATTGGCATGAACTTCATGAATCTTCCATCCTTCCATCTCCCCCATTTGATGAGTCCCTCCAAAACTCCATCATCATGCCACCCACACAAGATAATTCATGCCAAGAGCTTGACCCAAAGCATACTGACATCTCCCCTCCTCCACATCAAGATCTTGCCATCCCATCTAGTCCACCTCAAGATAAAAGTACCCCATCCATTCCATCCTATGATCCCCTTGTCACTCAAGATCCCACCGCTCCATCTCATGAGCCCTTTCACCTACTGCCACAAATCCAGATTCTATCATATCACTTAATCCCTCTCCTGATCCCTTACTACTCAATCCTTTTGATCAAGATGCTGCTACCCCATCATCCCCTGTTAATACATTTGGTAGCTGCAGGAGGTATCTTCTAACTGCAGAAGAATCTTCTTAATTTGTTAATGTTCAATAGCTGCAGGAGGTATCTTCTAACTGCAGAAGAATCTTCTTATTTGGCGAATTGTTATCAATTCAGATTGCACCCGAACGCTTGATTAATTAAACCTAGCAATCTGTTGAAACATGGAATGATTCTCAGGCCTGTGGGTTGCCTAATTTCGAGAATCAATCTCCAGAGAGGGCTGGTTCCCTGATTAAAAACTCCTAAAACTAATTGACTTGGATGGAAAGAGGAAAAGAACTTGCTCGAACTGAAATCTTAAAGCTATGAGAGGTGATTGCACCTAAATGATAATGACTTGCAATTATGACTCACAAAAAATTTCTTAAAACTCAAATCCACACAACCAGATTCAATAACTTAATCACTTGAACAATTTAAACAAAGGCTTGTGATTTTATGCACTATTGAAGGAAAACAAGGTTTTCACAACAAAATGTATTAACTCATTAATAAGCACAATGTATAACCAGTGATTACAAACTAAATTGCATACAGATATGTGAAAAAGACAGATAAAACTAAAGGTTTCAGAACCGAAACACAGCAATTCTTCGATCAAATTTTTCACAAAACGATGCTCGAAATCTAGAAGGCAAACTCTAAAGTCCTGAATTCAAAGGAATCTTCTGCAATTACGCACTTTTAACCTGTAATAAAACACTGCTATATTAATCTGAAAGCTGAGTTACAAGATTCTCTTCTTTGCTGAAGGCAAAGGCAGAAAATAAGAACTAGAAGAAAAACAGTTAAGTTTTTCAATATATACAAAAACCTTTCCAAAAAGGCATGCAAAAAGAACTGAAAGTCATCAGAAGGTGAAAAGATGACAATTACAATGTGAAATCCGAGCACAAGTGAAAATCTCCTGAAAAAGTGGCCAAACTCAAGTAAAAATGAGTCCAAATAAGCTCAAATTCACTGTCAAGTCATAACTGATACATGCACTATCCCAACTGAACTGCAACTCCCTGAAAAGATGGCTCAAAACATGCACAACTGCCTTGTTTTTATCAACTTCGCCCATAAGAACTGAAACTGCACTTCTATTACATGCACATGATAAAAATATCCAACACCCTCAGTTAACCTTGCTTGAAATAATATCTTTAAGTCGTATTAAAATATTTATAATTTGCATGTTTAAAATAATTAATTTATTAAATGATCTATTGTATATCATTTAACAAATTAATTTTTCATTGAATAATGCAAATTGTGAATATTATAATATAACTTGAAGCTTGGTCGGCTACCATTCTTTAATACAAATATTAAACACATTATCTCCTCCATGATAATAGGCCGACCATATGATTTAAAATATTCGGCCACATCATTTCTTCAATAATACAAAGGCGACCACATTATTAAAATTATTCTTTTGACTTGGAAAATCGACCTAAAAGCATCAACCCTAAAAAACATAATCATCCACGCATTTGACATGAAGCTTCTGGAAGAAGCTGGCCGCCACTGGTAGGGTTTCAAGCTCGACTTCTGCCATTTACAGTCGATTTCCATGATCTTTTGACAAATTTTGGCGTAACAGGTAAGACAAAAGCCTTTCGCCACAAATTTGAGCTCTTTCTGGGCATTTTTCATGAGATTTTGCTAACTTATGGCGCGGCCATGATGATATTCTAACATTTTTTTTCACCCGCCTCTGTTTTCTGTTAAAATCTGAAGTCGATGCTGGAAGAACACTCTGAAGAGAGCCAGTATAAAGATGAAATCTCAACAAAAAACGTGGTAAGCTTCATACCTCTGTCATTGAATTTTAACACAATATCTCAGCTAATAATGGACATAAGCATCAGATATCTCTGTCTTTGGCCGTGGCTAACCTTAATCTCGTGATTCCTTAGCAATTTCTGGACTTTGACCATGTATTTTGGCAAGTTTCTGAAGATTTCTGACCACGGCTATGAGTTATTTTCGAATCCTTTCTTTGTTATTTAAAACCCTGAAAAGCACTGAAAATAAAGCTCAGCTTTTGGGTGTGTGAAATGACTTTACCAGGCCGCACTACACTCTGCACTCATTTTCTGAATAGTTGCCTTCATACCTATGACTGAAACAGCTCCATATTGTTCTGACAAAGCTTTGACCTTGGTTCAAACAGGCCGCGGCCTCACAGCATCATGGGTACTGCCAATAACAATCTGTTTTCTGTATTTCTGTGTTTGGAACTTCAAAAATTTATAAAGCAAGGAAAATGTATTCTTCAGTTCGAAACTTCAACTGGGTGTATTTGAAAACTCCTCTTCAAGAAATGGTTTGATTTCTCTGGATTTTTTAGTAAAAGACATGCTACTATGCTGGGTATTCCTAATTTATTGCATTGCATATCATACCTTTACAGCCGTCTTTCCTCACAAGGCATTCATAACGTTTTCTACTATGGGTATTCTGTTTTATAACTGCTGTTTCATTTAAAAATAAAACAAAATGTCCCTTGCATACCCAGACATTCTTATTGTGTGTGTTTGACCTGAGGAATGAGTACCAGATAGCGTTGCAGAATGTTTGTTTGTAGAAAGACATCATGCTAGAAGCCATTTCAATTGTGGAAGGCTAAATAACTGTCTGCATTTGTGAATGAACATTTTACAAAATATGTTGTCTAATGAACTTCAAAACCAGAAGGCACAGGAGGTTTGAATTGTGCATCAATATGTTTGTACTGTTCCTCAGATAGCTGCTTTGGTTCACCCTTAATTGTATTTATCACCTCTTGTTGCTCAGAGAACAGCCTTTTGAGATGAGCAAGGTGTGTTTCAAACTCATCTATATGTCTAGCCATATGGGAATTTGTCTTTCCACACATAATCCACGTATTCCAGCTTTTTCTGTCTACATTAGAAACCATTTGTACCAGATCAAGCATGCCTTTGCCAGAGCTTAGTTCATGCTGCTGCTTCCTGTGTGTTAATTCGGGCTACCATTGAATAAATTTGAGTTTGAACACTGATTTAAGCACGCTGTCCTCTAATGCATTTCCTGTAGCATTCATTCTTGGATATACTTCTTTGACAGAAAAAACCGTGACTCATTAAACCTTGCTATGAATGAAATTCACCTTTCCGTATCTGGGTACAACAGTGTATTTAACTTGTTACCCTGCACCTTCATGGCTTACTGAACAAACTCTAAACCCCTGCATTTTTCAGTCCATCCACATTATCCCCACTATTGGAATGTTCTTGTCTCTCTATGACTACTCCATGAACTGTTTTCCATAGTGCAGTACATTGTCTTCATTCTTTGAAGCCTTCTCAAACCCCATCTAATAAAAATACAATCCTGTATTCTTTATGCCACAAATCTGTTATGGCATCTTGTTCTGTCATGTACCAGATCTTGCAACAGCTACTCCTCCTTCTGATTTTGGATGCTTTATGACTCATTTGGGAATGTGACTTGTATAGACTGCCACTATGACAGTCTTAATAACTGTCCTACTATGACATACAAATCATTTTGCAAAAAAAACTTCAAAAGAAAACCCTATCTAGGGACTGTCATATGCATTAGTACAGGCTGCCCTATAGAAGTCTTCATGAGGTGGGCTGACCTTCAAAACCGCTACTCTACAAAGTCTTCACAGTCTGTCTCAACTGGAGCAGACTGTGCTTTGAGATTTTCCTCACTAGACCTTGTGACCACTCAGCTCCTTGTAGAATAAAGACTGACAGTTGCTACGCTTCTTCCTGATAACTTTTCCTCCTATGTGATTATCACTTGATGCCCTATGATTTTAATGAAAAGTCTTCACATAAAGAAAACAAACCTCTTCATAATCATGACTATTGACTGTCACCTGGGAACTTGTGTTGTTTGGAAAACACTACCCTATATGCCATGTTATTGTCTCTTTTGATTGCATCTTTTCACTGTGCATGCTCAGCCATACACAACATATGAGGGTCTATTACTTTCATTTCCTTCCTAGGGTTCCAAACATATATTGAGATTCACATTCCTATATCATAACCCTCAGCATCCTCTATGACTGCCCTGTTAACTATTTCAATGAAGCTTGGGAGTCTTAACTTGACACGCATATGTTCCATCAAAACTTGTAGTATGAATGAAATTGTGTTGAATGTATGTCATAAAAAAAAATGAACATGTAGGATAGACATGTTGCAAACCCCTGAAATGTCTCCCCTTTGATAGCGTGTCCATGCCTCCTTCATAATCCTTGCAATGTGCTATGTCATCATGCTCAGCAAATTAATAATGAACTTTTTCTGTTATTTTTCATCTTTGACTTAGCTGAAAAGTTCAAGGCATCATACTTTTTCCTGAAACAACAATCCTTCTGCTTATAAATGAGATACTTTCATTTACTCAGCTTGATGTATGAATGAGCTTACTGTCTCTTTCCACTCATTGTCTTTGCCCAATCATTGCGAGTCTTTTGATAATGCTGAAGCTAAACTATATCTTGAATCCTTTGTAAAATGTGCATGCATTTTCATAGCATAAAAACTAAACAAAAAGCTGAATGCTGTCTCACTTGATCATGATGAAAAGAACGAAGCATTTCATTTGCTGTTTTCATACTACCTCTCAAGCCTTGAAACATTAGATTGTTTCTGTTTGGTAGAAGATAATATATATCTGTATATTTAAATAACAAATGCTGATTCAAAACAAAATTTGCTGCCTCTTTTCATTTTCCCATTTGGCATTCTATTTCACAACGAGAAAGTATTATATGAAACCTATTTCCTCTGTTACCTTAAAAATGACTCAACTGTAAATGCTTTACCAAAACATCAAAACAGCATTGTGCTTGTCATTGTAATTGCTGAACATGGAAATTATCTTCATAACGCTGAAATTAATCTGTTATCTGCCATGATACTTTGCTATTCCTTTGATTTTTCTGGAAATTGTAACTGCTCAAACATTTCAAATGTGCTGATTTAGACTATTTTAATCATTTGATATTACTGTACTGTATTCCTTTCTGGCTCTGTAATTGAAAACCTGATATGCCGGGCTCAACCCTTGTGGGAGCCCGTTTTACTCCACATATCAGCTGAAATGAATTAGAAGATGAAAAACCTGCTCCTGCACACTGAAACAAACATGTTAGCAAAATAAAAGAAGCTGAAAGCTTCCATTGTATTATGACTTTCTGCTGATTTCTTGCAATCATCTGATGAATGCTCGGTTTAACGCAAATTACATTTCTGTCTGTAGCATAGGCGTAAGACAGAAGGTAATTCAGTATTGCTTAGAGTACAACTCTAACATTATCTTCTTAATGATTTTGCAGGTATGCGGAGCGATGAAGCGAGGCTGCAACTACTTGAAGGCTCGATGACGAAAAGCACCAACGAAGCGATTCGCCGTAACAGGCAATAATGAATTGCTTTCTTTTTTACGCTTATGCTATTTACAGCAGTGTGGCCTGTGCTTAGATTTAGAATTCATTTTTTGATTGTCAGAAACAATCTCAGTTACTCTCGCGGCTTGTGCGAGATTCAGCATTTTCACGAAATGAATAAAAGTGCAATTTTCTTTAATTTTCTGTTTTAAACATTTGCACAACAATCTTATGATACCTTTGTAAGATGACATCATTGATGATTCAACGAACACTTAATCAGCAAAATTTGGAAAAAAATTTGTACCTACAAAAGCTGAAACTTATTCAGCTCTACCTGTTGAGCGTAGAGTGAAAATAGGTAGCAATTATGCATGAGAATCTTCCTTAAATAAGTCATAACTGACATGCAATGGAATATTCAGACTGTCATGCAAAAGA
Source organism: Sequoia sempervirens (assembly GCA_007258455.2). Lineage (NCBI taxonomy): Eukaryota > Viridiplantae > Streptophyta > Pinopsida > Cupressales > Cupressaceae > Sequoia > Sequoia sempervirens. The sequence continues at coordinate 15,897 of VDFB02358254.1, forward strand.
ATATTTGTTTGTTTGTCTTAAATAGTTGCATGGAATATATTTGTAACGCCTACTTAAAATAGGCAATGGTAATGCTACTGGTGCGTCCTCTTTTGCATGCAAAAGAAACCTTTTCCTTGTCTATAAAAGAAATGTCAATTCCTTATTTGGGTTTTTGGGAATTCTTGCTTAAGTCAAAGTGTGCTTTCAAGGAGAAGTTCGCCATCTTCAGCAGGTGTTTGAAAAGAGCAGATTGATAGTAAGGAAGATATCAGAGTTTCTTTTGGATGCATGTATCTATGAGAGATACTATTCTTCTGTGAGCCAAGTTGTAAAACTGTTTTGCTGCTACTTCATCTAATATAAGAGAGTACATTTGTGGCTGGGTTTTTCTCCCTCGTGAAGGAGGGTTTTCCCAGGATAATTTCTGTGTTTCTTTTGTTCTTTGTGTTCATTTTCTGTTTGCTTTCATTTCTGGTTCTAAATTCAACATGGTATCAGATCGGGTCTAAAGAAAAGATCCAGAACCAGAACTCTTAAGCTTTGAAATATTTTTCTTGCTTGTCTTCTTGTTTGGTTATTTCAAGTTCTTCCTACAATGGTGAATGGACTCAAAGTTGAGGACAGGCTGGATGGTGCATCCAACTTTACTTCATGGAAATTCAGAATTTTAATTGCTTTTGAAGAAAATGACCTTCTCAACTTCGTGAAGTCTGATGTAGATGAACCTGATGATGACACTGAGAAAGTTCAGTGGAGGAAGAACCATATTATGGCAAAGAAGATATTGATTGATTTTGTTAAGGATCATTTGGTACCTGTCATTTCCAAGCTAAACTCAGCTAAAGAGATGTTTGAGAGTCTTCAAAGTTTGTATGAATTCAACAACACTAGTAGAGCTCTAGCATTGAGGCGTCAACTCTTTCATATTAAAATGGCTAGAGGAGAATCTGTTGTATCCTTCTTCATGAAAATTTCAGAATTGAAGGATCAGCTAAATGCTATTGGAAATTCTATTGAAGACAAAGACCTGGTTATGTTGGCCATGAATGGCCTTCCTCACTCTTGGGAATCCTTCATTCAAGGAATTAGTGGGAGAGATGAACTTCCTAAGTTTGATAGATTGAGAGCTGACTGCATTCAGGAAGAATGCAGACTAGAGACTAGAGGCAATGTTCGTAAAACTCTTCATGAAGATGATCATGTACTTGCTGCTCATTCTTCTAAAGGAAAGAAAGGTAACTCCAAAAGTTTCAGAGATAAGAATTTTGTTTCAGCCCCTGATTTCAAGAAAAAGAAGAAGAATCTTGCTAGGATTCAGTGTTTCAGATGTGACAAATTCGGCCACTATGCTAGAGATTGTCTTTCTAGACCCAAGCATCAAGTGGCTGCTTCAAATGTTGAAAACTCTTCTCCTCAAAGAGAGTCAAGTGAAAATTCAGAGGGGTTCTTATTTATTTCTGCTCTTTCTAGCAATGTTCCTACTGACTGTGATTCATGGCTTATTGATAGTGGAGCCTCTCGACACATCACTGGTTTTCGTAAACACCTCTCTAATTTGAAAGAAAAAGATTCTCATCTTCAAGTTATTATTGGTGATGATGCTTGCTATTCTGTGAAGGGTGCTGGTTCTACATCTTTTCAGTTAGTCTCCGGAATTCCTCTTCATCTGAGTAATGTTCTTTTTGTTCCTTGGTATTAAGAGGAATCTGATTTCTATTTCAGCACTGGAAGACAAGGGTTTTCATGTTGCTTTTGCTGGCAAAGTTCTTGCAAAAGTTCTTGCATGGAAGAAGAACACAGCATTCAGACAGCTCGTGAGATTGGAGTTCGTCATGACAGTCTTTACAAACTTTCAGCTCGTCCTATCCTTGCATTAGCTCATGTTTCTCTAAGTTCAAGCAGTTGTGGCATAAAAGATTTGGTCACCTAAATTTCAGAACCTTGTCTTCTATGGAGAAGGTGGTAGTTGGTCTTCCAAAGCTGAACCAAGATCATGAGGGTGCCTGCAAAGGGTGTGCTCTAGGTAAGAACATTAAAAGTACTTTTCACGGCAGTGAAAGTAGAGCAAAGGATATCCTAGAGTTGATTCATTCTGATTTGTGTGGCCCTATGACCGTTGCTTCTCTTAGCGGTTTTTGGTATTATGTTACCTTCATTGATGACTTCTCTCGTAAGACACGGATTTATTTTCTTAAATCGAAAGAATCTGATGAGGTGCTGTCCAGATTTAAAGAATTTAAAGCTCTTGTTGAAAATTTGTCTAACAAGAAGTTAAAGGTTTTAAGATCTGATAATGGGGGTGAATATGTCTCTGGTATATTTCAAATTTTTTGTGTTGAATCTGGGATTAAGAGGGAGTTCTGTGTCCCTTATAATCCTCAACAAAACGGTGTAGCTGAAAGAAAGAACAAAACTATTGTTGAGGCAGCGAAGGCTATGATTCATGATCAAAGTCTTCAATCATTTTTATGGGCAGAAGCTTGCAGGACAGCTGTATATATTCAAAATCGTAGTCCTCATCAAATCTTAGTCAATATGACACCAGAAGAAGCTTTCTCAGGTTCTAAACCAGATATCAGTCATCTCAAATTTTTTGGATGTCCAGTCTACATTCATATTCCAAAAGAGAAAAGGTCTAAGTTAGAACCTTCAGGAAAGAAAGGCATCTTTGTTGGTTATAGTGAATCATCAAAAGCATACAGGATTTATATTCCAGGTCAAAAGCAGATTGAAATCAGCAGAGATGTCTGTTTTGAAGAAGATGTAGCTTGCAAGAGATCTAAAGAATCTATTATGGAAATTGATAGAGAAGATTCTGAACCTTCTCAAGACATGGAGATGGCTGTTCCGGACTCCCCTTCTGAGATTCAGAGGGAGATTACAGAATTAGAAGATTCTACTGATCCTGTTGATCCAGTTGATCCTATAGATACTTCTGCTGGTCCAAGTAATGCCTCAGCTGATAAGAAAAGACCTTTGTGGGCCAGGCATACTATGCAAGAGGCTGAAAATTTTGCAGCTCCTCGTGGCACTTTCAGAGAGAGTAAAAGACCTCATAAGTTTGCAGGATATGTAGCCTTGATGAGTCATATTATAGCATCCGAGCCTTCTAGTTTTGAAGAGGCTTCAGGTCAGCAAGTGTGGAAGGATGCCATGATTGAAGAGTATCAATCCATCATCAAGAATGATGTCTGGGACATTGTTCCTAGGCCCAAAGGTAAATTTGTTGTTTCTTCTAAGTGGCTGTTCAAAATTAAACATGCAGCTGATGGGAGTGTAGAAAAATATAAAGCTAGATTTGTAGCTAGAGGGTTTTCTCAAAAGGAAGGTATAGACTATGAAGAGACTTTTGCACCAGTAGCTCGTTACACTTCTATCAAAACTATCATAGTTGTTGCTACAGTTAAGGGTTGGAGACTTCATCAAATGGATGTGAAGATGGCATTCTTGAATGGGATAATTGAAGAGGAAGTATACATTGAACAGCCAGAGGGCTTTGTGATTCATGATAAGGAGTCTCATGTGTGCAAGCTGAAAAAGGCCTGTATGGCCTTAAACAAGCTCCTCGTGCTTGGTATGAGAGAATTGATCACTATTTATTGAGCTTGAGCTTCCTAAAGAATGATGCTGATCCAAATTTATATTTCAAGGTAAGTGATGACAAAGTCTTAATCTTAGTACTTTATGTTGATGACTTGTTCCTCACTGGTGATGATGATCTCATTTTTAAATGTAAGAAGGAGTTATCTTCTGAATTTGAAATGAAAGATCTTGGTCTGTTGCACTACTTCCTTGGGCTTGAGGTATGGCAAAGACCAAATGAGATTATTTTGAGTCAAGGGAAGTTTGCTATTGATATCTTGAAGAGGTTCGGTATGTTAGATTGTAAATCAATGATGACTCCTATGGAAGCAAATCTGAAAAAGTTACATGAGGTTGCAGCCACTTCAGATTTAGTTGATCCTACTATGTACAGGCAGTTAATTGGTTCTTTAATGTACCTAGTTAATACTAGGCCTGATATATGTTATGCTGTTAACACTTTAAGTCAGTTCATGTGTGAACCAAGACAGGTTCATCTTGTTGCAACTAAACACATATTGAGATATGTTCATGGCACAATGGGATATAGTCTAAAATATTCTTCTTGTGCAGAATTGAGCTTGCAGGGGTACTCTAATTCAGATTGGGCAGGTTGTGTGCCTGATAGGAAGAGCACTTTAGGATGTTGTTTCAACCTAGGTTCAGCTATGATTTCCTGGTGCAGCAGGAAACAATCATGTGTTGCTCAGAGTACAACTGAAGCATAATATGTTGCAGCTTGTGTGGCTACAAGAGAAGCTGTGTGGCTTCGCAAATTGCTTGCAGGATTGTTTGGATAGCCTTTGGAACCTACAGTGATTCTTTGTGATAACCAAAGTTGTGTGAAGCTTTTGGTTAATCCTATTTTTCATGATAGAACCAAGCATGTGGAGATCAAGTATCATTATTTAAGAGATGTGGTTCAAAGGAAAGCAGTTGAACTCAAGTATATTTGCACGGATGAGTAGATAGCTGACATTCTCACCAAGCCACTTCCTAGAGTAAAGTTTTCTTATTTTCGAGATAAGCTTGGTATTGTGGAGAATGTTGCTCTTGCTGAGAGAGAGTCTCAGCCTCAGTGACTCTTGCTTCATGTGTTAATGCATTTCTCTTTGCGAGAGAGATTTGAGGTATCAGCCCTTGTTAATGCATTTCTCTATGAGAGAGATTTGAGGTATCAACCCTTGTTAATGCATTTATCTATGAGAGAGATTTGAGGTATCAGCCCTTGTTAATTCATTTCTCTCTGCGAGAGAGATTTGAAGTATCAGCCCTTGTTAATGCATTTCTCTATGAGAGAGATTTGAGGTATCATCCCTTGTTAATGCATTTCTCTCTGTGAGAGAGATTTGAGGTATCAGCGCTTGTTAATGCATTTCTCTCTGTGAGAGATATTTGAGGTGAAAGCTCTTTTGTTTCATTCTATTGGAGTAGCCATGGTGGACGTCATGATGAGATGTCAACATCATACTTGTGCATGGATATTTGAAAAGATACCTCCCTAGCTAAGAGGAAGTGTTAATGTTCGGTAGCTGCAGGAGGTATCTTCTAACTGCAGAAGAATCTTCTTAATTTGTTAATGTTCAGTAGCTGTAGGAGGTATCTTCTAACTGCAGAAGAATATTCTTATTTGTCGCAACTGTTATGCATGAGAATCTTCCTTAAATAAGTCATAACTAACATGCAATGGAATATTCGAACTGTCATGCAAAAGAATATTTGTTTGTTTGTCTTAAATAGTTGCATGGAATATATTTGTAATGACTACTTAAAATAGGCAATGGTAATGCTACTGGTCCGTCCTCTTTTGCATGCAAAAGAAACCTTTTCCTTTTCTATAAAAGAAATGTCAATTCCTTATTTAGGTTTGGGAATTCTTGCTTAAGTCAAAGTGTGCTTTCAAGGAGAAGTTCGCCATCTTCAGCAGGTGTTTGAAAAGAGCAGATTGATAGTAAGGAAGATATCAGAGTTTCTTTTGGATGCATGTATCTATGAGAGATACTATTCTTCTATGAGCCAAGTTGTAAAACTATTTTGCTGCTACTTCATCTAATATAAGAGAGTACATTTGTGGCTAGGTTTTTCTCCCTTGTGAAGGAGGGTTTTCCCAAGATAATTTTTGTGTTCTTTTGTTCTTTGTGTTCATTTTCTATTTGCTTTCATTTCTAGTTCTAAATTCAACATCCCCATCTCATGATCCTCCATCGCCACCTAACTCTACCATCCCAACACCACTTTTATATCACCTTGGTACCATTACACTCATCCATAGTGGTTTTCTTACAGAGGAAAAACAAAGCATATGCATCTCTCATCATCCTCCACCTAATAACGAACTCGCATCATTCTTCTAGAATAACAAAAATCCTATCATGGATGGAATGCTCAAGAACATGAACTATCAAAGAAAAGGTTTAGGCCTTCATGAGCAAGGTATTTTAGAGACCATCCAGGTCAAAGAACACTCCTATACGAGAGGTCTCAGATGTACTACTTGCGAATCACAATCCAAAAATGTTGGTACAACCTCCACATACCCTCAACAATCCTCTTCTATATGAATAAGAGGCTCCTCCCATCACTCCACCA
>VDFB02358255.1:0-97699 GCA_007258455.2 Sequoia sempervirens
GTTTGAAATTTGTCAGATCTTCCAAAAACTAGAATTTTCATTATAACTCCTAGAGATCCAAAACCACTCTCAAACATCCTGAAACTATATACATGAAATATAACTTAAAGTATAAGAAAGTAAACGTCCATATGTAAATTTCAACTTATACTTAAATGTTTATTTCATGTATATAGTTTCCCTCAAAGATAAAGAGAAGAAAGAAAAAAAAGAGAAGAAAAATAAATTCAATGTAGATCAAAAAATGAGTTCGTTATAACATGCTCACGTTTTGTCAATGCATGCAAAAAACACAAAAGTCATGTCAAAACTAAGATATAATGTGAGCACCTTATAATGCATGTGCATTATATCTTTCTTTGGGAATCCCTAAGCCTTGGGATTGGTATTTTCTTTGGAATACCAACCCAAAGGCTTGGAGGGCATTCCGAACGACCATAAACATGTTTTTGTAAATTCTACAATATTTCAAATAATCAGGTTTGTGCCCACCATCAAGATTGCATGTGGTTCAATATCAATCAAATCAAACATCTGGGTAATGTTAGGTTCTCTCTTAGCTATCCAATGATGTAATTTTTCGCACTTTCTAACAATGTTAAGCATTTCATCCATAATTTCTTTTGTTTGTGTCTCTTTTTTGGCAAAAAATAGTGTTTGGTGTTTTTTTCATTATAAATTAACCGTTCATCAAAAATTCAAATAAATTACATTTTTAGAAACTAGACTCCATTCTACAAATATTAAAAAAATTCAATTAGTTTCCAAAATTTGTAGGGTAGCATGGCCAAAATTTTGTTTTTTAAGAAATTTCCACTTAGAAAATTAGTAAAAAATCAAATATTCATTTAAAAATTATGAGAAAAATTGTCCATCGACTACATACTATTAGCTAATATCTGACTATAGCGATTTTAAAAATACTAAAAACAAGTTCACCATGCTAGGGTCATACAAGAGTTGCTATGTTATGTTTTTTTGACAAAAACAACACCAATTTGTGTGTGTCCCTCTTTTGAACGCCTTAATCCTGACCGTTTTCAAAATAAATTAGTAGTTTATAAAGTAGACTTAGAGCACCTCAATCCTTTTTTTGGTTCCATATAAATTTTTTGAGTGTAACTATCCTCAATTTCATGTCCAAGGTCAGTATTTCCTGATTTTAGAAAAAAGTGGCCACTTAAGCCCCCTTTTTGGGAACCATCTTTGTGCACTTACCCATGAATCAAGTTTCATTGTGGGCCAATAGTATCCTGCATGCATAGTTTTCTTGGCTAGGGTTGGACCACTACAATGGGCTCCACATATACCTTCGTGTACTTCTTGTAAGGTCATTTGTGCTTCATCAGTATCGAGACATCACAAGAGGGTGTTGTCAAGGCTTCTGTGGTAAAGAGTGTCACCGACGATGGCATATCTAGAGGCTTTATGAATGAAGGTCTTATGTTGATTGGCGGATAGTTTAGGGGGAATGATGTGGTCATGTAGGTAGTAATAAACATCTTGGTACCAAGGTGATTTTGGACCAACAACTTCACATACCATCTCAAACTCAGGAATATCAAAGGCAAGGACTAGTAGTTATTCTACCAAGAACTCATAATATGGCACATTATCAGGAATATCCAAGAGGAAACCAATGGTTTCCATTTTTTCCACTACCTTTTTTAGAATGTGATGGACCCAAGGAAAGATGATGTCAAATTACTTCTTAAAACTATCAACCATTCTCTTGTAGTGTTGAACAAGACAACTGAGAGGGGGGGTGAAATAGTTCTAACAAAATTCAACTTTTAAAACTTTGACTAGAAATTAAATTAATCAAAAATCTTTTATTCTGCTAATCTAATTAATCATTAAATGCAAAGGTAGAAACTAAAGAGCATCACACATACACAATAACACCAGATTTACATGGAAAACCCAATAAGGGAAAAACTACGGTGAGGATTAGCTCACAATATAGAGAATATCAAAACTGATTACAAAGGCTCACTGCTAGAGAAGGTCCACTGCCAAAACAAGACTCATTGTCTGAATTAGGATTCATTGTCCAAACAAGGGTTAACCACCCGAAGGGCTCACTGCCACACAAATACAAAGAAGATAAAATACATTTGTTAGATAGAGAAAAACAATCTCAATGCAATAGATATTTCCACCACAATTTTATCAAACACTTGTAGACATGATTGAATAATAGAATACACCTTCGACTCACTACTTCTAGAAACTCAACAATTAGAATTTTCACTAATCTGCACCAACTCGCATTCCTTACACACTATCTTGCTCTATTTCTTTGCACTTCACTTTTCACCAAAATCTCATCATGTATTTATACTATCTTCAACTTTGAAACATATCCAAAATTGGCCATACACCATTTGTATTTACAAATTCAAATTAGGTAAGCACAAAAAAAATTCTAAGGTGGAATTAGAATGAGGGTGACCCAATCACATGCTTCAACATGCTTCCGTAAGCCTCAAAAGTAGTGTTAAATACAAGGTCAGCCAAACTAGTGTTAAAAACATAAATCAATTAAGTATGCACAACCTTAGCATGATCCAATCCTTCCAGATAATAAAATTATCTTCAACATGATCATATCACCTTAACTCCAGAACTGCAATTCATAAGACTCAAACAAGAAGAAATACAAAGCAACTACATTTCTCCCAGACCTCAGCTAGATACCCTGAAAATCATAGTTCACAACTGGTGAACATAAATCACATTGTACAACAATCCAAAAGGCCAAACCCTAGATATAGCAACTTCCAACAACCATGATCAACATATCTGAACCACACAAACATAGGAAAAAATATTGGAGAAAAACCCAATGCAACAATTGAACACTTCTAACCTTCATTACAATTTTTTCAATATCCTCAACATATACAACCACTAACCATTATCCATGACATCAATGACAACATCAACTAGTTGAGAACTAGTTAACTATTTAACATCAATGACAACACCTTCATCATACTTCCTTCATATTTACAACAATCTCCCCCTTTGTCATTAATGACAACACATGATGTGAGAAACCATCAAAGACAACACACTTCTCCATGATTTTACTTTCTCCCCCTTAGTAGATACTCTATTCACATCTTTCTCTCTTCTTCCTTTATTTTCACATATTTCTTTCCCCATTTGACATAAATGGAAAAGAAATAGGATGCTTTACATTGATTTCCCCTTTAACATCAATAACAAAATACTCTTTCAATGATAACACATAGCACTACCTACTCCCCCTGAGAGGTAGCCACCAAAACATCAGTCCAGAAGAAAGATAGATCCATAGATCCACTAGACTGATGCATCTCCATATGCATCTAGTTCAAGATAGGAGGGTCAATAACCGCTAACTTTTCCTAGAGATACTCAAAATTATCTTTAGGAAGAGCCTTCATAAATATGTTGGCCATTTGATCCTTCATCAACACATACTCAAGTTTTACTTCATTCTCCACAACCTTCTCTCTCAAAAAGTGATACCTGATAAATATATGCTTTTTCCTTGAGTGCATCACTGGATTCTTTGAAATTTTAATTGCACTTGTATTATCACAGAAGATAGAAATAGGATCATCATACATTACTCTAATATATTTCAATGCTTGTTTCATCCACAAAACTTGTGTACAACAAGATGTAATAGCAATATACTTAGCTTCAATTGTAGATAAAGAAACCAAATCTTGCTTTTTACTCAACCAAGCTACCAATCTACAACCAAGATAGAATGCACTACCACTTGTACTCTTTATGTCATCTACACAACCAACCAAATCTGCATCTATGTAAGCACTTAGTGTAAAATCAATATCCCTAGGATACCATAACCAATAATCCAGAGTACCATTCAAATATCTAAATATCCTCTTAATAGTAGCAACATGTGTCTCTTTAGGGTCTTCTTGAAATCTAGCCACAAGACAAATTGCATGCATGGTATTTGGTCTAGTAGCAGTAAAATACAACAAACCTCCAATCATAGATATGTATATGCTCTGATCAACCTTAGGTGAATCATCATCTTTACTCAATTTGCAACCAGTCACCATAGGAGTGCATCCCAGTTTGGAACCATCCATCCCAAACTTCTTCAACATTTCTCTTGCATACTTTGACTGTGAAATCAAGATCCCTTTCTTTGTTTGATTAATTTACAACCCAAGAAAGATATTCATCTCACCAAACATTGACATCTCAAATTCTTTTTGCATATCTTTAGCAAACATCTTGCACATTGTTTCATTTCCTCCAAAAATAATGTCATCAACATATACAACCACTATCAAGATTTTATCATCTTCAATTTTAAAATAAAGATTACTATTTGTCATACCTTTGTCGAAACCTTGCTAAGTCAAATATCTATCTAACCTTGCATACCAATCTCTAGGAGCTTGCTTCAATCCATATAAATCCTTCTTCAATCTGCAAACCATATTTGGTTGATATGACAAATAGAATCCTTCCAATTGTTCCATGTAGACCTCTTCTTCTAACTCACTATTCAAGAATGCAAACTTAACATCCATCTGATAGACCTTGAAACCTTTATGAGCAGTGAATGTTAAACACATTCTAATAGCTTCCATTCTTTCCACTGGAGAAAATTTCTCCTAAAAATCTATACCTTCTACTTCTGAGTAACCCTTACACACAAGCCTTTCTTAATTTATGACTACTTCTCCATTCTCATTCAACTTGTTTCTGAATACCCATTTTGATCCAATTATAATTTTGTTTGTCGGTCTAGTGACCAATTCCCAAGTTTGATTCTTCTCAATCTACATAAGTTCCTCTTTCATAGCTTCCATCCAATAGTCATCTTTACATGCTTCACTTTCTTTAGCTCAATCTCAAAAAGTAAACACAAATTGATCTCAGCAGCAATAGCAACTCTGCTTCTTGTCAATACTCCTTTCCTTTTATCTCCAATGATTTGATTTTCTGAATGATTCTTCTACACATATCTAGGTGTTTTAGGGGACACCACTAGAGCTTCTTCTGCTTCATTCTACTTCTTCTATTCTTCCACAAATTCTTCAATTCTTACACAATCAGGTTCATCAGATACATATCCATCAACTTCAATTGAATTCTTCATTACTTCATCAACCTTGACATTTGTGCTTTCTACTATCTTTCTTAGTCTTTTATTGAAACATTTGTAGGCTTTTCTCTTAGTAGAATATCGAAGAAAAATACCTTCATCACTTCTAGCATCAAACTTCCCTAAATTTTCTTCATCCTGTCTGATATAGCATTCTCTTCCAAATACCTTAAAATACTATTGGCCCTTGCTTGAAATCAATTGAACATGCAGATAGTAGCGTGAATAGCTTCTCTCTAGTAAAATTCTAGTAAACCGGCTTCAGTAATTATTGATCTAGTAGCTTCTTGAATTATTTTGTTCTTTCCTTCAACAACTCCATTCTAATAAGGAGTTCTAGGAGTAGATAATTGTATTTTTATTCCATGAAATTCACAAAACATATTAAACTCATGGGAGGTGAATTCACCACCTTTGTCAGACCTCAAGCATTTTATTTCTAAATTCACTTTATTCTCTACCATAGCTTTGAATGTCTGGAATCTATCTAATGCATCATATTTCTCTCTAAGTAACCCATGTATACCTAGAGTAATCATCAATCAAAAGCATAAAGTACCTTTCACCTTGTATAATTATCGCTCTTGTAGGACCATAGAGATCTATATGAATCAAATCCAATAGTTTGGTAGTAGATTGTTCCTTTGATTTGAAGTTGTTTCTTGCTTGCTTTCCAAACTAACAATTCCTGCAAATAGCTTTAACATGCTTTGTAATCCTTGGTAAATCTCTTATGGCTTGCATTTCACTAATCCTTGCCAAGTTATCAAAATTCATATGACACATTCTTTGATTCCATAACCAACTATCATTAATCTGAGTCATAAAGCAATGTCCATCAACACCCTTAAGTTGATATATATTTCCTTCTGACTTCTTTCCTGTAGCAATCACTATTCTGGATCCTTTCCTCATTTCACATCTCTCATCCTCAAAAACAAGATTATATCCTTCGCTACACATCTATCCAAAACTCAAGAGATTTTTCCTTAAACCCTTAACATAGTAGACATCATCAGTATTATTCTTTCCATCAAAACTTATTGAACCTATCCCACAAATTTTAGCACCAGTATCATCTCCAAACATAACTAAGCCTCCATCATATTTCTCTAGTTTAACAAACTTAATCTTATCATTGGTCATGTGATGTGAATAGCCATTTTCAACAACCCAATAGTTATTTTCTTGTTTAGCATGTAGGGCAAAGATTACATTATCTTCCTCTTTCTCTTTCTCTTTCTATGGACATTCCTTTACCTATCTTTCAGATTTAGCAGAAGTAGGTTCATCTTTTATAGCTAAGAACAAGCATTCATTGTCATCAAAATCTCCATAATTAGACTTATCATTAGATATACTAGCATTTTCATTCACATAGTATGCTTTGTTGATCCTTTTACCTTTATTTTCTTTGTCAGATTTTTGTTTGTTCCTCTTAGCTCTCTTAAGACATCTCAAAGCATAGTGACCTATTCCTCCAAAACTATAGAATTTAAAGGGTAACTTACCTTCATACTTTCTAGATCCTTTCCTCATCCTTCTCACAAAGTTAGCTTCTACTTCATCAAGGTTTTCCTCATCCAGATCTTTAGCTCTTGTAGCCTTAAAAGAAGTTTCCAATTTGGATCCATTTCTCAAATTTGGTTTTCTCATCTCATAAGATGTTAGAGTTACCGATAATTGATCTTTAGTATAAGTCTTGTAATCCATATATTCTTCAATAGCAAATTTTTTTTGACTGTATGCATCAAGAAGAGTTATAAGAATCTTCTTCACAATCATGGGTTCATCTACTATAGCACCAAGTCCTCTCATTTTAGCTACCAACTCATCTATTCTCAGCACATAAGATTTAATGTTCTCATCTTTAGACATATGTAGGACCTCAAACTATGCCTCTAAATTCTACAAATTTTCTTATTTTACCTCTTCATCTCCTTCATGCATCTTTTCTAAAGCACCCCAAACCTCTTTGGTAGTCTTCAAACTCTAGACTTTAATCAACACATAATGTGAAAGATTATTTTCTAGAATGAAATTTTCCTTATTTTTCGCTTCATGTGCCTTGATTTCATTAGTATAATTAGTTTTATAAGAATTTTCAACATCATATCCACAATAATCCATATATCCTTCCATCTATATTTTCCAGATAGCATAATTTGTTCCATCGAACCTAGGACATTCAAAAGTGATCTTGCTCACCATCGTGGACCTTCCTTAAGAACTTAATCTCTTCTCCAAGGAACCAAGCTCTGATACCAATTGTTGAACAAGATAATTGAGAGGGGGGTGAATCAGTTGTAACAAACTTTAACCTTTAAAAGTTTCACTGGAAATTAAATCAATCACAAATATTTTATTCTACTAATTTGATTAATCATTAAATGCAAAGAGATAAACTAAAGAGCATCATACATACACAATAACACTAGATTTATGTGGAAAACCCAATAAGGGAAAAACCATGGTGAGGATTAGCTCACAATATAGAAAATATCAAGACCAATTACAAAGGCTCGCTGCCAAAATATGACTCACTATCTGAATCAGGACTCACTATCCAAACAAGGATTAACCACCTAGAGGGCTCACTGCCACATAGATACAAAGAAGATAGAATAGATTTGTTACACAGAGAAAAAAATATTAATGCAATAGAGATTTCCACCACAATTTTCTCAAACACTTGTAGACATGCTTGAATGATAAATTACGTCTTCATCTCACTACTTCTAGAAACTCATCAATTAGAGTTTGCATTGATTTTCACCAATCGCATTCCTTACACATTGATTCCCATCTACCTCACATCTATCTTGCTCTATTTCTTTGCACTTCACTTTTCACAATTATCACATCCTATTTTTATACCATCTTCAACTTTGAAACATATCCAAAGTCGGCCATACACCATTTGTATTTACAAATCTAAATTAGGTCAGCACCAAAACATTTGAGGGTGGAATTAGAATGAATGCAACCCAATCACATGCTTCAAAATTCTTCCATAACCTTTGAAAGTAGTGTTAAACACAAGTTCAACCAAACTAGTGTTAAAAACATAAATCAATTAAGAACACAAAACCTTAGCACTACCCAATCCTTCCAGATAACAATATTATCTTCAACATAATCAGATCACCTTAACTCCAAAACCGCAAGTCATATGAATCAAACAAGAAGAAATCTGAAGCAACTAAATTTCTCCCAGATCTTAGCTAGATACCCTGAAAAGCACAATTCACAACTGATGAACAGAACTCACACTGTACAATAATCTAGAAGCCTAAATCCTGGATATAGAAACTTCCAACAACCATGACCAACATATTTGAACCACATGAACATAGGAGAAAATATCAGAGCAACAAATGAACACCCACAACCTTCCTTCATTACAATTTTCTCAATATCCTTGACATATACAACAAATAACCATTATCCATGACATTAATGACAATAAGAACTAGTTAAGAACTAGTTGACCAATTGACATCAATGACAACACCTTCATCATACTTCCTTCATACTTGCAACATATAGGGAGTGAAATTTTCATCCTTTGTGTCATAATCATCATTGACTTGTTAGATTACCAACTGTGAATCACCATACACATGAAGACTTTTTGTTTTCCATTTGATAGTCATGTGTAGTCCTATGAGCAGAGCCTCATATTATTCTATATTTTTTGTGCAAGGGATAGCAATCCTGAATGATTTAGGTATGTTGTTTCCTTGTGTGAGATCCATAAAAGTATAACTTCCATGTGGAAAGAGTGTTTAGTGTGAAAATAGACTCATCATGAAAATATGATACTAATGGGTGATCTACTTTGGTAGGTACATCTACGAGTTGGTTGGCTATGACTTGTCCTTTTATTTATTTTTGTTCAACATATTGGATGTCATATTCACTTAGTATCATGACCCATTTAGCTAACCAATCTATCAATGTTGCTTTACTAAGAAGATACTTCAATAGATCTATTTTGGCTACCAGTTTTGTCTGATGATTCAACATATAGTTCCTAAGTCTTTGATTAGAAAAAACTACTATAAGATAGGAATGTTCAATTGGATTGTAGTTGAGTTTGTATCCCACTAAAGTATGACTAATATAATAGATTGCTCATTCTCTACCTTCATCATCATTTTGTGCAAATAATACCCCCTAGTGTTGATGTGGTTGCTGATATGTAAAGTACAAGATGTCTTCCATCAACGGTCGACATCAAGACTGGTGGTGTTGACAAGTAATCCTTAATCTATTGGAAAGATTCTTGTAACTTTTATATCTACATGAATGGTGCCCCTTTCTTAAGCAAGCATTGTAATGGATGACATTTTTCTGCTAGTTGTGCTATGAACCTTTTGGTGGACTAGAGTCTTCTTTGTAATGATTGTAGTTGACTAATGTTGGTAGGTGGTGACATGTCTATTATAGCTTTGAATTTGGTTGGGTTGACTTCAATGCCTCATTGAGAAACAATGTATCCTAGGAGTTTTCTTGATGTCACTCCAAATACACATTTCTTAGGATTTAGTCGTACTTCATATTCTTCTAGTCTCTTGAAGATTTTATCTAGTACTTGCAGATGATCACCCCTTGTCAATGAATTAGCCAATAATTCATCCACATACTCTTCCATAAAGTGTGCATGAGGTCGTGGAAGATCATAGTCATTTCCCATTGATATGTGGCCCAAACATTTTTTAGTCCAAAAGGCATGACATTCTTGTAGTATGTTCCCTAGGGGGTAGGTGAAGGTTGTCTTGTGTTGATCTTCAAGGGCTATTCTAATTTGGTTGTATCCTGAGAAGCCATCCATGAGGGACAACATCTTGTATCCTATTGTTAAGTCCACAATAATGTCAATGTTTGGTAGGGGAAATCATCTTTTAGACATGCATTATTGAAGTCTCAAAAATAAGTGCATATGTAGATTCCTCTTATTGATTTTTTCACTTGTACTAAGTTAGAAGTCCACTCGGCACAGTTGATGGGGAAAATGAAACCAACATCTAATAACTTCTTCAGCTCAACTTTGACCAACAAGGCAATCTATGGATGCATTTTCCTAAGCTTCTGGTTAACTGGTTTTGAATTGGGAAACAATGGAAAGTGGTGTAAAACCAACTCAAGATCTAAACCATACATATCGACATATGACCGAGCAAAGTCGATTTGATGTTATGTGAAAAAGGCACAAAACTTTTGAAATTTTGAATCTATCAATGATGTTGTGAAGTAGACAATCTTAGGATTTTGTTGTGCCTATATTGACTTCTATAGTTAGTTCAATGAGCATGGGTGATTTCTCTTGGTTTATGGGAAGTGTGTCCAACCCTCCATCCTTGGGTGCCTCAGAGAGGTTTTCACCCTTGGATGTGTCCTTACTTTTTACTTTTGCATGGTCAAGAGGCACGTTGTGGTTTTCACCTAGAGACCTTACTTTTTTTTTATTTTGTCATTCTCATTTGTGCGACTGGAGGGGCGAACATACTCCCCAAAATATATTGTGTTATCCAATTCTATGGTAAATCCAACTTTATGATATTTTTTAGGAATTCTTTTGTGTAATCCCATGAACTCTATGATTGCTTCATCATTTCCAAATATGTCTAGGATGAGTGGTCCTTGTTGGTCCTAGTCTATCAATTGTGGGTACACTACGGGCATGCCATCATCAATATTGTCAAGGTTTAGTGAATGGGTGGACAAGGTGAATATGAAAGTGTTGTCAGGATCTTTGGTCAAGGTATTAGATAGGTCAAGGCCTTAAAATATTTTAGCTATGATGTAGTCACTAGATTTGCAAGAGTCCCATTCTCATACATCAGAGTCGGTCTTGACATAGTCTTCAGATGTCTTGGATATTTCAGATGGATCAAGTGTCACAGATGTCTTGATATCCTTTGGAGCATTCACTTCCTCACTTGAAAGAACCTTAGTAATAGGAGTGCCTATCTTTATTTATTTTAACCCTAGTCCTAAGCCCTTTGGTTTCTTAAACACTAGAAAAGGTTCTGTCATCCCATTTTTGTTTAAGAAAAGTCTGTTGTGTCCATATAACATTTTCTCTACATGATTTTAAAGCCTTTTCCATACTGTTTGGTTGGGATTTGTTTGTGTTCATTTTATTCTTCTTCTTCTCTATATAACCATGTTGAGACATCTTCTTCATTGATGGCTGCCTTGATTAGTTCTTCCCACATTGTAAAGGTAGTAGGAGATACTTGAATAGTGATTATAGATTCCTTTTGACTATTGACGGTTTTCCATAGGTCTTAGGTGATACCAGTAGTTGAATGATGCAATAGGATTTCTTCATATGATATTCACCACACCCCTTATCTTGGATCTAGATTTTACGATCAAGAGGTGGAGTTTTGGAGGTGGATGCTTTTGATAAGGTGGAGGGATCAATGTAATGAGAAGAGGTAGATAATGAAGCTTCCTGATTTATTGGAACTTGTTTTTTGGATAGCGTTCCTTGTAGATTGCTACAATATTGAAATGGGTCAGAGTAACCAACTATTTTGATCTTGGTACCATTGTAGGGAAAATTTAATAGGCATTGATAGTAGGTGGATGAAACACATTTCATGGCATGGATCCAAGGTCAACCAAGGAGGAGATTGTATGGGAGATCTAGGTCCAAGACTTGGAATGTGGTGTCTAATATTGTGGATCCAACTCTAATTAAGATTGTTATGATGCCCTTGGAGGAACACTCTTCATCATCATAGGATTTTGCGATAATGTTATTTTTTGTATCCACACAAGCTATAGAGAATCCCAATTCCTTAACTAATTTAAGAGTGCAAATGTTTAATCCTACTCCACCATCTACCAAGATTCATCTTACTTTATGTTTATAAATGAAGACTTCTAGGTGCAAAGGGTCATTGTGACTGGACTTTTGGGATGAATAATCTTGGTTTGAAAAAGTGACATGGTGAGTGTTGGCTAATTATCCCACCATTTTCTGGAAGTGATTAACATCAAGGTCAGTTGGTACGGAAGTGTCTTGTAAATATTTTTCAAGAGAAACTTTGTGCTCGAGAGAGATACAAAGCAACTCAACGATGGTATTTGAGCAAGTTTTTTCCCCAAGTGGTCTAATAGGTTATATTGGGACTTTGTTTGTTGTTTAGGGGGAGCACCTTGTATGGTCACCTTGGTTCATCATGTGTTTACTACACATTCTGGTGGGTTTTTAATGGTAATGGTATTGACATAGTCACCTGCAGTTCAAATGTGATTTATAGTAGTGTAGTCATAAACAACATTGATCTAGTTGGAATGCTTATTGGTCTTTGAACCCAAACTATAGGTATTTCCTATCCCATGGTCTTGCAAGGGATTTGTAAAAATGGTATGATCCTTATTAGAGGTTTTTTGTTGACTATCCACTTCTATGATACCCTTTTTGATAAGGTCTTGTATGGTGTTCTTGAGTTGCCTACATCATGAAGTTGCATTTCCTTTAGCACAGTGATAATCACAAAAGGAATTATCATCCCACCATGAAGGTTTAAATTTCCTTAGATCATAAGGTTTTTCCTTAGGAAGTTGTATGACTTATGACTACAAGTGTTGTTTGAGAACTGATTCAATGGGTCCCCTTGTTAGCAAAACAAGGACAAACAACTGAGAGGGGGTTGAATCAGTTGTCACAGATTATTAAAATTTTCTAACTTAACTTAATCTTAGATCTGATGAATGAGCCAAAAACCATAAACAATCAAAACATTAGAAACACAGAGAACACCAAGATTTTTAAGTGGAAACCCTATTAGGGGAAAAACCACAGTGGATGTTAGTACACAATAATATACCCTATTAAAAGTATAATGAAAATAGTAAGGTGAATGCACATGCATTTAGGCACACTGCCTAGAGCTCATTGTTCAAATACAAAAGGGGCTCACTTCTCAACAATATAAAATAGGATTAAATCTGGAGGGTATGAACTAAGAAAATAGATTCTACACAAGCTAATTACAGTTCTAGTTAAGCATAGAAAAACTCCTTCACTCTTCATTCTCACTTTGCTCTCTGATCGAATGAATAGATCAATTATCGCACACTTACACTATCTCTGGCTTCTCTCCATTCACACACACAATAACTTCTCTCAACCAATCACTCATATATATCCATATCATGGAACTAAATCAACCTCTTATTCGGCCAAAAAAAAAAATTACAATGTCGGCCCAAATTAACAATTAAAATTTCAATGCAAATTAAACACCGTCGGCCAATACAAGGATACGACCCAAAAAAATATTCACGAGTGTGTGTGGGAAATGTTAGTATCAAAATAAGATAAAAAAAACACACCAATGCAATATTAAACTAAAGAAAGCTAAATAAAATGAAATCAAAGAAATCAAACAGAGCTTCTTTAGAATCGTTCCATTGTCCTCTATCTCCAGTGATTTGCTTGAAGCTCTGCTCTCAGATTGTGTAAGCAAAGCTTCTCAGAATGGCAACCTACAAAATGAGTATGCAAAGGGAGAGTACTTCTCTATCCTATATGCTGGTGGAGTGAAATGTTGTTTTGTGGATATGCACAGGGGTTGTGGATTATGAATGCTTTTGAAACTATGATATGAGGATGATAGGCCATGATATGGATTGCTAATATGCTAAGCTATGCTATGCTATGATTCTAAAGGCTATGAATGATGGAAGGCTGATTGACTATAGTTTTCCTGTATGCAAGTTTCTCTCTCCCTTTTTTCAAAGACCCGACAGTCCCTTTTTTAGATTTTTACAGGCAAGAGCTTGGTTGGCAAAGATCAATGGTTGTGAGATTGTCTAGTAATTTTGAATGGTGAAAGATGGAGAGGTTGAGAGGAAGATGGAAGATGTTGGGAGGTTGGAGAGAAGAATGGAGGTTTTTCTTCAACCCACAGGAACAACTTTGCTCAGAAACAGAGAAATTTGTTAATTTTCTATATTGAAGTTATTTCATGATTGTTGCAGATAATCCAAATTAAATAAATAAATTTATTTAATTTTATGTATTATGTGGGTTTAAAACATTTTTGAAATATTTGATGTGAATGGACATTAGAAGAATTAATTAAATATTTGGAATATTTAATTGTGAATGGAATTTAGAAGATTTTTAGAAGAGAAGAATATTTAATCTTTATTTGAATAAAATATTCAAGCCAAGATTATATGATAATTAATATAAATAAATTGTAATGTTTATTTAATTAATTAAGAAATGGATAAGAAAAGTGATTAAATAAACTTATTTATTTAATCGAAATGAAAGAATGAATAATATAAATAAATTATTTAGATTTATTTATATGTAGATTGAATTAAGAGATCTAATTAAATATTAAAAATATTTAATTAATTACCAGACTATTGAGATGTGACCATTTTTAGGTGTATACAACGAGCATGCCAAAAATTAAAATTTTAATCTCCAAGGATCTGCAACATGTTACCACGATCATGTCGGCTAGGATCATGAAAACCTGAACATGCACAAGAAAAATCTTTGACCACGAGCACACCGATCAATGCAGATGTACAAGAATGATGGAGAATGATCTAGAAACATCCACAAACACCAAGAACTGACAGAGAGGCATCTGTAAAAATTGAGATTACCAGAATTACACACACTTCAATCAGGAACACTGATAAAGGCCATAGAAACATTGTCAGAACACAACATGACCAATTCTTCACACGGACCTCTAAAACTTCTAGTAGAGGAACTAGATACTCTCAACAATAAACCCTTTAGTCCACAACAGCTGATCTACAATGTTCAGAGAAAAATATCTTCATGACCTTTATTGTTCCACTAGAAACCTATAACTCTTTCTTTCATAATTATCTCAATATCCTCGACATATACAACCTTCAGTACAATAATGCTAATAGTGTTTACATCAATTACAACCACATATCAACAATATAGCTAAAAAATACAACAATATCCCCCTTTGGAATTGATGGCAATACATGATGTGAAAAAAAACATCAACGCAACTCTCAATCAGTACTTACTCCCTCTTAGATTCTGACTCTTCTTCCTCAACTTCTTCTAGATGTTCTTCTCCCCATAAGACTCTTTTCCCTAGATAATTCTTAGTTTTTCACATGACTCTTCTCCCCCTTTGACATCAATGGAAAAGGTAAGCATTACCTTTCCACATACAAGCTCTGAACCACATATCTACACATTTGACTACTCCCTCTGAGTAGTAGCCATAGAAACATCAATCTGGATCAAGAAATATAGCTTTGAAGCATACAGATTGATGTAATTAAATGCATCACTTAGTTATTATCAAGAGGGGTAATCACCCCTAGCATTTCTCTGAGATATTCAAAAGTATCCTTCGGTAATGGCTTAGTGAAAATGTCTGCAACCTGTTCTTTGGTAGACACATACTCTAGTATGACTTCTTTCTCATTTACTTTCTCCCTCAAGAAGTGAAACTTGATGGATATATGCTTAGTTTTAGAGTGTAGCACCAGATTCTTCGAAATGTTTATTGCACTTGAGTTGTCACAATATATAGAAATAGACTCTTCATATATCACCTTGATATCTTTTAGCATCTGTTTCATCCATATCACTTGAGTACAGTTGTTTGCGGCAGCAATATACTCTGCTCCAGCAGTAGATAGAGAAATGGAATTCTATTTTTTACTCAACCAAGACACCAGCTTCTTCCCTAGGAAGAAGGTACCACCACTATTACTTTTCATGTCATCTACATCTCCTGCCCAATCCGCATCAGTATATACACTCAAAGTGAGATCATCATCCTTAGGATACCAAAGTCCAAAATCAATTGTTCCTTTCAGATATCTGAAGATTCTCTTAACAACAATCACATTTGATTCTTTTGGATCAGCCTGAAATCTAGCAACCATACATACAACATTCATTATGTCTGGTCTGGGATGAGTTAAATAGAGCAATCCACCAATCATTGACCTATATCTCGTTTGATTTTCCTTAGGAGAGTCATAATTTTGTGTTAACTTGCATCTGGTTATCATGGGAGTACCAACAGGTTTTGAATCTTCCATGCCAAACTTCTTCAACACCTCTCTCACATATTTGGACTAAGATATGAAAATCCCCTTGTCTAACTGAGTAAATTGCAATCGTAGAAAGAACTTTATCTCTCCAATCATCCTCATCTCAAATTCACTCTTCATTTCATCAACAAACTTCATACACAAGTTATCATCTCCTCCAAAAATAGTGTCATCAACAAAGACCACAATATTCAACTCTTTTTCTTGATCCAACTTGAAATACAAGTTGTTATCAGCAGTACCTTTATTGAATCTAAGCTTCAGTAAGTATTTGTCTAGTCTAGCATACCAGGCTCTGGGGGCTTGCTTAAGTCCATATAGAGCTTTCTTCAGTTGGAAAACCATGTATTCCTTATTAGTTAGTTGAAATCCATCTGGTTGTTCAATATAAACTTCTTCTTCTAGTTCTCCATTCAAAAAGGCTTACTTCACATCCATTTGATAGACTTTATAGTTCTTATATACAACATAAGCAAGAAATAATCTAACAACTTGAATTTTGGCTATAGGGGCAAAGGATTCTTCAAAATAAATACCTTCCATTTGTGAATACCCTTTACATACTATTCTTGCTTTATTTTAGACCACTTCACCTTGTTCATTCAGCTTATTCCGAAAGACCCATTTAGTACCAATCACATTTTTATCTCTAGGTCTGGGAACAAGTGTCCATGTATCATTCTTTTCAATCTACATCAATTCTTCTTTCATAGCTTCCATCCAATGTTTGTCATTGCACGCTTCATTGACATCTTTAGGTTCAATCTAGGAAATTAGGCAATACTCTTTTTCTATCTTCCTTCTAGTTTGCACACCTTTACTCTTATCTCCTATGATTTGATTTTCGGAATGGTTTAGCTTTACATACCTTGGATCGAGCTTTTGGTTATACTATTCTTTGTTCTGCACTTGTACTTGTCTGTGCTTCCTAACTTACTTTATTTATCAGAACAAATTGAGGTTGTTTCACTAGAACATATGGCACAATCTAAAGTTGATTATGTGTCTGGGCACTCTTCCCTTGGTTTGTATTGTCTTCATCTGAATCATATCCACAATATCTAGATGATCTAGCAGAGTCCTCATCAACTCTGACATTTGCACTCTTAACTATCTTTCTTAATCTTCTATTATAGCACCGGTAGGCCTTACTTTTGGTAGAGTAACCTAGAAATATTCCTTCATCACTTCTTGCATCAAACTTTCCTATATCCTCATCTCTCTTAATATAGCATTTACTTCCAAAGATCTTGAAATACTTAATAGTAGACTTATATCCAAACCATAGCTCAAAAGGAGTCTTACCAGAATTACCATTGACATTTACCCAGTTCAAAGTGTACACAACAGTACTTACAACTTCACTCCAATAGATGTGAGGGACATTTCCTTCTATCATCATTGTTCTAGTAGCATCCAAAATTGTTTTGTTCTTTCTCTTTGCAACTCCATTCTATTGTGGGCTTCGCGGGGCAGATAACTATCTTCTGATCCCATGCTCTTCACAAAAGGAATTAAACTCCCTGGAGGTGAATTCACCACCTCTGTCTAACCTTAAGCATTTTATTTTTAGACCTTTCTCATTCTCTACCATATCTTTGAAACTTTTGAAATTTTCTAATGCTTCACACTTTTCTCTTAAGAAAGCTACCCATATCATCTTAGAATAATCATCAATAAGCAACATAAAGTATGTTTCACCATGAAGACTTCTGACTCTGGAGGGACCATAGAGATCAAGATCCACCAGCTCCATCAAACCATTTGTATGATGTTTGCTCTGGAAGGAGATTCTAGTTTGTTTTCCCATCTAACATTCCTTGCAGATTGTGTTAACAGGATTCACCAACTTAGGTAAATCTCTTACTGCTTGAGTGGAACTTACTTTAACAATGTTATCAAAATTCACATGACACAGCCTCCTATGCCATAACCAACTTTCATGTACTTGAGCAATTAAACAACTTTCACTAGTAGTATTCACGTGAAAAATATTACCTTCTATCTTTTTACATGGAGCAATTATCTTTCCAGAGCTTCCAAGTATCCTACATTTTCCATCTTTGAACTAAAGATCATAACCCTTGTCCACCATCCGTCCAAAACTCAATAAGTTGTGCTTCAACCCTTCAACATAAAGAACATCATCAGTGTTTTTCTTACCACCAATATAAATAGATCCTCTGCCACGAATCACACCAGCATTGTTATCTCTAAATCTTACAACCCCACCGTCATACTTTTCTAGACTTAAAAATTTTATTTTGTCATCAACCATATGATGTGATCATCCATTTCCAACAACCCACTCATCCTTATCTTCAATTCAGACTGTAAGAGCTTTCTCAACTTTAGCAGATTTACTAGCCACGTGACTATTTTCAATGGTAGTAATGAAAACCCATTCATCTTCATTTCCATTATCTTTATCAGACTCATCATCAACCACTCCTTCAGCATAGTAACATTTCTTTTGGAATCTATACTTTTTAGGCTTAGATCTAGGAACTCTTTTAGGACATCTTGATACAAAATGACCTATTTTACTGTAGGAAAAACATTTAATAGGAAACAATACTTTATACTTACCTTGTCCTCTGCCTTCTTTCTTCACAATCAGTGCTTCCATTTTTTCTACTTCTCTTTCTTCTTCATACTTGAATGAATTTCTAGAAGATTCCCCTAGATCATATCTTTGCTTGTTTCTTCCGAATATAATAGCCTTAAATGCAGTTTCAGTCTTGGGAATAGATTCACCAAATCCACTCAATTCAAAGGCAACAAGTTTACCAATCAGTGTATCTCTTGTCATACTTTTCAATGATCCGGTTTCTTCAATAGCATGAGCCTTTGTTTTGTAAGAGGGAGGCAATGATTTGAGTATTTTAGCTACAATTTCTTCCTCTTCTAGGGTACCACTGACACATCTAATACCCATCACTAGTTCATTTACTCTTTGCATAAAAGAGGAAATATTTTCATCTTCAACCATCTTCAAATTTTAATACTTACCTTTCAAGCTCTATAGGTTAGTCATCTTCAAATGTGTATCCCCTTCATACAAAGTTTCCAGCTTCATCCAAATCTCATGAGTTGTCTTCATCCCTATTACATTTGTCATTTTTGAATCTGTTAGAGAACTCAACAATGCTTCCATAGCCCTGACATTATTCTTAGCCTCTTTAATATCATCAGTAGTGGAAGGACCATTCTGAGGAATAACATATGTATTCTTAGTAATCTTCCAGAAGGGTTCGCCAATACACCTCAAATGACACTCCATCCTAGCTTTCCACAGTGAGTAGTTTGTTCCATCGAATCTGGGGCTATCCTTCTTGTATGATGCCATCTCGGATCACCTAAAGCTTTTAAACTTCTTCAAAGGAACTTTATCTGATACCAATTGTTGGCAAAACAAGGACATACAACTTAGAGGGGGGCTGAATCAATTGTCATAGAATATTAAACTTTTCTAACTTAACTTAATCTCAGATCTGATGAATGACTAGAAAACCATAAACAATCAACACATCACAAACACAGAGAACACCAAGATTTTTGTACGTGGAAACCTTGTTAGGGTAAAAACCACGATGGATGTTAGTCCACAATATTATACACTGTTAAAAGTATAATGAAAATAGTCAGGTGAATGCACATTTATTTAGGCACATGACCTAGAGCTCATTGCTCAAATAAAAAAGTGGCTCACTACCCAAAAATATAAAATAGGATTAAATTCGAAGGGTATGAACTAAGAAAATAGCTTCTACACAAGCCTGATTATAGTTCCAGTTAAGCACAAAAAAATCCTTCACTCTTCACTCTCACTCTGCTTTGTAATTTAATGAATAGATCAATTATCATACACTTGCACTATCTCTGGCTTCTCTCCCTTCACACACACACTAACTTTGCTCAACCAATCAATCATATATATTTGTATCATGGAATTACATCAACTTCTTAGTCAGCCAGAAAAATAAAATACAATTACAATGTCAGCCCAAATTAACAATTAAATTTTCAATGTAAATTAAACACCATTGGCCAATACAATGATGTGACCCAAAAAAATATTCATGAGCATGCCAAACATTCAAATTTTAATCTCAAAAGGATCCAAAACACATTACCACCATCATGTTAGCTAGGAACATGAAAACCTAAACATGCACAAGAAAAAGATTTGACCACGAGCACACCGATCAACACAAATGTACAAGAATGATGGAGAATGAACTAGAAACAACCAAAAACACTAGGAACTAACAAAGAGGCATCCAGAACAATTGAGATTACTAGAATTACACACACTTCAATCAAGAACACTGACAAAGACCACATAAACACTATCAGAACACAACATGACCAATTTTTCATGTGAACCTCTGAAACTTCCGGTAGATGAACTAGATAATCTCAACAATAAACCCTTTATTCCACAACAACTGATCTACAATGTTCAAAACAAAATACCTTCATGACCTTTACTGTTCCACTGGCAACCTGTAACTCTTTCTTTCACAATTTTCTCAATATCCTTGACATATATAGCCTTCAGTACAATAATGCTAATAGTGTTGACATCAATGACAACCAGATATCAACAATATAGCCACAACATCCAACACCCCTAAGGGAGCATACTTGCATCTTGTCAAAAAAATCCTTTGAGATCTTTGTTCTTGAGTGTTTTGAATGGAATTTATTGTTTGTTCATGGACACATGGTGGGTTTTTTGATGTGTTAGGTCCTTTAAGTGTGATTGTAGGACCAACATGTATTACCTTTACATCGACAACTCTGTGATTTATGGCATTTTTATTTTGAGCCCAATATTTACTTTTTTCATTTGAGGTGCCTTGGGCATTTTGAGTTTTGTTGTATGTCTTAAGTTCTCCTTTCAAAATAATGGCCTTCTCATGTATGGTGCCTTTTTCCACTAGGTCAACAAATGTGATGCAACAATGGGCTTGCAGTTGATATTTGAGGTCCCTGATCAAGTTTTCTACAAACATGATAATCTTTTGTTTCTCAAGGATATTGACAAGACATCGACTAGCTAAGCTCCTCCATCTTTAGAAGAATGTTATGAATGACTCACCTTCTTGTTTTGTATGACATGTGTGGCTATGGTGATGTCATTTTCAATTTTGTAAGCAAAGTGAGTGATAAATTTATCGGCTAGTCCGTCCCATGTTCTTATGTCGGAAGGTAGATGGGTGAACCATTCTAATGCTTATCTTGTGAGACTCCTAGGGAATACTCTCATGAGATATGTATGTTCTGATGCAATGTCTATCAAAGCCACGTGGAACTCCCTTACATGTTCAATAGGGTTCCCCTTTCCTCTATTAATTAAATAATCTTAATTATTTAATTAATTCATTTCTATCCTTTTATTCTTCTTTTCAATTAATTAATTAAATTTTATTTATTTAATTGCATCTCTAATGTCCCCTTTCCTTTGTAATTAAATAGATTTTATTTATCTATTTAATTATTTGTCATTTTCTACTATAATTAAATAATTATTATTAATTATTTAGTTATTCATTATCCTTTTCTTTCATCAATTAAATAAATTTTATTTATTTAATTGGCTATTGATTTGTCCTTTTCTTCCCACTTTTGAGTTAAATCTTTATTTAATCAAAAGGTCAACCTTTCACATGTCTTCTATAATTAAATAATGTTTTCATTATTTAATTATTCACTTTCCCTCCTAAATTAAATGATTTATAATTATTTAATTTCCTCCAACAACCTCTTTTTTTGTGCCAACCTCTTTATCCATGCCATTATTGTCTTTTCACATCTCATTTAATTTCCACCCTTGATTGAATTATTTTATAATTTAATCTCAACTATCCATCCTTAACTTAGTCTTATCTTTGCCTTAATTTGGCCCTAACCCTATTTTGCACTAAATCTTTCAATCATGGCCATTGATTGTCATATCTTATTAGCTTTTAATCTTAGCCCTCCATTCCAAATTGACTTTCTATAAAAGACACCTATCATTGTCATTTCAACCATACCTAGACTATTGCTATCAAAGGAGACAAGTACACTCTTCAATATTTTGCTATCATTTTCATTAGGCTATTGTTGCATACTCAAATTTGAGGGAAATCAAGCATTAAAAGAAAAATGGAGGACAATGGAGGTGAATCAACCATGGAATAGGTAATATTATTTTATGTTTGTGTTTCTATGTTGGATTGTGCTTCATTTTTGGTTTAGGGCTTTAGGGTTTTAGTTTTGATGATTTATTAACTTAACCTTGCTTTTTCCCTAATCTACATTGGTGAACCCAACATGAACTAACCAAAATTGTAAGAATTTTTTAAAATTTTGAGTTTCAGATCTGAACTACAACTAGGAGCCCAAATGATGCATTCACCAAAATCCAAAGAGCTGCAATCGCTGCCTTGAATGCCACATTTGTTTAGATATAGAGAAAATCTTTTTATTAAATCTAATTTTAGGTTTTTCTATTATTTTTCAACTCTCTATTTTTATTCTAACACTTGTATATCATAATTTCATCATATCAGTTTTTTGGTTTTGTCAAATTTTGTTTGATTTAAGTGTTTTGTATCTCTTAGGTTGGTGTGATGCATCTATTCAGGGCTTCACCATAATTGATTTTGACCATTCACTGCAGTCGACATTCTGAAATCCATAGTTCCTATCTTCTACACCACATCTATGTTGAACCAATGAGCCGCATTTGCTGCTTTTTGCACCACATTTGCTTATTCATTTTGAAATAGGGTTTTGTTAGGAATTTTAAGTTTATGTCTTTTTCATTTGATAGACTAGGAGTTTTTCTATTACTAATCTCTAGTTTACAACATGTGGCTTAGTTTTGGAGGAGACATTTGTATTTGGAGTTACTAACCTATCTTTTGCATGATTTTTGTTTTAGATAGGAGCTTTCATTTTGCAATATATTTTGGTTTATTCACACTCATTGGGCTTAAAATTAACCACAACTTGCATTTACATTCATGGGCTTAAAATGAACAACAATCTAGCATTTCTCACTCATTTGGGTTAAAAAGAACTTGCATTTTCACAATCATTGGTCTTAAAAGTAACATACAACTTGCATCAAGTGTCTTTCCAACTCTCACATTTCAATTTGGGACTTAAAAAGAACCATTGTCTTCATTGTCTTATGATCTTGTACCTTTTTTCAGGTGTGTGATTGAGTATGGTATCCCTCAGTCCATCATCCTCAATAAGGTTAGACAGGGTGGAAGACTAAGTAGTAGCATCACCCAAGAATTTTTGTGAAGGGGAGGTATGATCAGAAATAGAAGGCTTCTTCAATTTACCTTTATTTTTTCCCTGAGGGGCTGAAGTGGTCACAACTTGAGGGAAAGCAGGGGGTTTCCTCAATGAAAATAGCTTGATTTTTCTCTTGCAATTATAGGGAAATATGGAATTGGTAAAGGTACATGATAAGACCTTGATGGAGGGGAATAGGATATTTTTCCAAGTATCTTTGATTCAAATCGAAGACATCCATAATAGAACTTTTTAGGGAGGTTAATAGGTAGAAAGGGAAGCTTAACAACACCTTATGGCAGAATGGTTGAGTGGGAAGTGGTAAAAATATCATCTCTTGAATCTACCTTCAAGAGTAAAAAACTTCATAAGCATGAGGAATACCTTATCCCATAGCGAAGGAAGTTTTTCTTGTCAAAACCACCTTGCATTTTAATAGGTTGTTCACCCTCCTTGAAAAAAATAATTAAACTATCATTATTCAACATTTTCATGTACTTTTTCCATTTTTCCCCTTTTTATTCATTCTTATCACTTGCGCATTCAAATCTTCATCAAACTCAAAGGAAATTCCACCAACTTTAACTTTCCTCGAGTCCCAAGAGTGAGCAAATTGAATGGACAGACTTTTGTCATGTCCCTTTAGGAATTCCAAGAAAGAAGCAACCTTTCCTTCACAAATATGCCAAATAGTGGCATAAAAGGATAATTCTTCACAAGGACTAGGTTCACTATGAACTCTATCCCCACCCATCCTTTCCTAGCAGAACAATAGAGTTTGCAAAATGATAATAGATCTTCTCAAGAGCTTACACAAAAGCTAGAGGTTCGAGCAATGAGTCTAATTAAGAGAGAATAAAGGATAAAAACCCATGCCAAAGTAGTAATAACTATAAAACCCCATCAAAGAGAAAATATAATTATTACAAATCATCCTTCGAATCAAGAGTTGATCATGTCTCTCAATGTCAGTGGTAATAGTAATAAAATCTTGTCTCATGCCAGTAATCACAATCACGAGAAAAATTAAACTAGAATCTTTTCGAGTAGGTTGGATGGTTATACAATTCTTGTCACTACTATACAAAGATTCCAAATTCTTTTTCACAGTTCTGTAGACCTCATACAAGTGTCCCACAAAAAGGCAGAAATCTAGAAAAACACTGCCATGTGTAGACCTTTGAAGGACAATGCCAACAAGGATGATTGTACTAGTCATATGACAGATGGTAAAAGACTTTAGATTAAATTCTATGATTCCACAGACCTCATACACATGTCCCATAGAAAGGTGAAAAGCTAGAAAAATAACACTGTGAGAAGATTTATGAAGGTTTTTAATTATACTAGTGATTGCAATCATGATTAAGCTTAAATATTTCTAGGTGAGCTGGGAAATGATTATATAAGTCTTATCAACCCTCTAATGAGTACAATATTATAATTTCCATAAATGTGGCAATACACCACCACCTGCATATGATTAAGCTAAATGTGGAGGAGCCACATTAGCAGGGTGAGCCACCACAACATTTTAGACCCATCTAGAATCAAGTCTCATATCGTTCCACAAAATCAACATCCACATCAGCATGTAGCAAATAGGAGACAAAGTATTCCCATTTTTAAACTCTAATGGGAAAAAATTTTAAATTTTCCCTCTTTAGCATATAATCCTCCACCAAAGGAATAAGCCTGGGGCTAGGGTTCCAGTCCTTCAAATCATTAACTATCATTAACAGAAATAACATTGTTCCACTCCAAAGTAAGGAGTTTTTTAACTTAATTTGATAGACTAGAAAAGTTGTGCCAACATCATTGAGACTTTTGGTCCATCCCCAGATGAGCCATAACATCAGCAACCCAGTTTCCCTCACATGATAAGAATGTTTGATCTCTTTTTTTCCAAAATGAGGAGTTTTTGAATATCTTTTATAATATCTTCAAGCACCCAACCCGGTTGTGCAGTACCTTTCATTACATCAATTATGATTTTAGATCCCCCCTCTATGAGTAGATTTTTTATTCCAATAGAAAGAGAAATTCTAAGGTCCCACAAGAGATCCATCCTTTTCGCCCAATTATTCATGTTGGTACCAAGGCCTCCAACATACCCTACCACTATAGCCCTAGAGGGGATTCTTAACACACCACCCCCACTGGCCATGTTAGGGTTGCCACTAGTAGCACCATCAAAATTAAGTTTGCACTAGCCAAAATGGGGAGGAATCCATTAAGTGTGTAATCTTCCCATCTTCTTTGTCATGTCAACATTATAAAAAGAAGTAGGTAAACCTCATTGAGTATCAATTTTTTATTTTGAAAGGAGAGGAGGGGAATCTAGATAGATCCAATGACAAATTGAGATATTCTCCAAAAGAAGTTTGCAAAAAGCTACAAAGACCTCCTTCGGACTCCTTTTAAAATCTCTAAAGATCTGGTTTTTTCTTTCCTTCCAAAGGCTCCAGCAGAGGTGAGGTGGTATCTTCTTCCATAATTATTTGATAAGTGGGTAATGAAAAGGACTAACCCATTCCTCCCTTAGGTCACCTAGATCTTTTCTCATGATCTAGCAAATTTGGAGCTTCTGCAACATAGATCCTCAAGTTTCCTATGAAAAAGGATAATGAATGAGGATGAGTGGGATTGTTTCTTCATTCATATTACATAGAACACATCTAATACGTAATTGGAATCCACACTTGATGAGATTGTCTTGTATTAAGATTTTATTGTGAAAATTTGTCCACCAAAAAAAAATTATTTTAGGAAGGAGCTAGTTATTCCATACCTTCATCCAAGAAACACATTTTTCCTTCTTTAATAGTTGATTTGATATAAAATTTTACTTTAGGACATTTGGCACAAATGAAATGGTCCTCCCTTGGTAAGATGGGGAATCTAATCCTGCAAAGGTCATTTTAGAGGAGTAAAGAACTTTGGTAAAGATGGTATTGTTTTTGGAAAAAAGTTTGAAGAGGTTTCCAATAATTTTCATGTAGAAGGTAATTAGAAACCATAGGGCTAAAGGTGATTAAAGCATATATTTGAAGGTTTTTAAAGGAGTGGTGTTCTCTAAGCGACTGGTCAAACAATTAGCAGTCTTCCCAAAAATGGATAAGGCTACTATTCCCAACTTTCCATTTAAGGCCCAACAAGATAAGACTTTGAGTTTTAAGGATATAAATCAAAATCTTAGAGCCTCTAGAAAAAGCCATTTCAGAAAGCACAGTGTGAAATCTTGAGTGATTAAGGTATTTAGCACTTAAAATATTACACCAATCCTTATTGCTTAGAATAAGATCCCAACCCACATTTTCCATCAGAGCCTTGTTTAAGTGGACGAATTTCCTAATGCCCATACCACCATGCACCTTTGGGAGGAAAAATTTATCCCAAATAACTAAAGTCATTTTTTTTCTTTTCCTCCATGCCTGACCATAAGAAATTCCTCTGAATTTTTTCCAACTTATCTATAATATAGACCCAAATTTTAAAAAGAGTTAGAAAGCAGATTGGGATTCCTTGAAGGGAGGCAACAAGAAGTTGTAGTTTACCAGCATTTCTCATAATTTTTCCTTTCCAACCCACTAGCCTTTTCTACATGTGTTCCAAAATAGAGTTCCAAAAAGAGGTGGAAACATCTTTAACAATAAGGGGGATCCCTATATAAATTCCTAGAAGATTAGCACACTGACAACCTAAAATGTTTTGTATTTTCCTCCTTAGCCTCTCATTGGAATTGAAGAAATAGATCTTGCTTTTATCATAATTAATACATTGACTTGAGGCCTCTGCATAACTAGACAAACACTTTTTCTAGCATCTATCCTCAAGTATAAAGGTAACACAAAAAAGAATGGTGTCATCTACAAATTGTTGTAGAGTAGAAGGAGGGTGAGAAGAAGTCACTTGAACTCCTCGTAGATCACCATTCTCAATGATATTTAGAATGTTTCTCCCTGAAACCTTTGCAACCAATATGAACAAGGAGATAGAGGGTACCCTTGATGGATGCCCCTATTAGTCCTAAAACATAGAAAAATGGGATCCTAGGTCCTAAATGTAAAGAACCTAGGATGTAAGGAGCCTTTTTCCAAGTTTCATTAAAGATGGAGATCAACAAGATGAATAGACTGACTATCAACCATGAAGGTGAGCCAATCAGATCTAGATCTCTTTTGAGCCTCAAAAATTATTTGAAATGATTAACCTAGTTGCACTGTAT
Organism: Sequoia sempervirens; assembly: GCA_007258455.2. Lineage (NCBI taxonomy): Eukaryota > Viridiplantae > Streptophyta > Pinopsida > Cupressales > Cupressaceae > Sequoia > Sequoia sempervirens. The sequence goes on from VDFB02358255.1 coordinate 27,783, forward strand.
GGCCTAATATGATAAATGCAATATTATAGAAATATAGACTAAAACAATGGACTGTAGGAAAATTTGAGAAGTGTTGGATGTTGTTTACCTATGATAAAAAGTTGGATCTAGCATGCAGAGGAGGACACAGATGCTTAGGGTCATATGGGTCCCTGATAGGGATTGATTTGGGGGTCCTCTGGTGCTAGATATGTGATTCTAATTCTCGGTTGCAAAGTTGTCAAAATGTCGTCAAGTAATTCTGTAATTGAGTTTTCATAGATTGAAAAAATTTAGGGCTTTCAATGCAACAATTGATAATTTTCCTTCAATACTTCTACAATCCTCTTCAACCCTATAATCTGCATGTTGGTCTTTTTAATTCCCAACCAGATCTCAATGGAATTTTCATTTCCAATGATTAATTACTTAGAGATATTGGCCAATGACCAAGAGAAACTTGGATAAAACTTTCCCTCTTCACTTTGGGCTCTGCAAAGCCAAAGAGGGTGGTCCTTGATAGTATTTGTAAGATCTCCCTTGCCAAAATTTATTTGAAATATGGTAAAAAGCATGTGTTCTCAATATATTTTCTTGGTGATTTTGAAAATGAAAATATTTGGCTATATCCTTTAAGCATTTCAACAATTCATAGCAGGAGAACATAAAATAACATCAATTTTACAAATAATGCAAACTAAATGTAAGATTTGTGATTGTTCTTTATATGAGTGACCATGGAGATTGTAACAAGTATAAATGCAATGGATTGGTGCCTTAACCTAGGGAATTAAGTGAAAGTGAATGCAATTGAGACCTATATAATACTATTTTTCCCTAAACATCATGAATCTTTACAATAATTCCTTACAATACTACATTTAATAATTCCTAACCAATTATTCTTATAAATTCTTTCATACATTCATATAATTATACATTCCCATTAAATAATTCTGACCTATTATTTGAATAAGAGCTATAACAAAAACATATCTTTAGAGGAAAGACAATGAAGATGAATAAAATGATCTTTGGTCAGCTTTCATTCATAAATTGTATCAAGTATACATCAAGAGACAATTGGCTTGAAATTATGCCATTATATTTAAAAATAAATGCTAGTATTGGTATACAGAAACCTACAAAATACATATAATTCTAGACTCAAACACAACCTAGATAAAAATTTCATACTCTATTTTCTCTATTCTTTGCATTACAAAATTCTCCAAGAACCCATGCAAATGGCCTTGACTTCCCTTTTATAAGAACAAGGGAGAAAAAAAAGCCTCAAGCCAAGTTACACTTCATATTTTCATTTGAAAAACAATTCTATTACAAAATATGAACAAAACTACTCATGGAGAGAATATTCTAAAAGGACAAATACAGTTATATTTGCTTGTAATCTTTGTCCCTCTAAAAGATGCTTGATGCAGATATTTGTACTTTATTTTCCATTCCTTTCCTTCTTCAGTCTATGATAAAGACACAAGAAATATGAACTAGTAGATGAAGACAAAATTGGGCCCACTAAAAGACAAAACTCCTTTTTGAGATGCTGAAGATCCCTGTTGGAGCTGATTGTGCACAAAAGACAAAATATTGCTCCATATCACTTGTAACTTTATAACTCTGACAGTTGATTATATTTGCTATCCCATGCTGCATACTACTCTTTTTTTGGCTAGGTGAATGTAATAAATTAATCCAAATTAGTCCTATAGGTGCCATATTTTCTCACCACTTGATCAGTTTCCTTTTCAAATTCTTCCAAAAATTTGTTTGTGTCCCACAACTTATCCAAACAACTTTTCATGAGTTCAATATCAATGGGATCTCTTTCACATATCAAGTAAGCCAATGTGGCTATAATATTTTCCAACTATAACCTCCATTCCTCACATGAATTTACCTCTCTATTTGCATTCATTATATTAGGTAAGATTCCTAAGTCACTTTCATCAAATTCCTTGAGCAATTCCCTTATTTTGTTCTCTATAGGGCCTACCAGTCCTTGATATTCTCCAACAGTCTTCACAATTTGATATGCTGGGACAATCTTCTATGATTTATTTAGATCATAATTTGATCCCTTAATCATACCAATTAAATAATTAAACCTTGGGATCCATTGTCTCATCAGAGGGACAACTTCTATTTTATATTCCACAAATTTATTAAGTGCATTTCTCATTAAAGAATAATTCTTGTGCAAATTATTCAATTTCCTCAATATTTTTACCATCACATGCCCCAACATGTTAGAAATTACATGCATATTATCATCATGTTTATCCTCCCTATAATACATGAAAAATTATTCACATGTTTTTAGCTTCTTAATCAAGGCTCTTCTATTATTTCTAACTCTTAGGTGTGGAGTTGTAGAAGAGCTAGCAATATTAGGGTTGTCCCCTCTTGCTACTAGTGCCATAGATGTTGGTGGAGGTGGTAGTGCTTCTTGTTGTTGTTGTTGTTGTTGTTATTGTTATTGTTGTTGTACTTTTTGTTACAACTAGGCTATTTCTTCCTTAGCCTTGTTATACTCAGTTAGCAACTCTTGATAATCCATCAAGGATTTATTATACTTCTCTTGTAGAGACTCAGTTGTTGCTCTACTAAATTGATCAACATTGACTACTAGGGTGATTTCCTCCACTACAAGGGTGTCTTAAAATATTTGAACAATAAGCCCTCCTCTCAAATCCCCTATTGGTTTTGCCACCTCAAAATTATTAGTGTTTGGGGGTAAGGCCCAAATATCAAGGGTTTCCCATCTTGGGTTGAACCCTAATCCTAATAATGCTATTGCAGCCTCATCCTCAATAGAAAATATTTTAGCATCATGATTCTTAATTGTATCTAAAGCAATGTAAAACACTATATCCCACCTTGGTAGTAGTAATATGACAATATATCTCACCATTCACCTACCTTCTTCAAGAGACTTATTTCTGCTCAGCCCTCATTTGTGCTACTGATCTATCAAAAACCTATTGTCTTGTCTCACCTGGAGACCTAGCCATCTCTTCATCCAATATCTTAGTTCATTCTTCTCTCTTGTACCTCCAAATAAAATCCTTAAATTCTTTGGATGTCACAAATAAATAATCATTCAAAAATTTATCACAAGACAGTCCCCTAATGTCTTTTGTATTGTCCCTACCTCCAAGAATTACTTTAGTTATTCTATTCAAAGGAGGTGGTACATTCTCATCTCTTTGAGGAGATGGAATAGTTCATGACACATATCTCCTGTAACAACAATTTCATCATCATCATGTGGATCATTTGCATAATCCACTAGATGAGTCACTTCATTTTTTCTCTTTTTGGGAGATGTCTCTCTTGGGGAGAGTCAGCATCAATTACACTTTGAGTTGAAGAAGGGGGAGCTTGCTGTGCAAGTGGAGAAGGTGGGGACATCTAAGTTTTTGAAGGTGATTGTGTTTCTTATTCTCTGATTACCACCCTTTAGGATTTCTCTTCAAGGCATATGCATATGGGTCTCTTCTAGGAGGTTGGTAGGTTGGACTCTCTTCCATCATAGGAGCCTTCCCCTTTGCCCTTTCTTCAAATAGAGGAGCCTCACCAATGATCTTTTCCATATTTTTCTAGATAACTTGGATTCTCAAAATTGGATCATCTACATCCATATAGATCCCTTTGAAGGAAGGATCCCTATTCCTCTTTGCATCCTCAACCCTATGGAATAAGTCCATTTAAGCTTTATATCATTCTCTTCCTTGTCATCAAAGTAGTTCTTGATTACATCTTCATTGTAATCAACATAGTGATATAACTTTGATCTTCTTATGTTTGTTCTTATTTTGTTGTTGAACCCTTTTAGATCAAAGTTTATGACTATCAGTTGAGTCATCCTAAGGGGTTTTAATTTATCAAATTTATTCCATCCCTCCTTATTTATTATAAAATTTGAGAACACATAAATGGGAAGAAATAACCCTATTTTTGTTAGCCAAGTGCACTTTTTTCTGTGTCAACCAACTATCATATGGCTTCCAAAAATCCAATATTCAATATAACAGTTGGTAGGACATTCAAGGTCCTATAGATATTCCATATATTCTTATCATAGTGCAATCAAAATAGAGAAATAAATCTCCCCAATTATGCTTGATGCCTAAATTAGGCCTTCTCTCCATGGACCTAAAAAAATCCAACAATTCAGTAGGCTCCCTTGGTACTTGACCATGTAGAAAATACAAAACCCTTGTAGCAAAGTGGTTTCTAAAGGTGAAAAATCTTGCCTTCTAACAATCCCTATCCCACACATGTGTCCATTGTTGAACTGTATACTCAAATACATCTTTCCCCTTGTCACGTATTTGTAGTGTAGGACCGAAATCCTTTCTCCCTCTATATAGGAACATGTGGAAAAACAAAAAATACCACTAGAATCTAATTCCTATCTTGCCTTCCCTGATGTTAATAAGTCCCTAGTGCAATGCATTGGACAATTAAGTATAAAAATCAAATTCTTCATTAACCAAGACATTCTAAATGTCAGCTACCATAAAAATTAGAGCAACTGGAAATATTTCAAGATTATCCATCCTTAGGACTTGACATAGTGAATAGATAGTCTTAATGAAATAGTTTTTTGACCTATCAATTTTCAAGGGTTCCAATTCATTAGGGGAAATCCTAGCACATTTTCCATTGTGCCCTTTAACCCTAAATCTTGGCAACAAAACAACTTTGTATGTACTCCTATTTTGGTTGTATTTCTTCTTAAATGCCTCAAAATCAATGGGTTAGCTGGCTAAAGTGTTGATCTTTAATACCTTTGTGATTGTTTCCCTATCAATCATTACCATAGCCTTTCCCATTTATGTCATAACAATTTTGATTGTGTCATCATAACTTGAAGCTATAGCTTTTAATAGGTCAACATCTATGTGTTGCAAGTTTGCAGGTGTTGTCATTGATGTCAACAAGAATTCTACTGACTGGTGTTGTCATTGATGTCAACTATGGGATGAAGATGTTGAGGATATTGAGAAAATTGTGGTAAAGAGGAAAACCAGTTGTGCATGTGTAGTTGACACCTTGAGGAAGTGTTGTGATTACATGGAGCTATTCTTTTGTTGCAAAGTCTAAAGATGAGTTGGAATGAAGTAATGAGCTAAGATGATTTCCAAGTGCTTTTGAGTAAATTTAATAAATAGAGTAAATTGTGTTGAGAAAATGTTCATAGTGTGCTTCGATATTTTTCACCACATTATTTCTGTGTTGATACTATGCTTGTGTGGATCGTACAAGTTATTCAAGGTTGACAGATGTTGCTATATTCAAAATTTGGGTTTTTGGATCATTGTAAAGTGTGAGATATTTTCACCAGTGTGTGAACCAATTGTTCAATGATGCTTTCTATTGTTTGGGAGAAATGAATTTTCTCCGCATTTCTCTACCATTTGGCTTTAGGTTGTGCAGATTTGGGAAGTTGCTTATAAAGCTTTTATATTTTTGTTTTCAAGTGTTTACTTGATTTGGTATAGTACAGTATGAGTTTCATTTATCAGTATGCAATTAAGAGTTATCAATTGTTCTGAATTAAAGTATATGTTGATGCGAGCTTGGATGAAGTGTTTGATGAATCTTAAGTTGTTTGTGGATTATTCTAGATTGAGTTCAAGTTGATTATGTTGCTAGAACTTTAAGCTTGGTTTAAGGAAGAGTGTACTTAATATTTATGGTGTTTTGCATGGGTGTTGGTCGACCTTATGTTTAACAGTACATGCAAGGCTTGTGGAAATGTGTTGAATTGTGTTGGGATCTATTTGGGTCCAAATTAAGGATTTATGTAGGTTTTCCTTTGTTCCTATCCACTGTGGGAATGTTTAGGTGCCAACCTATTTTGAATTTGAATGTATAATGGCTAGTGGTCGATATTGGAGAAATTTTTTGAGGTGGAACTTGATATAAATATGTATGGTGTTTGATCTGATGTTAGAAGTTTACAAAATAATTTGCACTTAACTCCTAGTTATAGATTTTCCTAATCCAATAGAATTGTGTGGTTACGAATCTTAACCATTGAAATTATGGAAACTAGCTTTCACTTGTTCTTTATCCAAATCAATGAAATATAAACTAATCACTTAAATTTTGTAATTAGAAAAACTCAAAGAATCAAAATACTAATGGGAATGATAAACAAAAGAGAAGAATAGAGAGATCACACTTGATAATGGAGTTTTCTTAATTTGAGTTATGTCTCCAGGTCTGCTTCTCAATGTTGGAAAACTTTTATTAATATTGCCAAGCACCTAAAAATGCCTTCTTACAACATCAAGCTTCAAAACCTACATAAAAATTCCTCACAAACTCTCTCACTTTTACAATTTTGGTGTATAATGACACCTTGTCCTTCTCCTCCAACGAATTCTCACACTGGAATTATTTCCCACAAAAACATAAAAATTATATATCTCCCTTACACTCTCAGCCCTCCTTTTATAGATAAAACAAGCCCATAATGGGGCTAAACCATCATAATTACCCATTACAACAGGTTAACCTTCATTTACAAGCCATTCCCTAACCCCCTTTGGCATTTAACATGAGTTGGAGGGGTTAGGTTTAATTGGATAATCCCAATTTACAAGTTTCAAGCTTAGTAACTGTTTAAATAATAATGAGCCAATATGTGTTATCGAATGATTTGATGGGCTAACAATGCATTTTTATTTTGGAGAACCGTGGGTCAATGGTTCAAGCCCTGCTAACCACGTTTTTACCAACCGAATTGGGAGTTTTAATAGACAAAAAAAATCGTTGTCTATATATATGTAACCACCAACATGTGGCGTGTTGGTTTCCCATGCCGATTGGAGAGGGTAGGTCAGGGATTCGACCCCCACTACCCTTTTGAACTGACTTACAATGACCCATCCACCGTCAATGAAGGAGAGGGCCACGTGGCACCCCGAGAGGGTGCCACATGGTAGCATTTGATTCACCAGTCGTTCCTAGTTAGCTACCAGCTGGATGCCAACTATCTTCCACATCAATTTGCCACGTAATGGTATTGCTTGTACAAAATCTTCCACATGTCATCCACTAATTGGTCCTCATTGGTGTCCATATGGTATGGACTTGACATGTCATCATATTGACGTCATCAGTTGTACCCCTAGCCCCACTTGGTCAACCCAACTTTGACTGATGATATCTCAGGCGTACAATCTTAGATTTTCATGAAATGAATGTTTTTGGAATCATCTTGACGAGCACTTTGATTTGATGCCAATTTCGATAAATTTTGAGATGACCCATTTTTTCACTTTTTTGACAGAGTACCCAATTTGATTGAACCTTTGAACGAGCATAACTCACACGTACGGTCTCCTTTTGACATGATTCAAGTGGGATCATAATCATTTCAACGAGCTCTTTCCAATGACATTGGCTTCTTCAAATTCTAAGACTATGAATTTTTTGAGGTTTCTGGATCCACCTGGATCATTCCTCCTCATTGAGAAGCTTTTGGACCTCCAAAAGGTCTATTTTATGTATAATTTGGGCTAGGGAAATGTCACCCCACTTGCCTAGTATCATTTGTCCTATTATGTTCCCTCTAGAAAATGGCTTTTATGTCATACAAATAAGGATTTCCTAAAACCATCCCACAGATGTCAAGTGGAATTACATCTAACTCTACCTAATCAACAAACTTGGATGTGATTGCAAATTAGAGTTTGCACTATTGTGACACATGTAGTTGAGCATTACCATGCACCCAATCTAATGGATATGGTTTTGGATGAGGATTTATTTTTAATCCCAATTTCTTAACAACTTGTTCTGAGATTAAGTTCACTTGTGATCCACTATCTATGAGTGTATCAATCTTACTTTGTTTTGCAATATTCCTTATGTGAAACAATTCATTATTTTTCCTCTCAATAGGGACTTCATTGGACTCCACATAATAAGCATGGGAACAAGTACTAGTAGCAAGAACATTACATTTAATACCCACAATTGTTATCTTGGATTCTTCACCAGATTCTGAACCAAGGTCCTGCACGATAACTATAGTCTTTTGCTTACCCTTTCAATCCTTGAACCATTTTGGCTTCTGATCAGGATGCAATTTCTAACACTTCACATCTTTGTGCCCTTCCTTTTTGTAGTGTGAGCAATAAGGATTTTTGTCCTCTTTCTTTGTAGTAGTTGTTCACTGTGATTTCTCTTTCCCTTTCTTTCTTCATTTCTGCTTACTGGATTCCATCAACAAATTGTCATGGATATTCCTTAAGCTTGTTTCCAAATAGATAGATTGCACACTAACTTCATAAATTTTAGTTGGATTAAGCATAAGTATTGTATGTCTCAAATTCTCACGTAATCCACCTATATACTTTAACAAAGTTCCTTGTGTGTACAAAGGAATGCCTAAAATTAAAGCCCTCTTCCTAAAATCCTATGTATTTTCTTGCACACTTTGTCCTTTCTCTTGCCTTAAGCATTGCCAATTCATAATTGCTTTTTGCAAGTGTCCTAATGGGTAAAATTGTTTCTTAAGTGTAGCTATAAACTCAAACCAAGAAGAAATAATTTTATCATATTAGCTAATATCTTCCTGAGTCTTACTCTCACACCAGATTAGCGTTGTGCCTTCCAAGCGAAGAGTGGCTAACTAGATCTTTGACGCATCATCAGTGAAATTTTGTACCCTGCAATAAACTTCAACTTGTTTGATCCAATTGTTGAGTTTCTTTGCATCTAGTTCTCCATTATAGATTGGAAAATCAAATTTACATCCAGTTTTAACAAAGGTGTATTAGCTTGCATAGGTTGTTTCTTTTTAGAAGAGTTAGACGAAGAAGAAGAGGATGAAGAAGATGAAGAGGATGAGGATGGAGGTTCAAAAGGGTCACCACCACCTCCTACTCCTTTACCTTTGTCTTCTTTCAACGAGGATTCAACTTCCTTCTTCTATCTAGCCTTTCCTTCCTTTCTCTTCTTTCATTCTTGCCTCTCTCAGAAAAGAACTTCCACCATGGACTTCATCTTGAGAAAAGCTCATTGAAAATATTTTGGATCAACCTCTGGAGCTTCATTATTATTTACAATCTTTGACATCTTCGATGGAAAGGCCTTTAATTTTTTGATCTTTGGATTGAATTCTTCTAGTGCACCTTCTCCTTGCTTCAATTTCAACCTAGTTAACATTCACCACTTGCAATTTTCCTATTAAACTACTCTGATACCACTTGATCTAATGTTAGAAGTTTACAAAATAATTTGCACTTAACTCCTAATTATATATTTTTCTCGATCCAATAGAATTGTGTGGTTACAAATCTTAACGATTGAAATTATGAAAACTAGCATTCACTTGTTCTTTATCCAAATCAATGAAACATCAACTAATCACTTAAATTTCGTAATTAGAAAAACTCAATGAATCAAAATACTAATGAGAATCATAAACATAAGATAAGAATAGAGAGATCACACTTGATAATAGATTTTTCTCAATTTTAGCTACGTCTCTGTGTCCACTTCTCAACATTGGACCACTTATATTAATATTGCCAAGCACCTAAAAATTCCTTCTTACAATATCAAGCTTGAAAACCTACATAAAAATTCCTCACAAACTCTCTCACTTTTACAATTTTGGTGTATAATGACACCTTGTACTTCTCCTCCAATGAATTCTCACACTGAAATTATTTCCCACAAAAACATAAAAATTCTATATCTCCCTTACACTCTCACCCCTCCTTTTATACATAAAATAAGCCTATAATGGGGCTAAACCATCATAATTACCCCTTACAATAGACTAAATGTTGTTTACAAGTCATTCCCTAACCCTCTTTGGAATTTTACATGAGTTGGAGGGGTTAGGTTTAACTAGATAATCCCAATTTACAAGTTTCAAGCTTAGTAACTGTTTAAATAACAATGAGCCCATATGTGTTATTGAATGATTTGATGGGCTAAGGGTGGGTTTATATTTTGGAGAACCGTGGGTCAGTGGCTCAAGCCCCACCAACCATGTTTTTACCAACCGAATCAGGATTTTTAATAGACAAAACAAACTGTTGTCTATATATATGTAAACACCAACATGTGGCGTGTTGGTTGCCTGTGCCGATCGAAGAGGGTAGGTCAAGGGTTTCCCCCCGCTATCCTTTTGAACCAACCTACAATGACCTATCCATCGTCGATGAAGGAGAGGGCTACGTGGCACCCTGAGAGGGTGCCACGTGGCAACATTTGATTTTCTAGTAATTCCCAGTCAGCTGCCAGCTGGATGCCAATTGTCTTCCACGTCAACCTGCCACACAGGGGTATGAATGCCACGTCAGGTCCCATGTCATTTGTATGGCCTATACATAATCTTCCATGTGTCATCCACCAATTGGTCCTCCTTGGTGTCTATATGGTATGGACTTGACACGTCATCATGCTGACATCATTTGTTGTACCCCTAGCCCCACTTGGTCAACCCAACTTTGACTGATGATATCTTAGGCATACGATCTCGGATTTCGATGAAATGAACATCATTGGAATTGTCAAAATGAGAACTTTGATTTGATGCCAGTTTTGATGAATTTTGAGATGACATTTTTTTCTTTTCTAATGGCCTTTTTACCCAGTTTGACTAAACCTTTGACTGAGCATAACTCACATGTACGATATGATTTTGATGTCATTCAAGTTACATCAAAATCGTGTTGACAAGCTCTTTCCAATGACGTTGGCTTCTTTGGATTCTGAGATTGTGAATTTTTTGAGGTTTCTGGATCCACCTGGATCAGTGTTGATGCAAGAGGGTGAACAAAAGTGTAGGAAGCAAGATAAATGCAAGATTGATGTGTGTGATGCAAAATTAAGCAAAGCAGTGCAAAATTCATGTTAGGGTTCATGAAGGCAATGAGCTGAAGGGATCCAAAATCTTTTATGTGAGCCTGCAAAAGTGTGTGAGAAATTGTGGTGGACTTTGTTGCATTAAGAAGTGTTTTCTTTGTGTAACATTATTCTTCTATCTTCTTGTGTTCTTTTTGTTTTAGTGAGCCTTGGATGTGAGCCTTTTTCGATAATGTGTCATATTTTGGTAGTGAGCCACTTTGTACCATTTTTTCTATTACTTATATTGTGGGCTAATACTCACCATGGTTTTTCCCTCATTCGGTTTTCCACATAAATCTGGTGTTCTCATATGTATGGTGTTGTGATTTCAGTTTTTGTTATCTACATTTCATGTTTAATCAATCTAATAGAATAAGGGTTTAATGAATGCTTCTTGATCTAATTACTGATGAGGGTTTTTGAAGGTTTAATTTTCTACAACTGATTCACCCCCCTCTTATTTGTCTTATTGTTTTCAAAAATTGGTATTAGAGTAAGGTTCCTTGAAGAAGAGCTTAAATGCTTGAGGTAGATCCAGGATGGTGAATAAGATTCCTTTGGAATATCTTATATTTGATGGCTCAAATTATACATTCTGGAAGACAAAGATGGAAGGATATTTGTGTGCTCAAGTATATGAGATTGAGAAGGCTGATCAGAATACATATACTCCACCTCTAAATGGTCTAAGTACAAGTGTATAAATCAAGGCACATGAGATCAATGTTAGAGAAAGGTACATTATTGTGAATAGTATTTCAAATATTGAATTAGTTAATTAGTTTGGGATAGGTAGAAAGCATTTATGAAGGAGATCTAAAGGTAAAACAAGCAAAGTTGCAAAACTTGAAGGCATAGTTTGAAATGATGCATATGTCTGAAGATGAAATAATAAAAGGCTACATACAGAGATTTGGTGAATTGGTAAGTAAAATGAGAGGTCTGGGTGCAAAAGTTAAAGAATCTAAAGTGGTGAAGAAAGTTATTAGATCTCTTTTGGATTGCTACGGTGAAAAGGAATCTGCTATTGAGGAAATAGTTGATTTTGATAATTATTCTAGAGATTAGTTGATTGGTAATTTGACTACATTTGAAATGAGTAAAATGAAGAGAAGTACAAAAGTAGAGACTTCTTTCAAGGTTGGTAAATTAGAAAAGGTTGAAGATTCAGGTGATGAAGATCTTGATAATTTAGAAGCTAACTTTGTGAGGAAGATGAAAAGAGGCACCGGTAAGTACAAAGGAAAATTACCTTTCAAATGTTTTAGTTGCGGTGTTATAGGTTATTATGCTTCTAGATGTCCAACGAGAGATCTAAACAATAAGAATAAGGAAAATAAAGGAAAGATGATTAAGAAAGCTTACTATGTGAAAGAAGATGCTGGTATTTTTGAGGATGAATCTAATAATGGATATTTTTATGATAATGAATGTTTATTTTTGGCTATAAAAGAAGATGTTGGTTATGCTAACCTTGAAAGTTCTGTGAAGGAAAGTATTCTAGAGATGAAGGATAAGGTTGAAGGCACTTTGGTATCTTCTTTTCATTTCAAAGAGGATAAGAATTACTAGGTTGTTGATAGTGGCTACTCTAATCATATGACTGGGGACAAAAGTAATTTTTTAAAACTTGAAAAGTATGATGGAGGATTAGTTAAATTTAGAGATGATTCAGGTGCGAAGATTTATGGAATAGGTTCAATCATTTTTTATGGAAAGTATAATATTGATAATGTCTACTATGTTAAGGGATTAAGGCATAATTCCTTGAGTGTCAGGAAAATGTGTAGCAAAGGGTATAATCTTATGTTTAAGGATGAAGCATGTGTGATCTGAAAAGGGTCTAGAACTATAATTGTTGCTGGTAAGAGAACAGATGGAAACATTTGTCAGCTTAAGGGTGATGATTGTCATTGATTTATGTCACAAATTAATGTTAGTTGGTTATGGCATCAAAGGATGTGTCACATGAATTTTGATTATTTGGCAAGAATTATTTCAATTCATGCTATGAGAGATTTACCTAGAATCACGAAACCTATCAATGTTGTTTGTGAGAGTTGTCAATTTGGAAAACAAACAAGGAGTAGCTTTAAGGGAAAGGAAGTGCATAAAGATATTTGTGGTCCTACAAGGGTGAGAAGTCTACAAGGTGGCAAGTAATTTATGCTTTTGATTGATGATTATTCAAGAATGACATGGGTTACTTTTCTTAGAGAGAAATTTGATGCAGTAGATAAATTCAAGGAATTTAAAGCTATGGTTGAGAAATAAATGGATTTGAAAGTAAAATGTTTGAGGTATGACAGAGGTGGTGAAGTCACCTCCAATGATTTTAACATGTTTTGTGAAGTTCATGGAATAAAGAGGCATTTGTCTTCCCCTAGAACTCCTTAGAAGAATGGAGTTGTTGAAAGGAAAAACAAAACTATTCAAGAAGCTACAAGGACTATGATGAAAGAGGAAAATCTACCTCAAGTCTACTGGAGAGAATCTATTCACACTGCTATTTACATACTTAACAGATTTCAAGCTAAAGCTAATAGCACAAAGACTCCTTATGAGTTGTGGTATGGAAGGATTCCTACTATGAAGTACTTTAGAGTGTTTGGAAGCATATGTTACATCAAAAGAGAAGAAGAAAACTTAGAAAGTTTGATGCAAGCTCTAATTAGGGTATCTTCCTTGGATATTCCATTAGAAGCAAAGCTTATAGATGTTACTGTGTATGTGTGAATGTGGGAGAGTTAGAAAATCAATTACTAAAGCACACAAACATCAATGATACATATTATAGTAAATATTTGAATCAAAGAAACTACTCTAAATTGCAGTTAAACAAATCTTTAAAAATTTTCCATTGTCCTCTATTCTCAAGGATTCATTAAACCATTTGGCTCTCAGATTTTATATGTGCACTATGATTGTTAGAATGACAACTTGAGAAAAGAGATGTTTTTCTAAATGTAAGAAATCTAAGTTCCTACATGAAACTATGTGATGAAAGCCATGATATTATGATAATGGTGATATTGATAAATGGATAATGATGCTAACTTATGTGATGCAAATGTTGTGATAAGGAGTTAAAATGATTCTACATATGCTCAAATAACCATTGATATGGTAATCTAAAATGCAACTATAAGGCAAGACATGAGATAAAATGCAACTATAAGGAAAAACATGATTCTTATTTAACATGATGCTACAATGCAAACTAGTTAAAATGCTAAAAAATGCTAACTATAAGACTCCAAATGCTCCAATAATCCAAATTTATTCCTACATAATAACTCTACTCAACTATGGGATGTAAAATACTATGACAAAGGGTTGTATTTATAGGCTTTTCCAAGCATCTTGTGATGTGGCAGTGATTGACGATCTAGATTCAAACAAGAGGGATGAATGGTGGAGATGGATAGAATCAAGAAGAATGTTCCCTTGACCAAAGACAACATGCCAAATGGATGGAGGAATCATTTTGGATGAAAAGTGAAAAGAGGGGACCATCAAAGAATTCTTGAGAGATAGGATCTTGGTAAAATATTGGAAGAACTTGTAGAATTTTGGTATCATCAGATGAAGTGGAAAGAATTCTTTGACCTTGATGTGTAAGGGAGTCTATGTTATCATGGTTTGAACTAAGAGATTGACATGAATCATTGGATGTAGAAGATATGATAGAAGAAGGTGGTTGGATGGAACCGTTAACTTGGGTGAAAGAATCATGAGGTATATTTTGGCTTATGGGAGATGAAGATAGATGCATGATGTGGTAAGATTGTTCAATATCATTTGTGTTTGAAGACTTTGATTTGGGCTTCTCATTTAAATTTTTCAAGAATTTGAAGCTATTGAACTTGGATGATGTATTTATTGGTGAAGGCATCATGTCCAGATTTTTGTTAGAGGAATAAGAACAAATGTTTGGCAACAAATATCTCTCTGTGGTTTCTATTTTTATGTCTTGGAGTTGTTGTTGAAGGTTTTGCATCTGCTGAGTTAAAGCATTCAATTGATCCTCATCTATTTCAGCCACGGTGTTTTGAGTTTCAATTTCATGTTCTTTGAGTTTATGCTTTTTGGGATCTTGTTAAAATGGGAATACAAGTGTTATAGTTGGACTAAACTTTGATCTTTGTTTGGAGGAGTGCCAAGGATAAAAACCAAGTCAAATAGAATGACAAATCCTATTGATGAGACTAAGTTTAATCTGATTATACAACTTTGTTTTGTGATGAAAGGATGGAAAATCCTGATGATGAAACTTGGCTTAACAATTAGAGATGTGATAAGTTTGATGATTCAAGAACTTTGAGATGTTAGATCTTGGTTTAGGTTGAAGAATTCCACTTGTAGAGGTTAGTTTTAACAAGTTTAGACTCTATTGTACTTGAGGAATGGTTCTGGACTAAAGAAGATCCTGAAATTTTGGTTCAAACTTTCAAACAAGAGATAAGTTTAACCCTCGGGTTTTGCATTTAATGGATGCACTAAAATAGAGCCAAGATGCACTAAAATATTTGACAGATGTGCTAAAATAGAGGATGCATGCACCATAAAATTGCACAGATGTGCTACAAGATTTCCTTGATGTGCTAAAACAAAGGGTCGATGAGCTAAAATATGCAGTGTATGCGCTATAACAGAGGGTAAATGTGTTGGAAGGTTGTACAAATGCGCTATAAAACTACCTGGATGCGCTATAACAAAAAATGGATGCACTGGAAGATTGCATAAATGTGTTATAATAGTAGATAGATATGCTACAAGTTTGTACAGATGCACTAGAAAATACAGCGGATGTGCTGAACTAGGAAAATGTCACGGTTTCTTGCAAGTTTGATTGATTTTTCTGATTTTCTAGTCAAAGAATTGGTTGTTTCAAAGGATGTTTTCTGAATCAAGGTTTTCACTTTCAATGTGTGATGTTTTGTTTGAAATTTGTTTAAAAACACATTGGTAAAACACATCAAACATGTACAACTTAAGGCTATGTAGGACAATATTCACTGGATTCCCACTTGGATTTTACTCCAACTGCACCTACTTTTAGCAGATGATTAGAAGCTTGACCCCACTAGCTCCCCTCCATGACACTCACTTCTATGAGGAATCCAAGCTTCAGTACCCATGAATCTCCCATGGCATACTTCTCATCTCTACTAAAAGCCACAAAAATGTGGGATGACTTCAAACGTTAGACCTTCTACACCAGTAAATAGAATAATGATTTTGGCTTGCTATAATAAAGGGTTGTAGTATAGGCATTCCATTCGTGGGGGATCATCCATTCGGAAAGAGACCATTGCTTCCCTTCTTGTTGAAATAATCCTCATGATACTTGAAATTTCCTCAAGTACCCACATTTATATTCCGATTGGAAGTCGTTTGGCATTAGCATGTTACCAGTTGGGTCATTCCCTTGGGTGATTACTTTTTCCCACAAGGTAGGCCCTCTATGGATAAAACAAAATAAAAGAAAATGGGTTTGGCTTTTTGGTCACCCAGTTAAGGGGAGAGCATATGCCTACCATTCATCAAGCACAAAAAACATGGTGTTCTTTAACCTTTTAATTAAGCTAGATGCCTATCTTAATCAAAAGAAAGCATTCAAATAACTCTTGCCCCTACATAAATCATTAGTAGTTGCAACAAATGTCTTTGACAAGCATATTTATTACAATGGATATCAAATGCCTTTTCTTTCACTTCAATGCTTCATGTTCCTCTTAAAACCTACAATAAATTCTCAAAATGTTAGATGAGATCAAGAAATAAGAAGATATAAGGGTTAGATGAATGATTAAGCATAAAACCCCAAAGACTTAGACCAAGTTACAATGTGATTTGACTTTAGGTGTAAAATTGAAAATTTTAACTCTACAAAAATGGAGAAACACCTACACCATTGCATAGCTTATGAAATTCTACCCCATTTCAAAAAAAATGCTTTGAAAATACCTCCATATGACCAAGATATGGCCATTTTAAGATTGACTATAAAAGCGCTAAAAAAGAGATCCTATGTGCTAAAAGATTATTCGTATGCGCTAAAAGAAGCATCTAATGTATGCACTAGAAGATCATTTGTATGCACTAAAAGAAGTATCAGATGCACCAAAATAAGGCTCTAGATGCACCGAAAGAAGCTCTGGATGTGCCATAACAGTGCCCGGATGCGCTAAAAGATCTTTTGGATGCGTCAAAATAGTGATTGGATGCGCTAAAAGAGTTGTCATATGCACCGAAATAGAAGTTGTATGTGCTGAAAGATTGGTCGTATACACTAAAAGAACTCACGGTCGTGCTAAAACATCACATCCAGTCTGTTTACAAAAAAATTTCTAGAAAGTTGTTAAAAATGGGGTTGAGCCCCACGGTGGGTGCCATTTTGTGTGCACTATGGTTGTTAAAATGACAAATTGAGAAATGAGATAATATTCAACATGCAAGCCAATTAAGTTCCTACATGAAACTATATAATGAAAATGATAATGGATACTATGATGAATGGATAATGATATGAAGCTAGGAAGATTCTACATATGCTCAAATGCTAACTATTAATATGCTAATCTAAAATGCAACTATGAAGCAAAGTGTGATTCTAATATGTAACTATGAAACAAAACATGATATGAAATGTAACTATAAGACTCCAAAATGCTCCAATGCTCAAATGATATTCCTGCATGATAACTCTACTCAAATGTGGATGCAAAATACAATGGCAGAGGGTTGTATTTATAGTCTTTTCTAAGCATCTTGTGATGTGGCAGTGATCGACGGTCCATATTCAAACAAGAGGGATGAACAGTGGAGATGGAGAAAATCAAGAAGGTGTTCCCTTGACCAAAGACAACATGCCAAATGGATGGAGGAATATCTTGACCAAAGGCAACATGCCAAATGGATGGAAGAATCAAGTGTGTGAGAGAAATACCATGTGTTAAAAGTTTGTTGAAGAAGTGTGTGAGGAATAAGCCATGTGTTTGAAAATTTGTTGAAGATAGTTCTAATTTAAAAATTAGAATTATTTAATTTCATGTGACCTTGGTGAGGTGGCATGAAAAAGATGTAGACATGTGCTTGATTTCCTAATCAAAGATTAGTGAAAGTTAATTAAATAAAACAAGCTTATGAAATTTGTTTATTTAATTAAATTAGAGGAATATGATTTTAGATTTGAAGAATTAAAGGATATGAACTATATAAATAAATTGAGAATTTATTTATAAGTAGTTGAAATATTAATTAAATAATTAGTAGTTAATTAATTAAATGTCTTGACTGATTTTAAGTGTATACAATTACAACAAAAGGTTGAGAAAGATAGTTGAAAGTGCAAATGTTAAAGTTGATGAAAACTTGCAAAATTCTATTGTAGTAGATGGATATATATTAGATGAACCTGATTGTAGAGAAGTAGAAGAAAAAGTTGATGAACAAGAAGTGTAGAATGAAAAGGAAGAATCTCAAGAGAAGACCCCTAAGTATGTGCAAAAAAATCATTCTGAAGATCAAATCATTGGAGATAAAAGCATAGGTGTATTGACAAGAAGCAAAGCTATTAAACTTGAGGTAAATTTGTGTTTAATTTCTAAATTTGAACCTAAATTAGGGAGTGAATCATGTAAGCATGAGCATTGGTTGAAGGAAATGGAAGAATAACTTATGCTGATAGAGAAGAATCAAACTAGGGAATTGGTCCCTAGATCGGCAACAAAGAACATAATTGGAACTAAGTGGGTATTTAGGAACTAGCTAAATGAGAACAAAGAAGTAGTAATAAAAAATGAAAGACTTGTGTGTAAGGGTTACTCACAAGTAGAAAGTATAGATTTTGAGGAGAATTTTGTTCTTGTGGCTAGGATGGAAGCTATCAAAATGTTTTAGGTATTTACAACATAGATTTTAAAGTCTATCTGGTGGATGTGAAGTCTGCTCTTCTGAATGGAGAATTGGAAGAAGAGGTTTACATGGAACAACCAGAAGGTTTTCAGCTATTAGATCAATAGAATATGGTATGTAAGTTGAAGAAGGCTCCATATGGTTTGAAGCAAGCTCCTAGAGCTTAGTATGCAAGATTGGATAGGTACTTGATACAACAATGATTTAGTAAGGCCTCCACAAATAGCAATATTTAATTTAAAATTGAGTAAGACAAAATCTTGATAGTAGTTGTATATGTGGATGATATTATTTTTGGTGGAAATGAGGCCATGTGTAAGAAATTTTCTGAAAAAAATGCAAAATGAGTTTGAGATGTCAATGTTTGGGGAGATGAATTTATTTCTTGGGCTACATATCAATCAAACAGATAAAAGGATATTCATTTCACAATATAAGTATGCCAAAGAGATGTTGAAGAAGTTTGGAATAGATGACTCCAAACCAGTATGTACTCCTATGGTGATTGGTTGTAAATTGAGAAAATATGATGATTCACCTAAGGCTGATAAGAGCAAGTATATATCTATGATTGGTGGACTATTGTATTTGAATGCTACTAGACCAGATATTATGCATTCATTTTGTCTTGTGGCTAGATTTCAAGAAGATCCTAAAGAAACACATGTTACAGTAGTGAAGAGAATATTCATATATTTAAGAGGTACATTGGATTATGGTTTGTGGTATCCTAAGGATACTAATTTCACACTAAATTCTTATACAGATGCAGATTGGGTTGGTTGTGTTGATAACATGAAAAGTACAAGTGGTGGTGCATTCTTTCTTGAATGTAGATTGGTGTCAAGGTTGAGTAAGAAACAAGATTCAATTTCTTTATCCACTGTAGAGGCTGAGTATATTGTAGTAGCATCATGCTATACACAAGTATTATGGATGAGACAAACATTGAAGGATACCAGAGTTATATATGACAAATCGATATCTATCTTCTATGATAATGAAAGTGCAATTAACATTTCAAAGAATCCAATGATGCACCCAAGGAAAAAGCATATATCTATTAGGTGTCACTTTTTGAGAGAGAAAGTTATGGAGAATCAAGTGAAGCTTGAGTATGTTCCTACAAAGGATCAGATTGTTGATATATTTACTAAGGCTCTTCCTAAGGATACTTTTGAGTATCTTTGGGAGAAGTTGAGGGTTATTGCCCCTCCTTTATTGAATTAAGATGCATATGGAGGTGTGTCAGTCTATTGTATCTATGGATCTATTTCTTTTTTGGAATGATGTTGGTGGCTAACTCTCAGGGGGAGTAGGTAATGTTATGTGTTGTCATTGTGTTGCTTATTCAGTTGGGTTTGATCCTAAGGGGGAGTATTCAGAGCAGGTAATTTTGGTTTAGTGTCAAAGAGGGAGAACAATGCAAAACATTTTATCCTTTTCCATTAATGTCAAAGGGGGAGAGAGAATCATGTGAAAAAAGAGAGAAAGTTGTCAAAAAGAGAGAGAATCCAATAAGGGGGAGAGGTTTCAAGAATGTTATGGAGGCTATCTAATCTAATAAAAGGGAGAGAGTGTTTAGAGTTTTTGTGTGCTATTTGGTGACTTTTCACATCTTGTGTTGCCATCAATGGAAAAGGGGGATATTTTTTCAAGTATGAAGGTGTTGTCATTGATTTCAATAAGAAGTATACTGATTGGTGTTGTCATTTATGTCAACTATGGGTTGAAGTTATTGAGGATATTGAGAAAATTGTGGTAAAGAGTAAAATAGGTTGTGTTTGTGTAGTTGGGACCTTGAGGAAGTGTAGTGAGTACATGGAGCTATTATTTTTTTGTAGAGTCCAAAAATGAGTTGGAATGAAGTAATGAGCTGAGATGATTTCCAAGTACTTTTGAGAAAATTTAATAAACAAAGTAAACTATGTTGTACAAATTTTTATAGTGTGCTCTAGTATTATGCTCTGCATTATTTTTGTGTTGATAATAAGCATGTGCGGATCTTATAGGTTATTCAAGGTTGACAGAGGTTTCTATATTCGTAATTTGGGTTTCTAGATCATTGTATAGTGAGAGATATTTTCACCATTGTGTGAACTAGTTATTCAGTGATGATTTTTGTGGTTTGGGAGAAATGTATTTTCTCCATGATTCTCCACCATTTGGCTTTAGGTTGTGTAAAATTTGGGAAGTTTCTTATAATTATTTTATATTTTTGTGTTCAATTTGTTACTTGATTTGTTGTAGTACAATGTGATTTTTATTTATCAGTACAATTAAGGGTTATCAATTGTTTTGAATTAAAGTATTTGTTGATGCAAGCTTGGATGAAGTGTTTGATGAATCTTAAGTTGTTCGTGGATTATTTTGGATTGAGTTGAAGTGAATTATGTTGTCTCAAACTTTCATCTTGGTTTAAGGAAGCGTGCACTTAATGATTATGGTGTTTTGCATGGGTGTTGGCCGACCTTGTGTTTAACACTACATGCGAGGCTTTTGGAAGCATGTTGAAGTGTTTTGGGATTTATTTGGGTCATAATTAAGGATTTATTTAGGTCTCCTTTCATTCCTATCCACCCTAGGAATGTTTAGGTGCTGACCTACTTTGAATTTGAATGTATAACAACTAGTGGCCAACATTGGAGAAAGTTTTTGAGGTAGAGCTTGATATAAATGTGTATGGTGTTGATGCAAGAGGGTGAATGAAGGATTAAGAAGAAATATAGATGCAAGATTGATGTGAGTGATGTGTGTGATGTGAAATTGAGAAAAGCAGTGTGAAATTCATGTTAGGGTTCATGAAGGTAGTGAGTTAAAGCCATCCAAAATATTTCATGTGATACTACGAAAGTGTGTGAGCAATTGTGATGGACTCCTTGTTGCATTGAGAAGTGTTTTCTCTATGTAACATTATTCTTCTATCTTCTTGTATTCTTTTTGTAGTAGTGAGCCCTGACTGTGAGCCTTTTTGGATAGTGTCTCCTATTCTGGTAGTGAGCCCCTTTGTACCAGTTTTTTTATTACTTATATTGTGAGCTAATCCTCATCATGGTTTTCCCTCATTGAGTTTTCCAAGTAAATATGGCATTCTCATGTGTATGGTGTTGTGATTTTAGTTTTTATTATCTACATTTCAAGTTTAATCAATCTAACAAAATAAGGGTTTAATGAATGCTTGTGGATCTAATTACTATTGAGGGTTTTTGAAGGTTTAATTTGTGACATCTGATTTACCTACCCTCTTAGTTGTCTTTTTCATTTAAACACCATAAACACATTAAAGGGACAACCAGCTTCCCTAAATCATACTTCCACACATTTGACATGGGATCATCAACATTTTTCTTCACATATAAGTGATAGAAGAGAGACCAACCGGGTGTAGGAATGTTAGCATCTTTAACCCCATAAAAGACATCCACCAAACCCTTGGAAAACCCATGTCCCTAAACTTTGGATATTTGAGTAGTGGAACCCAATATTTGAGCCACTATATCATGTAAATCTCTAATTGGGGTGGAACTAGAAGGTTGGGCTTGAGGAGGATACATTATGTAGCAAAATTGGAAAATAGCTAGGGTTTCTTTATGTTATAGGGAATCTAATGCAACACAACAACTAGGGAAAATTCAAAAAATTCACATGCAAGCAACAATTTCTTAGTTTATGAAAAGCCCTAAAATTCAATTTCAACATAGAAAGTAGTTATAGGAAATTTTCATGCAAAATTGAGCAAGATTTTAGTAAGAAATGCACTTACTAGTTTTATGGAAATGGAGACCCTAATTCGATGTAGAAAAATTCACAAATTTTCTCAATTCAACCTTTAAACACTTAAATTATCTATTTAATCATGAGTCTTATCTACCATTACTCTTCTCTCGTGTGAACTAGAGTATACATCTACCTATTCATAAAATTAGAATATTGGGCATTGACCTTCAACCAAGCAACTTGATTGGACAACATTGATGGGGTTAAATAGATTTGAAAAGATTGGCCTACTTTGAAAAAAGCGTGAGCCACTTAAAATTGTCCATGTGGAGTTACTTTTCTGACTCAACAAAGACTTCATTGTCAAAGAATGTGTTGGCTAAATCCATATGGTAGCTTCATGTAGTTTTGTGGCCATGCAATAGTGGTAGACCAAGGCCCATAGAATAGCATAAATTCATTCAAATTGTCCATAGCCTTTAGTAAATTCTTCATCATCATGCATTAGTTCATCAGATGGTTGGGATTCTTCCATTTAGATCTTAGTCAACTACAAAGGTAGTGCACCTATCAAAAAATTTTCCACGCATCAACTTTCCAAATTTCTATGGTTCTTTCATCATCCACCCAAAGGGCTCAACAAAATGACAACAAGCCTAAATCAATGCCACATCAGCCTTGGTGGGACCAACCAATGGGACCGCTTAACAACTTGGTAAAATACCACCGGATGGCAGCTTCTCGCTATTTCACAACCATATTTTAATGAATAAAATATAGGCCGAGGAATGGCAGAAGTAATAAGGCAATGACACATGGCAGCATAAGGTTCAACCCAAGGGACAACTTAAGACTTAACTTAAAGCATGTGCATAATAAGTTGTTTTGGAAGGGGGTCACACCTAGGTGAATAAAGAGACCTGATTTAAACTTAAGACCTTAGACCTAGGATTTTTAGACAAAATATTAGATAGGTATAAAGTGACTTTATGAATATTTGAGGCAATGGGATAACCAAAAATGCTAGGAACATGGGGTCAATTAATGAACGAATACAAAGGACATAAGTTGTAACTAAAATAATTGGACACCGACTATAATAGGTCAATAATAAATTAGAAAAAGGGCCAATTCAATCAAATTTTTAGGGTTTAAGAAGGTTTTTAGACCTTAGGAGAACCCTATATAATTTTTTAACAATCCCTAACCAATGAACGATGACAAGGTAATTAAAGGTTTTAGGATAAAGACATGGAACCATGGAAAAACTTGTAGGTCCTACTAGTGGCTTTGTTGGGGATGTTTTCTCTAACAAAGAAAAGTGAGATTTCAAAAAATTCAGTAGAGTAGATCATAGAACAACCAACCAAAACTAGACAAAAACTCAAACAGGACAAGAAAACCAAAAGACAAAACTAGACAACTATACAAAACTTTACATAAAATACATTGTACATGGAATATAAACATACCTTAGGTGAAGTATGCCTTCAAGAATTTTCCATGTATTGGAAACTCAAGAATTTCTCTGATCATATTTTGTAGGAAATAATATTCTTCTCAATATATGCTATTGATCAAGTATGGACCCAACCACATAGCATCAAATTTCCCATGCTTTCCTTTATCTTGTACTTTGGCATTCCACATCAATACCATGTCTCCAATCTCAAACTTTCTTTAAGAAGGCCTCTTATCATGAAGGTTCTTAACTTTCAACTACATTTTAATGCACTGTTGTTGTGCATTCTTTCTTGTTTCATCCAATTCTATCAACATATTTATCCTTTGTTGCATATCATCAAATATCTCTTCATCATACTCTTGAATGAACTTATACACTTGTATCAAATTGTTTTTAGGAATCTTAGCTTCAAGACCATAAACCAAACAAACAGGTGACTACCTTGTAGCCTTCTTCATAGTCACTCCATTAGCCCAGAGAGCCTACGTTAACTTAGCATCCCATGTTCTCTTGTTTTTCTCTATCACCATCTTTATAATTTTCATTAAACTCTTGTTGTTGGACTTAGCTTTTCCATTGTCATGTGGGTCATAAGGTGAGGATTAGGAGATTGCAATTCCATATTGGTTGTAGAAATCAGTGAACTCTTTAGACCTGAAGGACATGGCACTATCAGAAATTATTTTTTTTGGAACTACAAACCTAGTTAAAACATTTTTCATCAAGAATTCAACCACAACCTTACTAGTAGCCCTCTTTTTGGGTATTGATTCAACCCATTTTTTAAAGTAATAAGTTGCTACCGAGATCCATGAATTCCCTCTACTATATTTTTTAGTTATCTCTCCTATGAAGTCAATTACCCACTTTTGGAAAGGGGCCTATATTGTTATTGGTCTAAGAGGTAGGTTACCATAAAAATTTAACTTCCCTAAAAACCTTTGACAAGCATCACATGCCCTAACAAATCTATCTGCATATTTGAAGAGTGTTGGTCACCAACACCCTTCTCTCAAAACTTTATGTGTAGTAGTTTTAGCCATATAGTGGCCACCACAAACACCATTATTCATTTCAGTCAAGATTTCTAGTGCTTTCTCTCCATTAACACATTTTAATAGTATCCCATCCAAATTTCTCCACCATTGTTCATTTTCAATTATTACATATTTTATTGCATGAAGCTTAAGTGTCCTCTTTTGGTTATCACTCATCCATTTAGGACATGTCATATTCTATAGATAATATACAATTTCTTTGTACCATTTGGATGTTTGCATATCACAAATAGGAGACACATCCACTGCTTCAACATGATTCATTTGATTAGCCTCTAAGTTAGTTTCTACCATAAGCTTGGCCAATCCTTATCCTCTAACCAGTTTTGTTATCTATATATCTATGATGAATTCTTGGATTCTATTAATCCATCTGCATATCCTCCCTATAACCTCTTATTGTGTGAATACATCTTTGAAAACTATAGAAGAAACATAAGCAACAATTGTTGCACCTACTAGATAAGATCTGAAATTTTTTACTGCCTTAACTAGAGCATAAGACTTATTTTCTATTATATCATACTTTAACTCAACAACTTGTAATGACTTACTCAAAAAGGCTATAGGTTGCCCATATCCTTCATAGTTCTTCTATAATAGAACAATAACAATTATGTGAAAAGAAGCAAAGGAGAATAACTAAAATGGCTTTGAAAAATTAGGAGACTAAAGAATTGGTGCCTCCTTGATTGCATGTTTGATGCTCTTGAAATCTCTAGAAGACTCATCATTCCAAGTTATAACTTCTCCTTTCTTCATCATCTTAGAGATTGGTCTTGTGATTTTTGTAAAGTTTGTTACAAACCTTCTAAAAAAATTAACTTGTCCAAAGAAAGATCGAATTCCTTTCACATTTTTTGGTTGAGGGATTTTTCTATAGAATCTACCCTCTTTGGATCTAGTCTCACACCTTATTTAGATACAATGTGCCCCAGTAATTTTCCTTCAATGAATCTAAAGGCACACTTTTTTGGATTCAATGATATCCCATATTTTAAAGCCCTAGCAAATATTTTCTCTAAGTGCATAGAATATTCTTTTTTTTGGAGTATGAAATCAAGTCATCTTGGTATACAACCATAAAGATATATATGAAGTCTGAAAAATGCCACATACACGGCCCTCTGAAAAGTTGCACCATTATTTGTCAAGCCAAATTCCACCTTGACATAAACATGTGTACCCCATGGGGTAGTGAATGTAGTTTTATACTACTTTGATTCCTTAACCTTCACTTGGTTGTAGCCTGAGAATCCATCCATTATTTACATAAGATCACAACCAATCACCTTTTTGTAGCATTTCCTCCATGTTGGGAAATGGATAGATATCCTTTAATGATGATATGTTTGGATTTATGAAATCCACACATATCCTTATATCACCATCCTTCTTTCTCACTAGCACAAGATTGGAAACCAAAGTTGAATGTCTTATGGGTTTGATAATTTTTCCATCTCTTAACTTCATCAACTCATCTTGCATTTTAGGTGCTAGTTTGGGGTTTATTGGTCTTTACTTCTATCTGAAAAGTTTTTCATTTGGTTTCAATGGAATCTCATGCTGGAACAAGTCTTATTTTTAATCCTTTAGGTCATCATAGGACCAAGGAAAGATAGGCCTATAATTTTATAGAAGAGAAATAAGCATTTCTCTTATTTTAGGGCTCATTTTTTTTCCTGTGTACACATTTTTTTGTGCACATTTTGTTTCAATATTGATTTCCTCTAGATCTTGTGGATGGGTGGAATTCTACTTGGCATTTATCTTATTTGAGTTATCAAACAACCGCTCCAATGCTACCAATCCTCTAGGAATTTTGTTCATTTTCAAATTTATCACTTTGTTCCCAAACATTATTTCCTTCCCATCAAAAACATCTACAAATCCAAAAAATCAATTTCCTAGCTCTTATATTGATCATTTTTTTGCAAAAAATTCACTATATCATTGTCATCATTAACCACTTACCAGTTGTAGATATTGTTAGAAACTGAAGGCCTTGTTTGTACCTCAACCTTAGAGATGCCATTGCATGTCATACCATTTGGTCATAATGCAATGTTAGCTAATAAATCAATGATTGCATTTTTTTCTCCTCTCCACCCAATCAATACCAAAGGCATCAAACATTTCTATTGTATCCCAAACAACATTCCTATTCTATTTTAATCTCTTATTTTCTGACACAAATTTGGCTCTAACTTAGGATACAAAAAAATTAGAATCTCCAAAGACCTTTAGCTTTTTGATCTTATGCTTATTTTTCATATTTATCCCTAATAATAGAGCCTCATACTCTAAAACATTGTTTGTACAAAAAATTTAATGAGAATGAGAACTTGAAGGTTTTACTATTAGGCTATATGAATATCACCCATGAACTTGATCCTTGTTTAGAGAAAGCACCATCAAATTGCATAGTCCATACTCCATTTTCATCAACTTTCTTTAACATTTATTTTTCCAAAGGTGCAAGTTTCTTCTCTTCTTCTTATAACTCTTCAATCTTGAAATTATCTATGTCTACATCCACAAAGTGAATTTTTTCTTTAGGCATTATTTCTTCAATTAAGTTTGTAGACCTTGGTTCTCTAAGGAGTTTCACCTCTTTTCCATCAATGGAAATGATGATAAAGGAAATGCCTAGTTGTATGCTCCCTCCTATTATTGCACTCCATTTTCTTGACAACAACATTCCATAGGTGGGAGGAATGACTACTACTGTGACACTCATAGCAAACTCTTTCTTAGGTTAAGTAGCCAATATGAAGCATACCTCCTTGATGATTCCTATTACTAGAACCTCCATAGAGTCCATGACATAACATTTTCCATATTACCTGTTGTGCAGTTTTTCACACACACGCCCCGCTAAAAGCAGGGACCCTCTTTCAATTCGTTTTGGTGTTTTAGCCCTCTCTTTTTGAGGTTTTTTCTTACTTAGGCACTTGCTTAGATGTCTATTATGAATGCCTAAGTGTTTCCCCAGGTTATTTATTGAAAATCTTAAGTTCTAGATGAATTTTGGGCTTTTGCCCTTATTCGGGATTTTTCGCCCTGGTCGGATTTTCCCGGATCCTGCTTGGACTCCGGTTGGACCCTTGTTGTTCGGGGACTTTTGATCCTTGTGGATTTCTGTGTGGGATGGATTTTCTCGGATTCTACCCTGTCTTTGGATTCCCAAATTCCTTCTCTCGTTGTCTTATCAACTGCATTAATGGCTCCATGCATGTTCTAAGAAGTGTATTTAACTTGATTCAGAGATCTTTTGCGCCATTATGCTCACTATTATTTGTTGTCTGAGTTGAGAGCCACAACCTTATATTTTGTTCTTTGAGATTTTGGCTTTGTTTTGGGGCATTTGGCTTTGACTTGATTGATTTGGTGGTGATTTCTTGTGCGTTATCACCTGTGTTCATTGTGGACACCCTTGAGCTTCACGTTTTTTGCTTCTGAGACCAATTCTCACTTTATAATGGTATGTGGCTGATTGATCTACTTTGAATTGAATTATGAATGGGCTTGTGGGATTTGAATTATGGTGTATTTTTTTATTCTATGTTAGGGATTGTTTGGTATTGCTTCCTTTGTCATCTCCCGGGTGAGTTTTGAGTTCATGTGTCCATCTGCATTTTAATGAATCTTGCCTGAGAGTAATTAGTAAACCCTAGTGACGACTTAGCAATGGAAACAACTAAATTCTCCTGTGCGCTAATGGTGGATAAGTAGGGTTTTGGACCTAGGGAAGTGTCGTATTAGGTGATTTCATCTTAAGATTGACCTAGAATACAAAGAAAATTCATGAAAGGTCTGTCCCCGACTTGCCCTAAGTACAAATTTTCAAAATCCATAGTTGGTTCAGTGTCTGGATGAAGTTGGGACTCTCCATCCCTTCTAGATTCCCTTCACTATGACCATTCAAGATCGCTGAGATATCATATCGACCACCTTGAGGTTCACCGAAGTGGTCTTCCTAGGTTCATGCTGGATTGTCGTGACACTATCATTTTTACACCGATGGAATCCTTCATGCATATCAGTCGGCGAGACCTTTACTTTCGCTGGGACCTTTCCCCGACCACCTTTGGCTCATACCTATATGTTTGCTATGTCCCTTTTCACTGAGACATTACATTGAAACAATTGACTCTTGGCGAAACCTATTCTGATTGCATCCTTCGGCGTGACTCTCGGAAGTTGCTACGCCCTTAATATTAGTGTACATTGGGTTATAAATAGTCGGCTTGTGGCTATCTTAACTCTCTATTAAGTCATATTATCATTATTATATTGTTATTTAGTTTTTTAGGTCGGCCTAAGTCTTATATAGGTGTGTCTAAGTCGGCCTAGGTGATATCCTTGGCATAAATAGGTATATATAGGAGGTTGTGAGTCTTATTTCATCATCAAGTTGTGAAGTGTGTTCTCATTAGAGATATTTGGAGGTTTTCCCCCTCGAAGTGGCCTATTATTCTCAGTTATTATTAAGTATTTGTAGCATATTTTATATCATATTCTTCTATTGTGCAATTTATTTCATAACAAGTGGTATCAAAGCATGATCTTGGCACCATAGAGGCAAGGTTTTTCTCAATTTTGGAGGCGATTTTGGTAAGAGCATATCTTTCATATTTTGGAAAAAAAAATTCTAATTTTTAAAGGGTTTTTGAAGAAAATATTGAAGAAGATACAGTCTATATTTCAGAAGAATTGGAGTAGAATTAAGTGAATTATTACCGAATTAGGGTTTCTACACTATTTTTTTGGAATCTACATATCTCGCACATCTTGTTGAATTGAAGTATAATTTTTATTGGGTTTTTGAAGACATACCAAAGGAGATTACAGTAAAATTTTTAGAGAATTTAAGTTTCATTTGTGTGATTTATTTCAACATTAGTGGTTTCCATCATGCTAGGGCCTGGAACAAGGGGTAAAAAGAATGTTGTCACTCCGGGGAAGACTCCTGATAAGGACGGTGAAACAATTGAGGATGTTACTCATAATGAGGAAATCAATAAGGTCAAGGAATACATTTCCTCAATGAAAATGGATATGTGTGACCTAGGAGGAGATATATCAGACATACGAAACATGTTAAGCACCTACATGGCTGAACCAAGAAAGGAGTTCTCAAGTGCCCAAGGTGAAAATTCTAGGTCAGCTACTGTGGACACAAGATTTAGTACTCCTATGGGATCTAGGAATTTATTTCCAAAGGTGGATATGCGCAAGTTCGATGGTAAGGATCCTCTCACATGGATAAACCAAATGGAGAATTTTTTTGAAGCACACCAAATCCCAAATGGACAAAAGGTCATGATGGCTTCCCTATATTTAGAACCAGATCAATTCATTTGGTATCGTTGGCTTTGCACTCATCGAAGGAAAAAGGGGATCACCATCTCATGGTCAATTTTTACAGAGGAACTCCAAGCACAATATAGAAATAGCGTCATAGACAACTTCTTTAGCCAACTAGCTAAACTTCAACAAACAGGATCAGTTAAGGATTACATTCAACAATTCCAAAATATATCCTTAAGGGTGGATTCAATTACAAAGGAAAACTTGAATGACTTATTCTTGGGTGGTCTCAAGGATCACATTCAACATGAGGTATGCATGTTTAGCCCTAGTTCCATAAATGAGTCTTTTCTCTTAGCACGCAGGGTAGAGGAGAAGTATTTGATTCCTAAGAAGCAAGGGGCTAATGTGACAAGAGAGAAAGGATATTCAACACAACCTACTAAGTTTACTCCACAAAAAATTGAGGAGAAAAGAGAAAAAGGCTTGTGTTTCAATTGTGATAGTAAATATAGTCAAGGACATAAATGTAGTGAAAAGAAATTGTTTTATATTGAAGGTCCCAATGAAGAAGAAGAGGAGGAACCCATACTAGAAGATGAAAGGGAGTCAAATGAGGAATCACATGATTCTCAACCAATCATTTCTTGTCATGCACTCTCAAGTTTTAGTGCTCCACAAACTCTCAAGGTGGTGGGGTTCCTAAAGAAGCAGAAGGTAACAGTGTTGATCGACTCAGGTAGTACTCATAAGTTCATCAACAAAAAGTTAGCTACTCGTCTAAATTGTTTCATATATCCCGAGTTTCAAGTTTTGATTGAGATGGTGGTACGCTTAGTTGTTCGGGGGAAGTGTCATAGCATTAAATTATCCATGGGAGATTATCAACTTGATACCCCAATGTATGCAATATCCATGGGTGCAACAGATATTGTTTTGGAAGTACAATGGCTTACTACATTAGGAACAATTGAGATGAACTTCCAAGAACTATTCATGAGATTTCAATCAGGAAGGAAGGCTAGTAGAGCTAAGGGGGTTGAAGGAAAAATCTCCACAAATGGTAAGCTCTCATCAAATGCAAAAGTTGCTTAAGAAAGGAGTGGATGGATTTGTGGCCCAACTATGTTCATTAGAAGTCTCTCAATCTAATACTCCTACTCATCCAGATTTGCAATCTATAATTGATCGTCACTTAGTTGTTCTTGGAGATATGCCTAAAGGACTTCCTCTTAAGAGGGATCATGATCATGCCATATAGTTAGTCCCAAGGAGCAAACCACCGAACATCAGGCCTTATAGATATCCACACATACAAAAGAGTGAGAAAAAATTGTTGAAGAGATGCTAGAGGTAGGAATCATTAGGCATAGCTAAAGTGCTTACTCCTCACCTGTGGTGATGGTACGTAAGAAGAATAATACTTGGCACATGTGTCCAGATTATAGAGTGGTCAACATGTACACCACTAAAGATAAGTTTCCAATTCCAATCATTGATGATTTTCTAGATGAATTAAATGGAGCTATGTTTTTTACCAAGTTAGATCTTAGATCTAGTTATCACCAAATTCAGATTAAGGAGGAACATATTTGTAAGATAGCATTTCAGACTCATGAGGGTCATTATGAATTTTTGGTGATGCCATTTGGTCTTACCAATGCACCATCTACATTCCAAAGTTTGATGAATTCCATTTTTAAGAAGTTCTTGTGAAAGTTTGTGCTAGTATTCTTTGATGATATCTTGATTTATAGCAAGACTTGGGAAGAATATTTGCAACATGTGGACCAAGCATTACAAATACTTGAAGATCATAAACTATATGCTAAGCCATCCAAGTTTGTTTTTGGTCTTACAGAGGTGGAGTATTTGGGACACATAGTTTCACATGAAGGAGTAAATATGGACCCTAACAAAATTAAGGCTATCATGGAATGGCCTATTCCAAAAACCATTAAGAAACTGAGAGGATTCTTGGGATTGACAGGGTACTATAGAAGATTTGTGAAGAATTATGGTAGTATAGCAGCACCTCTCACCACTCTATTGAAGAAGGATTCTTTTCATTGGAACGAGTCTACCAATACAGCATTTGAGAGATTGAAGGAGGCTATGTGTACAACTCCAATACTTTCCACTCCTGACTTCACCAAGGAATTCATTATGGAATGTGATGCTTCTAGAAATGGGATAGGAGCAGTGCTCATGCAAGAAGGTCGACCAATTGCTTTTGAGAGTCATCAATTAAAAGGTAAGAATCAACTAAAACCTATTTATGAGAAGGAAATTCTTGCAATACTCCATGCAGTGAAACAATGGTGGCCTTATCTATTGGGTAGACATTTCAAGGTTAAGATAGATCATGATAGCCTAAAATATTTTTTGGAACAACGACTATCCTCTGAAGAACAAAAATGGGTCACTAAGATGTTAGGATATGACTTTGAGATTGTATATAAGAAAGGGAAATAAAATATTGTTGGAGATGCACTGTCAAGGAAGAATGATAAAGATGAAGCCTTATTGTGTGCCCTTTCAATATTACAAGCAAATTGGGTGGAGGAAGCCAAAGCAGAGTGGAAAAATGATGTTGCGACAAGTAATCTCATCGAGCAATTAAAAAGTGATCCTAGTAGTTCAGATAAGTTTTGTTGGAAGGGAGATACTCTTTGGTATAAAGAGCGTTTGTATCTCTGCAAGAATTCCAACCTTGAAATCAAGATTCTCTCAGAGTTGCATGAGTCTCCAATGGGTGGTCATTCAGGATTTTTGAAGACATATCATCGAGTCAAGCAAGATTTCTTTTAGGAAGGGCTAAAGGGCGATGTTCAAAAATTTGTGGCTGAATGTTTGGTGTGTCAAAGGCATAAAGGGGAGACAATTAAGACACCAGGTCTCTTGAAACCCTTATCTATTCCTAGCCAACATTGGGAAGAGGTATCCATGGACTTCATCATAGGGCTTCCCAAATCTAAAGTTCATAATGTCATCATGGTGGTAGTTGATCGGCTCACTAAATATGCACATTTCATTGCATTAGCACATCCTTTTACAACAAGTGTAGTGGCTAAATATTTTTTGGAGAATATCCAAAAGCTACATGGTACACCTAAAGTTATCATTAGTGATCGTGATCCTATCTTCGCTAGTCACTTTTGGAAAGATTTATTCTCATGTTTGGGTACTCAATTGGCTCTTAGCTCTTCATACCACCCTCAATCAGATGGGAAAACAGAGGTTGTTAATAAGTGTTTGGAAGGATATCTATGTTGCTTCACTTCAGAGAAACAGTCTCAATGGGTAGATTGGCTACCACTTGCGAATGGTGGTATAACACTTCTTTTCATAGCTCATCAAAAATGTCTCCATTTTTGGCACTTTATGGATATCATCCTCCTTCCATCACATCATCAATTAAGGTGTCCCCAAGAGTTCAGGCAGTAGAAGACCACTTGCTTCATCAACAAGTACTTTCAAGACTCAAGGAGAATTTATCCATGGCACAAAATTGAATGAAACAACAGGCAGACCAACATTGTAGTAAAATAAGTTTTGAAGTTGGGGATTGGGTCTTCTTGTGATTGCAACCTTATAAGCAAATCTCACTAAAGGAGCAAAGAAAGAATAATAAGTTGTCTCCAAAGTATTATGGTCCATACCAAATCATGCAGAAGATCGGTAGTGTTTCCTACAAGCTTGAGTTGCCACCAACAACAAAGATACATCTATTTTTTCATGTTTCCTGTTTGAAGAAGGTAATTGGGCATAATACTCCCACTCAAACAACACTTCCCGAGCTAGATGAAGAAGGAAGAATCATTTTGGAACCAGAGTGCATTCGTCAAACACGCACAAAGAAGCTGAGGAATAGAACTATCACTGAGTATCTCATCCAATGGAAGAATTTACCAGTTGAAGATGCCACATGGGAAGATGAGGAGTTCATTCAAAAATTTTGAAACTTGATTAGCATTGAGCACAATGCTTATTTGAAGAAGGGGGGCATGCTACGCCCTTAATATTAGTGTACATTGGACTATGAATAGTTGGCTTGTGGCTATCTTAACTCTCTATTAATTCATATTATCATTAGTATATTGTTATTTAGTTGTTTAGGTCGGCCTAAGTCTTATATAGGTTTCCCAAAAATCCTCTTTGGCCCGTTCTTCATGGAAATCCATTCCTCACGGATTTCCCTGAAACTTGATGAAACATAAAGGAACATGAAATAATTGGATTCATTTATAATTTATGATGCATTTGATGATTATTTCATGTCATATTTGGAGAGGACAACCCACTGCCTATCAATGGGCAGTATTTGAAGCATTATTTCCAGTCTTGAGCTATTTTCAGCTCTGGTCTTGTATATAGTTAGATTAGGGTCTTCCTTTCTGCTTTGTTTTCATTTGCTTTTGGTTTGTTTTGGTTTGTTTTGTTTTTTCTCTGCTCTTGCTTTGGGGGTTTCTCTATTTTCGCCTAGGTGTGTTGCACCTGCATGGAAAATTTGTCTTCTATGGAATTGTTCCAAGTATTTCCTTGTTGAACTTTAGTCTTGCATCTTGAAAGGATGGTTGAAATCTTTGTTGTTACCAATAGTCTTAATGTCAGATTTATAGAAGATTGAGTCATTGGTGTGGATTTGAATTTGAAATACTCTAAAAATCTCATATCCATCATATATCTTAAGAACCCTGATGTCACTATAGGAATCCTTGTGAAGTCTCATCAAGTGAAAAATCCTATTTCTGCTTCATCGCCACTATGGTTGTCAGCCCTGAGTGTGAACTTCATTGTTCACAAGTTGAAATAAAAATGACATATAAAGAATATCAAAAGAAAGAAAAGTGAAATATTGACTATCAAAAGAATAAATTCAACTTATCAGGGATACATGAATATCTCTACCAGGGCTATGGATGTCTGGCTGGTAGTAGAGCTATGTTCAGGAGAGTCACAGCGATAACCTCGTCGGGGCTATGGATGCCTGACTGAAAGCGAGGCCCTATCCAGGTTGCTTTTGAAGTTAGAATCATTGCGTAGCCTGACCTGACTGAACTTGGTTCCTATAGTAACTTAAGGAGGGAAATGAACTCATGTGCACACACTTGGATTTTCAGTTTATGGAAGGTTTGATCTATCCTTTGGTTCTGATTCTTTAAATCTTGCATTTTGACTTATTTATTTGATGGTGAGATTGAAACAAGATATTTTGGGTTCTTGATTCCTGTTCATCATCAAATGCTCTGGAGCATTTTCCTAGTAGAAGTCACCATTTGTTGTGCAATTTTTTGCACACACGCCCCGCTGAAAGTAGGGACCCTCTTTCGCTTCGTTTTGGTGTTTTGGCCCTCTCTTTTTGAGGTTTTGTCTTACTTAGGCATGTGCTTAGATGTCTATTCTGAATGACTAAGTGTTTCCCCCAGGTTATTTTTTGAAAATCTTAAGTTCTAGATGAATTTTGGGCTTTTGCTTTGATTCAGGATTTTTTGCCCTGGTCGAATTTTCCTGGATCCTGCTTGGACTCCAGCTGGACCCTTGTTGTTCAGGGATTTTTGATCCTCACGGATTTCCGTGTGGGCCATATTTTCCTGGATTCCGCCCTGTCGTCGGATTCCAAAATTCCTTCTTTGGTTGTCTTATTGACTGCATTAATGGCTCCGTGCATGTTCTGAGAAGTGTATTTAACTTGATTCAAAGATCTTTTGTGCTATTATGCTCACTATTAGTTGTTGTCTGAGTTGAGAGCCACATCCTTATAGTTTGTTCTTTGAGCTTTTGGCTTTGTTTTGGGGCATTTGGCTTTGACTTGATTGATTTGGTGATGATTTCTTATGTGTTATTGCCTATGTTCTTTGTGGACACCCTTGAGCTTCGCGTTTGCTACTTCTGAGACCAATTCCCGCTTTATAATGGTATGTGGCTGATTGCTCTACTTTGAATTAAATTATGAATGGGCTTGTGGGATTTGAATTTTGGTGTATTTGTTTATTCTATGTTAGGGATTGTTTGGTATTGCTTCCTTTGTCATCTCTCGAGCGAGTTTTGAGTTCATGTGTCCATCTGCATTTTAATGAATCTTGCCTGAGAGTAATTAGTAAACCCTAGTGATGACTCAACAGTGGAAACAACTAAATTCTAAACGTGCCTGTGCACTAATGGTGGATGAGTAGGGTTTTGGACCTAGGGCAGTGCCGTATCAGGTGATTTAGTCTTAAGATTGACCTAGAATACAAAGAAAATTCATGAAAGGTCCGTCCTCGACTTGCCCTAAGCTCAAATTTTTGAAATCCATAGTTGGTTCAATTCCTGGATGAAGTCGAGACTCTCCATCCCTTCCAGATTCCCTTTGTTGTGACCATTCGAGATCGCTGAGATATCATATCGACCACCTTGAGGTTCACCGAAGTGGTCTTCCTAAGTTCATGTTGGATCCCTGTGACACTATCATTTTTACACTGATGAAATCCTTCATGCATATCAGTTGGTGAGACCTTTACTTTCACCGGGACCTTTCCCCGACCAGCCTTGGCTCATTCCGATATGTTCGCTATGTCCCTTTTCACCAAGGCATTACATCAAAACAATTGACTCTCAGCGAAACCTATTATGATTGCATCCTTCGGCGTGACTCCCGGAAGTCACCGAGACTTCTCGGTGAGCTCATAACTCTTGCCGAAGCTTTCGTTCTAGGAATTCCCATTCATCTGAAACTTTTCCTTCAATGCGGATGTCTGCCAGTATCAGATTTCTTCAAAATCCATCGTCTCCCAGGTTTCCCAAAAATCCTCTTTGGCCCATTCTTCACGGAAGTCTGTCCCTCACGGATTTCCCCGAAACTTGATGAAACATAAAGGAACATGAAATAATTGGATTCGTTTATAATTTATGATGCATTTGATGATTATTTCATGTCATATTTGGATCTCCCATGTGAATTTATAGATGAAAAATGATCAAGTTTAATGATTAAGTAGGTGTTTCCTGGTTATTCCATTCGAATCCGATCGGTCTGGAATTTCCCGAATTCCTCTCTAGCTTAGATTCTGTGGATGGTCTTGAAACCTGAAATCTATTGTGGTCATTTTTATATGAGTTTTAATAACACCTTGGAATGTGAGGTGCATTCTAATGGTGTTTTGATGGATTAACCTTGCTCTCATGTGGTTTTTACTATGATTTTCATGTTGAGTGCAGGCTGAATCAAGCAAAGCAGTAGCTGGTTCCTCATTATCCGATGCAGAGAGGGTTAACCTAGACATTAAGAGCAAGGTCCCAGGAGTAAGATCACTTCTGTCTGGTTAGAAGTCACTGATACAAATGTTGGCATATGGGACTATGAGGAATTTAAAGCAAGGATGGAACCCATGGATCCTCCTTTGGTGACTAGAAGAATGATGGAATCAGGATTGTCACATGTTGTTGGTTCCACTTCTACGATGCAATGCTATGAGTTGGTCCTTGTGTGCACCAAGCACTATGATCAGGATACACTGAGGATAATTGGTCCTTAAGGGAGAGTCATTGCCAATATTAACCCGGTCTCCATTGCCCAAACCTTCGACATGCCAGACAGATCTCATGTGGTGGGATTCACCATTAAGGCAGCTCAGGAGTTCTACGATGACCAAACAGTGAAGTCACAACAGCTAATCAACTCCTGGCTAGAGTAGCCCAAGTCACACTATTCCAAGTTGCCTAAGTAGCTATTCAAAGCAAAATTCAAGAAGGAATACTATGATGCCATCACCTTTCTTAGTAGGGTGCTTGGATTGAGGAGTGCTGGTACATTTGAGAATTGGATGTGCCATGCGATTGTGAGGATGGAACAAGAAAAGATTAATTACCATTGGGCAGGGGTCATCAACCAAGTAATTCACAAGTAGTTGTCCAATGTGTTGTGAACAAAAACCTTCACAATGACCTCATATGTAGTATATGCACTAGCTAGATTCCACCCATACAGAGGATTAGATACAAAAGGAATTTTTGGGCAGGATATTATTTATGAAGTTTTCCTTCATTTCCACCAGGGAGGATCAAACTATAGGAGGGAAAATGATGCATTTACATGCATATTGTTGATGGTGTTTTCTGCACAGCAACAACTCAGACAGAATGCAATATTCTATCTCTCTGGAAAGGTTATTTTCAACAATAAATCACTAAAAATCACCCCAACGTCTCTCAGGTGTTAGGTCATGACTATGCATAAACAACTCAGATAAAATGTGAAATGCTGGTAATCACAATCGGACCTTACTACAAGCAAACTGTATCTTTTAATTTATCAGATCTTGCAATCTGATGATCTCGAATCCTAAATCTAACCAGATGATAAATAAATAGCAAAATATAAGGGTGCAAGGATATGATAAGATCTAAACTATTGCTAGAATGAATAATGCAAATAACAGATATCTAGAATGGACCAATCTCAAATAACCAATCCTTGATCAACCCACAAGGCAATCTCACAAGAACAGTGCAATCTTCTAAGGTTTATAGATTTTCAAATCATAGATACTCATCCACAATCGAACTTAAGCACATTTAAATATATGGTCCAGGTTGACTTCACCAGCCTACTACAATCAGATAGTTACTGGGAGTGTAGACCAGAGATTGCTACCAACATTCCAAATATAAGATCATAAACATCATTCATCAAACTAAAACTAGATTAATTCTGAACACTAAACCCTAAATCCTCAAGCAATTTGAAAGATAGAACAACAAGAACCATGCGAGATGAAATAACACAAAAGATTCCACTAGGAAAACCACAATTCCTTATATTGTATTAGATCACCAAAATGCTGCAACAATTCAACTGTTCTGATATAGTATTTGCTTCAAGAAATTGAATACTACTCCTACTACACAATACTCTAGCTCCTTTTCTGCTCTTTCTTATCTCTATTACTTTCTAGCTAACCCCTTACAATGAGGCAAGAATGCCTTTTTATAATAAATCCCAAGATATGTCGGCCCAACCAAACATTTTACAAAATAAGAACAATCGCCAAAACAGGTCGGCCAAGGAAATCAAAATAAAGCATACATTAAATGCCATCCACCATCAAGGTCAGCCTTAACACAGTCCCCAATGTAGTCCAGTCCAATGCATGCCCTATGATAATAGGGAAGCATAAATCTCAAGATATGCATTAACTACCACTTCCCTTATCTTTGCTCTGGTCCTAAACTCTCAAAAAGAACCGATCCAATTTGGTGACAGGTGGCAAAGGCAAGATCCTAAGCTGACATTGAATGGAATCAATTTCCTCCTTTGACTATTTAACAGTCTTATCCCAATCCTCTCTATTGGTCTGGTATTTATCCATTACTGCTAGGTATGTAGCTGCATCATCTAACTGGTGACCGGTTATAACACTTTCAGAATCTGGGGCATAAACTTCATGCCACCATTCCCTGAGTTGCTCCAGACTTAGCAATTTTCCTCCTACCAGTCATGACCTCAAAAAATGTAATGCACCATTCATACACTATAGTAAGATCACCATCAATTGCTTTCTTTCTTTTCTGTATCTTCTTCATGGCCTTTTGCCGAATTTGCAGAGCCTCAAACCATTCCCAAGGTTCATCTAACCTAGAAGAAGGAAGAATACCATCCACAACTAGTCGTTCCTTACCATGCCCCATGATGACCTTGGATTTCTGCAGCAAGAGGTCAATGTCCTCCTTGTCCTGAGACAGCACCTGCTCTAGCAATTCTTTAGCTCAGACCGCATCCTTCCCAACTGACAGGATATCCTTGATCACATTATCTCCCTTTATCTGCACATCCCTCAACCAATCCACTGTAGTTTGAGCAGAGGCTTTCATATTTTCGATCCCGGAGATAGTTTCCTTGGGTAGAAATCTAGGAGTGGCAGAATAATGATAGAGAGACTGTAGAGGCTTCATCACCTCTTCCAAACATTTCCTAAGCCTTTCATTCTCCTTCCTCAGCTCATGCTTGGTTTGGGTCTCTTTCCTTAATCGCCCA
The DNA here is from genome assembly GCA_007258455.2 of Sequoia sempervirens. Classification (NCBI taxonomy): domain Eukaryota; kingdom Viridiplantae; phylum Streptophyta; class Pinopsida; order Cupressales; family Cupressaceae; genus Sequoia; species Sequoia sempervirens. The sequence goes on from VDFB02358255.1 coordinate 68,155, forward strand.
ATAATCACAGCACTGGACCCTTCATATTCCTCTATGTCCTGCTCCATGGATGCTGGTCCAAGGTTAATAGTTTGTACATTGTAATCCTGGCCAGTGACTTCTTCCCTAGTTTTTTCTGCAGTAGGGGTGGCAATATGGATGACCCTGTTATTTGCTTCATCTCTCTCCACCTTGGAAACTACCTTAGCTACCTTCTTTTTCTTCCCTTTGCCAATTTTTGACAGCATTTCATCCCAATCCAAGGGAGTATCTTCAACAACCACTTGTTTCTTCCTTGCTATCTCCTTCTCAAGCCAGTCTGGAGCTACAGGTTCTACCCAGATTTCCTTTGTTCTTACTTCTTCTTGTTGTTTTTCTGGAGTTTTCTCCTTCTCCTTTTCAACTATTTTATCCTCCTCTTTCTTAGGGAGTTGCTCGCCTTGATCCCCTTCTTCAAGCTCCATCTCTTGCACTAGTGATGGGGTTCTAATTGGGATATCTTCCTCCTACTCAGGCAATTCATTGCCTCCGCTGCTTGCCGGAGAATCTTCATACATTACAAGAGGAGAAGTATGCCTTTCTTCTTCTTCAACTCTAAGCTCAGCAGCCTCATCAAAGAGTGCCCCCTCCTTGAAAGGTTTCACTTCTCTGCTAGTTTCATGCTCCTCAAGAATTTCTGGCTCAAAGCCCGTTTTATGCTTTTCCCTTTTTACAATGGCATCAAACTCACAAATCTACCTCACAATCTCCAACAAAACAATGTGATCAGTGGGATACCGAGGTAACCTGTAAGGAGCGATCGTACATCCATCAATTCTTATGTAAGTGAAGGTGGGAAATTGAATAAACCAAGCCCCATAGTTCTTTGTTAATCCTTTTGCCCCGTCCGAGAGCCTCACATGCTCTGCATTTTGTAGCATCCGGGTGATATGCATAGTGAATGCATCATTAGCCCTGTGGTAGTCCTTATGTCCTAGGTGCAGCTCCAGATAGATCTCATAGATTATGTCTTCTCCCAATGTCCCTCGTGGATTCAAACCCCGATATGGGTAGAATCTAGCTAGTACATACATGACATAAGAGGACATGGTGAACCTCTTGGTTTCCAGGACGTTCCTTAACTGTTTATCAATCTCAGAGCTAATAAGCCCAGCCCAGTGGTAGTTGGTTCCTTGTTCAATCTTGCTAATCACATGAACCATCCAGTTCTCCAACACTCCAGTGGTCTTTAATCCTGCTACTCTGCTCAAGAATGTAATTGCATCATACTTATCTGACCTGAATTTAACCCTATGCAATTGCTTAGGTAATTTGGAATGGTGGGATTTTGGTTTCTCTAACCATGAGTTGATCATCTGTTGAGCTTTGGATGGCTCATTCTCATAGTATGTTTTAGCCATGTCTATGTTCAAAGCACACACAAAAGACAAATCCGGCATGTTGAAAGCCTGGGCAATGGAGACAGGACTAAAGTTAGCCAGAACTCTTCCCTCAGTATTGACAACCCTCTATGTATTGAAGTCGTACTGCCTAGCACACTCCAGAATCAGCTCATAACATTGAATTGCTGGAGGGAAACCTACCACATGCACTAACCTAGATTTTATCATTCCCTGCCTCAAGACTGACAGATCCTTTTGAGCCATCCTCTGCTTAAATTCTTCATATCTCTAGGCCCCTACATTGGTGTCAGACACCTCGGCCCACACAGAGGACACCCTGCTTTCTGGGAGCTGACCTTTGATGTCCAATCTTAGCCTTTCTACCTCTGAGATGGAAGACCCCTCCGTATCACCCTTAGATTTTCCTGCAGCTGCCTTGCTTGACTCAGCCTGCACACAAAGGACATCATTAGTATTCACTTATCATGCATTTTCCAATCCAAAGGTTAGCCTAAAATTGAATAAAGCAGTAAAAATCCATCACAAGTCATCAATCTTGGAAAATTTGAGAAAATAGAACAATCCGGGAAAACAGTGAAAATTGGAATAATCCAGTTGGGGCAGAATTTCAGAGAAATCTGACCCAGACGGATTCTTGCTGCCAAAACATCAACAGTCATAGAAATCGTTAGTTCCGCCAAAATATCATTGGATTATCATGTAATTCATTTATTGGCAACAAGAAATTAGCATTTAGCTTTTACTCCATTAATCCTATCCTTAGAAAATTGGAAGAAGTGGAACAAAATAGGAAAACTGGAAAAGTCCAGATGGGATGGATTTTTGCAGACAGTTCGAAGAACTCCGAAAATTGTTCTACCCCGCGGAATCAGCTAAAATTGAGAAAATCCGTGGGCGCAGAAATTCTGCGGACACCACAAAAACTCGATAAACAACGATACGCGAACCAACGATCGAACAATCATGCAATCCTTCTATTTGGATTTGAATAGTCCACGATTGATGCTAACCAACAAGAATTCAGAGTGCAAATGACTTTCAAGTTTCCTACGCCCCCAAATGATGAATTCTCATAGCAGAATGATGATGCCCTAATTTTGATAACCAGACCCCCGCCATGAGAGCCCAGACAAGCTTTAAAATTCCAAGGGAAACCACCATTGGGGTGATCCATCAATGTGCACATGGAATTCCCAAGGTAAGAGTAGGTTGGGCTGAACAAGAACCATGGAATTATGATCACCCTACTGGACCTTGGCAAATTCAGGCAAATGAACCGAAACCCTAAGTTTTACAAAATAGAACAAATAGTGCGCTTATGGGAAAAGTCCCATTTGGATGGGTTCATACCCACACCCTCACAAGTGAATAGATGAACACGAGCACAGTCAACAAAGCTTTGGTGTGAATTTAAATCCAACCCTAATCCGATATAAAATCATGATCAAACAAGGGCCGACCGAGACAGTTACCAATCAACTTGAAAAAAGAAACTCAATCATTACATGAACAAATGGAAGGGTCACCTACCATGGAATATCCCAAATGAAACTCAAACTTGAAGAAACAACTGCAAAATGAACACATCCAGGCAACGCAAATCTAGACGCCGACACCTAGTAGTCCACACGCAAGCTGCTTGAGATCAATCTTCAAAGCTCAAATGAAACTCTTAATCGCCAGAGCAATCAGCAAGTGAATAGATGGAATTGAAATGACTCCCAAAAGGCTTCAAATCTACCCATATACTCGTCTGAGCAAAGGTACCTTGATCATTAATGAACGATAAGACATGTCTGAAAAATTTGGAAACCTGAGCCCAAAACAGAATTTCAGAGAATCTCAAGATACGCAGAAATCCAGATGGACATAGATTTCGCGGAAAAGCAGAAACCGAGAAAACGATGAAGTTTGGGATTTTGGCAAAGTTTGGGAAAATTCACCCGAACCGAAAAATCCCAGAATCTGGAAGAAACCCAGATTCTAGAAAATCCAGCCAGAAACAGACAAAGAACCAGGGTCCGGGGAAATCCGTCGGAGCCGAAAAATCCCGGAGTTATGTGAAAACCCGAATTTTGCTTAAAACTCAATTTTAACCAATTCAAACCTCAAGGCAAGGTCAAAGTTAGCAAGACCAACATATCAAGACCTCAAAAAGATAAGTCCAATAAGACCAAAGGTCAAAAGACATCAGAAAAGAGGGTCCCCACTCCAAGTGGGGTGTGTGTGCAAAAACTGCACAACAAATGGCGACTCTGCTGGGGAATGCTCCTGAGCATTTCGATGACAAACTGAAATCAAGAACCCGAAACTTATGGTTTCAACTCAAATACTTGGCCACCACCTCCATGTTTAAACAAAGAAGCTCCTATTCATTCAAATCTTCCTATACCAGGGTCGAAGTGTGTGCATATGCATTCATTACCTTCCCTTAGTTGCACCAGAGACCAAACTTGGTATGAGCAGGCTACGTAAAGGTTCATACTCTAAAAGTAACCTGGATAGAGCTTCGCTACCAGTCAAACATCCATAGCCCCGACGAGGTTATCACTGTGATTCTCCTGAACATAGCTCTACTGCCAGCCAGGCGTCCATAGCCCCGGTAGAGATATTTTCTCCTCTTTCTCTCACTTTTTTCTCTCTTTTTTTTGCTGATATTTCTTTTCTTTTCACTCATTTCATTCAACCTGTGAACAGTGAAGTCCACACTCAAGGATGAGAACCACAGTGGCACTAGAGCAGAAAAGGATTTTTCACCTGTTCAGACCTCATAAAGGCCTCCTGCAACTTCAGGTAGATTAAGAATCAAAAGTATAAGACCCCAATATATTCCTGTTAATCTGTTGATGGTGTTTTCTGCACAGCAACAACTCAGACATAATGCAATATTCTATCTATCTGGAAAGGTTATTTTCAACAATAAATCGCTAAAAATCACCCCAACGTCTCTCAGGTGTTAGGTCATGACAATGCATAAACAACTCAGATAAAATGTGAAATGCTGGTAATCACAATCGGACCTTACTACAAGCAAACTGTATCTTTTAATTTATCAGATCTTGCAATCTGATGATCTCGAATCCTAAATCTAACCAGATGATAAAGAAATAGCAAAAGATAAGGGTGCAAGGATATGATAAGATCTAAACTATTGCTAGAATGAACAATGCAAATAACAGATATCTGGAATGGACCAATCTCAAATAACCAATCCTTGATCAACCCATAAGGCAATCTCACAAGAATAGTGCAATCTTCTAAGGTTTATAGATTTTCAAATCATAGATACTCATCCACAATCAAACTTAAGCACATTTAAATATATGGTCTAGGTTGACTTCACCAGCCTACTACAATTAGATAGTTACTGGGAGTGTAGACCAGAGATTGCTACCAACATTCCAAATATAAGATCATAAACATCATTCATCAAACTAAAACTAGATTAATTCTGAACACTAAACCCTAAATCATCAAGCAATTTGAAAGATAGAACAACAAGAACCATGCGAGATGAAATAACACAAAAGATTCCACTAGGAAAACCACAATGCCTTCTATTGTATTAGATCACCAAAATGCTGCAACAATTCAACTATTCTGATACAATATTTGCTTCAAGAAATTGAATACTACTCCTACTACACAATACTCTAGCTCCTTTTTTGCTCTTTCTTATCTCTATTACTTTCTAGCTAACCCCTTACAATGAGGCAAGAATGCCTTTTTATAATAAATCCCAAGATATGTCGGCCTAGCCAAACATTTTACAAAATAAGAACAACCACCAAAACAGGTCGGCCAAGGAAATAAAAATAAAGCACACATTAAATGCCATCCACCATCAAGGTCAGCCTTGACACAGTCCCTAATGTATTCTGGTGCAATGCATGCCCTATGATAATAGGGAAGCACAAATCTCAAGATATGCATTAACTACCACTTCCCTTATCTTTGCTCTGGTCCTGAGCTCTCAAAAATAACCAATCCAATTCGGTGACAGGTGGCAAAGGCAAGATCCTAAGCCGACATTGAATGGAATCAATTTCCTCCTTTGACTGTTTAACAGTCTTATCCCAATCCTCTCTATTGGCCTGGTATTTATCCATTACTGCTAGGTATGTAGCTGCATCATCTAACTAGTGACCAGTTATAACACTTTTAGAATTTGGGGCATAAACTTCATGCCACCATTCCCTGAGTTGCTCCAGACTTAGCAATTTTCCTCCTACCAGTCATGACCTCGAAAAATATAATGCACCCTTCATACACTGTAGTAAGATCACCATCAATTGCTTTCTTTCTTTTCTGTATCTTCTTCATGGCCTTCTGCCGAATTTGCAGAGCCTCAAACCATTCCCAAGGTTCATCTAACCTAGAAGAAGGAAGAGTCCCATCCACAACTAGCCGTTCCTTACCATGCCCCATGATGACCTTGGATTTCTGCAGCAAGAGGTCAATGTCCTCCTTGTCCTAAGACAACACCTGCTCTAGCAATTCTTTAGCTCGGACCGCATCCTTCCCAACTCACAGGATATCCTTGATCACATCATCTCCCTTTATCTGCAAATCCCTCAGCCAATCCACTGCAGTTTGAGCAGAGGCTTTCATCTTTTCGATCTCGGAGATAGTTTCCTTTGGTAGAAAGCCAGGAGTGGCAGAAGAAATAGGATGGAGAGACTGCAGAGGCTTCATCACCTCTTCCAAACATTTCCTAAGCCTTTCATTCTCCTTCCTTAGCTCATGCTTGATTTGGGTCTCTTTCCTCAATCACCCAATAATCACAGCACTGGACCCTTCATATTCCTCTATGTCCTGCTCCATGGATGCTGGTCCAAGGTTAATAGTTTGTACATTGTAATCCTGGCCAGTGACTTCTTCCCTAGTTTTATCCGCAGCAGGGGTGGCAATATGGAAGACCCTGTTATTCACTTCATCTCTCTCCACCTTGGAAACTACCTTAGCTGCCTTCTTTTTCTTCCCTTTGCCAATTTTTGACAGCATTTCATCCCAATCCAAGGGAGTATCTTCGACAACCACTTGTTTCTTCCTTGCTATCTCCTTCTCAAGCCAGTCCAGAGCTGCAGGTTCTACCTAGATTTCCTCTATTCTTGTTTCTTGTTATTTTTCTGGAGTTTTCTCCTTCTCCTTTTCAACCGTTTTATCCTCCTCTTTCTCAGGGAGCTGCTCGCCTTGATCCCCTTCTTCAAGCTCCATCTCTTGCACCGGTGATGGGGTTCTAACTAGGACATCTTCCTCCTGCTTAGGCGATTCTTCGCCTCCGCTGCTTGACAGAGAATCTTCATACATTACAAGAGGAGAAGTATGCCTTTCTTCTTCTTCAACTCCAAGCTCAGTAGCCTCATCAAAGAGTGCCCCCTCCTTGAAAGGTTCCACTTCTCCGCTAGTTTCATGCTCATTAGGAATTTTTGGCTCAGGTGCGCTCGGTGGAGGAGAAGCAGCTCTAGATGGCTCTACAGTTGTCATCTCCGGAGAAAGGTCCTTCTTTTGCATTGGCTCCTTAGGGGATGGAGTCCTTGATCTTCTCATATAGACCTTGGTCTTTTCCCCTCCTGAACTCTCTACATCCACAATAGGAGGCTCATCCTTTGAGGCAACCTGACTCTTCTTCTTTGAAGTCCTTGTTGTTCTTGCCTTCTTCGGTGGTGGAGGCACATCTTCCTCTTCTGCTTTTTTCAACTCTTCCTCATCAGAGGACTTACTAATCTCCAAAGTCTGCCATCTCCTCTTTCCTTTTGGCTTCCTTTTTGTTTCGGGCTTACCTTCCTTGGGGCCCCTAATCTTTATCTTGAAAGGAGAGCTCTTTGCAGTTTTCCCCTTGGGGTCATCTTCCCCAGATTCCTCTGAAGTAGACATAGGGTTGAGGTCTCCCATCAAATTGAAGGTACAGGTTACCTTCTCGCTCTCCAACTCCCAAATTTTATGCTTTAACCAGGAAGAGGTGAATTTCATGATGGGGGCCATTAGGTCTTCTAACTCTGTGACCTCATCCTCATTCCAGTTGATATCCCCAATTGACCTATCCTTCACAGCCTCATAGGCATGATCCTGAACCAAGTTTCCATCTTCCACCAGTTGATCCGGGATCAACATGACATTGTACTGTTGGATTGCCTCAATAGGGAGCCTAGAGTATCTCTTCTTTCTGGCATCAAGATCATCTTTGATGTTGGCCCAATAGTCCTCTAGGTCATCTTTGTGCCGGTATTCCCTAGTAGCCTTCTTCTACGCTTCCCCAGTAATATCAAAGTTCGTTCTCTTGGAGTGGAAGGAAAAACCATATGTTGTCAACTCATCTCCTGCCGTATGTGCTGATTGAATAGAAGGGCATACTTCTGCTACACCAATTCCAAGGGGAAAATCCCCACCAAAGCCTGTTTTATGCTTTTCCCTGTTTACAATGGCATCAAACTTACAAATCTGCCTCACAATCTCCAACAAAACAATGTGATCAGTGGGATACCGAGGTAACCTGTAAGGAATGACCGTGAATCCATCAATTCTTATGTAAGTGAAGGTGGGAAATTGAATAAACCAAGCCCCATAGTTCTTTATTAATCCTTTTGCCCCATCCGATAGCCTCACATGCTCTGCATTTTGTAGCATCTGGGTTATATGCATAGTGAATGCATCATTAGCCCTGCGGTAGTCATTATGTCCTAGGTGCAGCTTCGGATAGATCTCATAGATTATGTCCTGTCCCAATGTCCCTCATGGATTCAAACCCTGGTATGGGTAGAATCTGGCTAGTACATACATGACATAAGAGGACATGGTGAACCTCTTGGTTTCTAGGACATTCCTTAACTGTTTATCAATCTCAGAGCTAATAAGCCCAGCCCAGTGGTAGTTGGTTCCTTGTTCAATCTTGCTATTCACATAAACCATCCAGTTCTCCAACACTCCAGTGGTCTTTAATCCTGCTACTCTGCTCAAGAATGTAATTGCATCATACTTATCCGACCTGAATTTAACCCTATGCAATTGCTTAGGTAATTTGGAATGGTGGGATTTTGGTTTCTCTAACCATGAGTTGATCATCTGTTGAGCTTTGGCTGGCTCATTCTCATAGTATGTTTTAGCCATGTCTATGTTCAAAGCACACACAGAAGACAGATTCGGCATGTCGAAAGCCTGGGAAATGGAGACATGACTAAAGTTATCTAGAACTCTTCCCTTAGTACTGACAATCCTCTGTGTATCGAAGTCGTACTGCCTAGCACACTCCAGAATCAACTCATAACATTGAATTGTCAGAGGGAAACCTGCCACATGCACTAACCCAGATTTCATCATTCCCTACCGCAAGACTGACAGATCCTTTTGAGCCATCCTCTGCTTAAATTCTTCATATCTCCAGGCCCCTACATTGGTGTCAGACACCTCGGCCCACACAGAGGACACCTTACTTTCTGGGAGCTGACCTTTGATGTCCAATCTTAGCCTTTCTGCCTCTGAGATGGAAGAGCCCTCCATATCACCCTTAGATTTTCCTACAGCTGCCTTGCTTGACTTAGCCTGCACACAAAGGACATCATTAGTATTCACTTATCATGCATTTTCCAATCCAAAGGTTAGCCTGAAATTGAAAAAAGCAGTAAAAATCCATCACAAGTCATTAATCTTGGAAAATCCGGGAAAATAGAACAATTCGAGAAAACAGTGAAAACCAGAATAATCCAGTTGGGGTGGAATTTTGGAGAAATCCGACCCAAACGGATTCTTGCTGCCAAAACATCAACAGTCACAAAAATCCTTAGTTTCACCAAAATATCATTGCATTATAATGTAATTCATTTATTAGCAACAAGAAATTAGCATTTAGATTTTACTCCGTTAATCCTATCCTTAGAAAATCGGAAGAAGTGCAACCAAATAGGAAAACCGGAAAAGTCCGGATGGGATGGATTTTTGTGGACAGTTCGAAGAACTCCGAAAATCGTTCTGCCCTGCGGAATCAGCCGAAACCGGGAAAATCCGTGGGCGCAGAAATTCTGCGGACACCACGGAAACCCGATAAACGACGATACACAAACCAACGATCGAACGATCATGCAATCCTTCTATTTGGATTTGAATAGTCCACGATTGATGCTAACCAACAAGAATTCAGAGTGCAAATGACTTTCAAGTTTCCTACGCCCCCAAATGATGAATTCTCATAGCAGAATGACGATGCCCTAATTTCGATAACCAGACCCCCGCCATGAGAGCCCAGACAAGCTTTAAAATTCCAAGGGAAACCACCATTGGGGCGATCCATCAATGTGCACAGGGACTTCCCAAGGTAAGAGCAGGTTGGGCTGAACAAGAACCATGGAATTATGATCACCCTACTGGACCTTGGCAAATTCGGGCAAATGAACCGAAACCCTAAGTTTTACAAAATAGAACAAATAGTGCGCTTAGGGGCAAAGTCCCATTCGGACGAGTTCATAACCACACCCTCACAAGTGAATAGATGAACACGAGCACGGTCAACAAAGCTTTGGTGTGAATTTAAATCCAACCCTAATCCGATATAAAATCATGATCAAACAAAGGCCAACCTGAGACAGTTACCAATCAACTTGAAAAAAGAAGCTCAATCATTACATGAACAAATGGAAGGGTCACCTACAATGGAATATCCCAAACGAAACTTGAACTTGAAGAAACAACTGCAAAACGAACACACCCAAGCAACACAAATCTAGACGCCGACACCTAGTAGTCCACACGCAAGCTGCTTGAGATCAATCTTCAAAGCTCAAATGAAACTCTTAATCGCCAGAGCAATCAGTAAGTGAATAGATGGAATTGAAATGACTCCCAAAAGGCTTCAAATCTACCCATATACTCGTCTGAGCAAAGGCACCTTGATCATTAATGAATGACAAGACGTGTTTGACAAATTCGAAAACCTGAGCCCAAAACAGAATTTCAGAGAATCTCAAGATACGTGGAAATCCGGATGGACACAGATTTCGCGGAAAAGCAGAAACTGGGAAAACGATGAAGTTCGGGATTTTGGCAAAGTTTTTGGAAAATCCACCCGAACCGGAAAATCCCAGAATCAGGAAGAAACCCGGATTTCAAAAAATCTAGCCAGAAACAGACAAAGAACCAGGGTCCGAGGAAATCCGTCGGAGCCAGAAAATCCTGGAGTTAGGTGAAAACCCAGATTTTGCTTAAAACTTAATTTTAACCAATTCAAACCTCAAGGCAAGGTCAAAGTTAGCAAGACCAACATATCAAGACCTCAAAAAGATAAGTCCAATAAGACCAAAGGTCAAAAGAGATCAGAAAAGAGGGTCCCCACTCCAAGTGGGGCGTGTGTGCAAAAAATGCACAACACATATCACCAAAATGCATTAGGAAGCAGAGCATGTTAGAATTTTAGATCAAGCCAAAGAGCTCATTAAGAAGGAAAAACACAAGACATATCCACAACACATATCCCCACTGCCAAATGCCCCCATATAGACTTTCAAGGTATCCCACTGACCACATCATATTGTTGGAAGTAACTAGTCAGATTTTTTATTTTGATGCCATTGTCAAGAAGGAAAAACACAAGACAGGATTTGGTGGGGATTTTCCCCTAAAGATTGGCACTGGAGAGGTATGTCCTTCCATTGGTTCTTCCCAAGCTTCACAAAAAGAAATGAGTACTCTTGGCTTGTCTTTCCACTTTGAGAGATCCAGATTTGACATCACGGGAGAAGCACAAAAGAAGGCCAGTAGAGAATATAGTCATAAGGTTGATTTAGAGGACTACTGGACCAATTGTGGTGATGAATATGAGGTTAGAAAGAAGAAATTCTCTCGGCTTCCAGTGGATGCAGTCCAATTGTATAATGTAAGGGCAGTGCCTGATCAATTGGAGGATAATGGGGACTTTATTCCAGATCATGCCTATGAGGCAGTAAAAGATAGGCCAATTGGTGATATAGACTAGTTAGAGGAGGAGCAAATAGAATTGAAGCAACTAATGGAGCTAGTAATTAAAGCTACCAAGTTGTGGCTCAAACACACTATGTGGGAATTGGAAAATAAAGGAGTGAAATGCACTTATAACCTGATGGGAGACTTAGATTCCCATTCCACTTTAGAGGAGTCCACGGGGTAGCAAGATCCTAAAGGTAAAGGCAAACTGGACTCCACATCCAAGATAAGGACAAAAGGTGTTCAGGAAAAAGAGGTCCAAGAGATAGAGAAATAGAGAAGGCCAAAGGCTAAGAGGGGGACAAGGACTAAAAGGTCTGAACAAAAGAATCTCGAAGAACAGAATCCCGAGGCTGATGCTCCTATGCCTAAGAGAAAAAGAATTGTCAAATTATCAGAGAAGGCAAGCTCCAAGGCTAGGGAGGAAGAAGTCTCCCCACCAGTGATAAATGTTGAAATTTCGGAGGAGAGAGCAAAGGTATATACAAGGAGGTCTAGTACTTCCTCTCCCAAGAATGACATGCCTAAGGCGTACTTTCTTCCTGCCACTCTTCGTGAGGAGCAACATGATGATGTGCCTCCCGATCACAAAGCTCAAAGCAAACCAGGTGAGTCAAGGGATGTTGAGGGTCATCCGGATACTGAAGGGGAAGAGTTTCATGAAGGTGAACTCTATAGCGTGGAGGCCAAAATTGAAAAGGAAATGCAATCTCCCTTGGTTACATATGCAAAGTCACCAGTTAGGAATGAGGTAGTTGAATCTCCTCCAAGGGAGGAAGAAGCAGAAAGGTTCTCTCACGTACACATGAAGAGGAGCATGCTGAAGGGAAGGAAAGTGAAATGGATGAAAGCCCTGATAAACAAGATTTGGAAGGGGAGGCACCTAAGGATTAGGAAGAGGAAACATGACCGAGCTAGGTGCAATTATAGCCTGCTATTCCAGAGTGGCTGGACAAGGAGATAAAGAGAAAACAAGTTGTGGTAGAAGACAGTCCACCGAATTGGGATGCACTGCTAGCCATAATTGGAAAAGATAAAGGTAAGAAGAAGGCTAGAGTGATTTCAAGGGTTGAAAGGGATGGGGCATATAAAAAAGTTGTTCACATCGCCACCCCTACTCTAGAAAAAGATAGAAATGATGTGGTCAAAAAAGATTACAGTGTTCAGACTCTCAATCTAGGGCCTACATCAGCTAAGCAGGATATTGAAGACTATGAGGTCTCCAGTATTGTTATTGTGGATCGATTAAGGAAGGAATTGAAGACCAAGCAAGAGCTAAAGAAAGAGAATGAAAATCTCAAGAAATACTTGGCGGAATTAATGGAGCCACTACAGTCCATTAATCCCTCTTCCTCTGCTAGAAATCCTCTACCTCAGGAGACTATCACCGAGCTAGAAAAGATGAAAGCCTTCACTATTACCACTGAGAATTGGTTGAATGGGGTGCAAGTAAAAGGTGATGAAGCTATCAAGGAGATCTTGTCAATGGGAAAGGATGCTGCAAGGACCACCGAATGGTTGAAGCAAGTAATGACACAAGATAAAGAAGACCCAGATCTTCTTCTATAGAAAACCAGGACTATAATGGAGTACACCCGAGACAGGTTGGTGAGTGACAAGATCCTTCCTTCTTCTAGAGCTGCCAAACCATGGGAATGGTTCGAGGCATTGCAAATTAGGCAAAAGGTGTTGAAAAATATTTACAAACAAAGGAAGCAGATTGATGACACGCTAATTGGGGTTTACAATGGTTCCATTGCCTTCTTTGAAATCATGACGGGAAGAAGAAAGATTGCACCCAAGTACTTGAGCCTGGAACAGTTGAGAGAATGGTGGCATGATGTCTATGCACCACTTGATGATGGGTCCGTTTTCGAGCACCAGCTAGATGATGCAGCCACCTACCTTGCAGTTATTGATAAGTATTTGGCGTATAAGGTAGAATGGGATAGGTCATTCAAACACTCAAGAGAAGAGATTGCATCCATTGTGAATTGACTTAGGGTTCTACCCCTGCCACCAGTCACGGACCTAGATGGGGCATTCTTGAAAGTACATGAAGAGCTAGATCGTAGTAGAGATAATAGGGAAGGGAGGTAGTGATAGGCTGCGGTGCGATTTGTGCTTCTCTATTTTCTTCCCGTGCATCGTCCGAGCTATGGATCTCGAGCTAACTTGGATGGGATGTGCATTTAATGCCTGTTTGACCCATTTCAAAGACTCTCTTGGCCGGGTGGTTGTGTCGAGTTATTGCTACGAAACCCTTGCCTAGCCGATGGATTTTTGGGGAATTCTATATATTGGGCATGTCGCCTCATTTGTAAAGGATTAGAACAATTAGAAATAGTTTGAAGATCATAAGTTGTAACTAGAACATAGAGCAGAGCTAGTTAGAAGTAGAGTAAGTTAGCAGGTAGCTTCCCTCAAGCAAATATTGTGACAGAAAGCTAGAATTGTTGCTACAGTGAACAATTTAAATACAAGAAATGACATTGTGATTTGGTGCCATACTTGTTTCTTTTGTTTTGCATGGTTCCAGTTATTCCATCTTTAAAATTGCTTTGAGAAGGTTAATGTTTAGATTAGAATTGATTTAATAATGTTTGTGATTCAATACTTGAATGTTGCAGCAATCCTTCAATCCACACTTTTTGCAACTAACTGATTGTTAGTTGCTTTGCAAAGTTAGCCTAGACTTTATATTTCGTGTGCTTAAGTTCGAGTGTAAATATTTGTTCATTTTTAACTGCAATAGAGTTATTTGAATGAAGGTTTACGGTTTAAAAATCTTAACACCTTAGAAGATTGCACTGTTTTCTATGAGATTGTAGATTTATCTTGGTCAAGTAGAAATCAGTTTTGAAGGATTGGTCCATTTTGAGTATTGGTTACTTTCATTGTTAATCTTAGGTTTAGTATTAAATTTAGAAATCTCTCTTAAACCCTTATCCTTTTTTATTTCTTTGATTATTGGGTTAAATCTAGGATTGAAGCACCATCAGATTGTTAGATCTGATAAAATTGATTCAACATTTTGCTTGTAGTAAGGTCCCATTATGATTACTAGCACTTTCACATTTTGTTACTGAGTTGTTTATGCACTATCAAGACTTGACATTAGAGACCTTGGGGTTATCTCTTGAGGCTTGCCGATAGAGATTTACCTTTCAAGAGAGATAGGATATCATATTATGTCTGGCTACTATTGTGTAGAAAACATGATCAACAGGAACTGGCGCTAAAAGGAGGGCCCAAATAAGCAAGCTAGATCAGTTTTTGAATGCCATCTCTCCTGAGAGATTCAGAAGAAGAACAAGATCTGCTCTAGGAGAGGAAGAATTTCAAGAATTACCAGACCCTACTAGGTCAAAAAGGACTAGAAGAGGGGAATCATCATCATCCCGTCCACCTCCCACATCTCCATCGTCCCCATGTTCGTCAAGTGCATATGAGTCTGAGGCCATTCCTAGTCCACAACCTCAGCCACCCATAAATCAGCCATTACCACCCCCACCTCCACCAATGGCTTTCTTGGAAATCAACCCATCCCCCCTTAGTTTCACTATCTACAATGTTATGCCAAAAAACCTTGAACACTTCCATTCAAAATTCCATGTTAATGACTCAAATAGGACTACTGAGGAGCACATTAGGATCTTTCAGACTGGCCTTAAAGATAGAGGGGTAAACCATGAGGATGTAGCATGTAGGATATTTCCTTATTCACTAGGGGAAGATGTGTTTTATTGGTATAACCACTTACCTGTTGGATCTATCCACCATTGGATTGAGCTAGAAGCTACTTTCTTGCAGAAATTTTGAATCCTCATTAGTTCTAATGAGCTTTACCATCAGTTTACTAATGTGAAGAGGGAGATCAATGAGCCCATAGGGTCTTTCATTAATAGGTTTCACCATGCCTAATGTGAAGATGGAGATCAATGAGCCACTACCTTAAAATTCTATTATAAAGGACTTGATAGTTTAACAACTACTTTTATGAAATGGAGTAATAATCCCCCTGAGAGTTTACTAGATGCATATTTAGAGGTTGTAATAGCTAGCACAAATATAAGGCAACATCTTTCAGGGCCTTTACCCTCATTAGGACCCGTTGCTCACCCTGGACAAGTTCCAGCCCTCAATCAAGCTTTTGTGAACCATACTCTGATCATGAACTAGGTACCTTAGTTTCCTTTGGTCCCTTACCCAGGACCTCTTGGCGGACAAGTTTCATCCATAGTTAGTTATCCTCAGCAAAACATGAACCAACCTCTACATATCCAGCCTCAGGCTAGTTATCCTTCATACCTGCAAAATTTTGAGGTATTGAACCAGTCATTAAATGCCAATGTTGTAGTAGGACATTCCTAGAATAATGTGAATCAACCTTCATACAGTAATCCTGACAAGGAAAGACTGGATGAATTGTCAGAAAAAATAAAGAAGCTGAACATGGAGGTGACCTACTTGAGGAATCAAAACAGTTAGTTGCAAGCTGCTCAGAGGAATATGTAGTCCACTCAGAATAGAGAGAATCCACAAGGATAGCACTTTGATAAAGGGAAATGTTAGGACAGAGGATATAACAATGATAGAGGATACAACAATGACAGAGGATATAACTAGGATAGAGGTTACAATAATGATAGGGGATATAATACTAAAAGAAGGCAGAATTATGATAAAGGATAACCATCAGGTTAGAACTTTGACAGAGCACTAGGTGGTGGACAAGGATTCAAAATAAGATAGCAGTCAGGACAGAATTGGACTTGGAACACTGGTCCAAACAATGGAGAAGTTCCCACCCCATTGGATCAACCAATCATTCAACCTATTAATCAGTCTGCCAGTTAGCCAGTTAATCAAGAGAAGCCTCCTAGTGGTGTATATCTAGCTGAAGCTACTTTGTCAGGATGGTGTAGGCTCCACAAGACTAGTCAACATTCTGAGTTGGACTGTCAAGAGTTCCAAATGGCAGCCTTGATTTTCCAGTATGAGGTGGAGAATAATACAAGCTATCAGGAAATTGTACCCTCTATTCCTTACGATTCACCAGTGTTGGTATTAAACCATGCTCCTTTTCCACAAAGTAAGGACAATGTACTTGAAGGAGAATCTGACTAGTTGGATGATGAGGCAGACCAGGTGTGCAATGGAGATGAAATGACCCAATTATTTGATGAGAATCCATTGAATGATAATGGTCCCAAGGATGAAGAGGAAGCTTACATCGAAGAAGTGCAAACCTTCTAGAGGCCTGTCAAGAAGTATGACTTGAGAGAGTTGCCACACAAGCGCCCACAGGCTGGAGGCCCCTTCACTACTTCCATTCCACCAAATAATTTCAACACGGCTCCAGACCCCAATGCTATCAACAATCCCTCATTTCCTTTGGTTTCCAGGCAATATTTATCTCCAGAAGGGCATGCTGATGTACCAAAAGGAAGAAATGCTGATGCAGGTAAAGAAAAGATGGTGGAGTACCTGAGGGAGAACCCCACTGATTTAAATGAAGAACAATTGGCCATGTATGTTTCTAAAAAACTCTAAAAATTGAAGGTAAATCTATCTACATTTGAGCTATTAAGAGTTCCATCCATTAGGAATGTAGTTTTAAGTTCTTATGATGCAAATTCTACGTTGCAAGATAAATCAGTTAGTAAGAATGTCCATAAAGTATCTAGTTCTCAGCCAATAGGAGGACATGATCAGTCTCATGATCAAGTCCATATACTTCCTGGAGACACTAGGAAAGAAAGGGACAAATCTCAAGTTGTTCAAGTGGATACTCACTTGACTCTATTCCAAGGGAAAACAGATACTCCCCCATTCTTGATTTTTGTCCGCGTATTTGGCAAGAATTTACATAATTGTTTGCTGGATTCTAGTGCCTCAACTAATGTTATTCCCCTTGGTGTCTGTAAAGATATGGGTATCACCCCTGCTGATTCTCAAAATAAAGTCACACAGTTGGATAGAACCGAAGTCAATGTTGTAGGAGAGTTGAATATGATTCACCTGCAGATTGCTTTTAATCCTAGGATTCAATGAGTTGTTAATATACAAGTGGCTGGAATCCTTGACGCCTATGGCCTAATCTTGGGGAGGGACTTTACCAGGGCTTTGAATGGATATGTTTCAACTAATCACTCTCATATGTGGCTTCCTTGGAAAGGGGTACCAAATCAGATCAGAATTAAATGAGAACTCAGAATGAAATACATGATTACAGAGTATCAGAAAACCTCTGTTGAAATTCTAGTGTCAGAAGTAAGTATGGGTAGTTACATGCTTTGCACTCCCCTTGAAGAACTGGATTTGGAGGAGGTCTTCATGTTGCATACAATGTCTCATGGCCTCACAATAGAGTCTAGTGGTGTTGAAACTCTAGTGGAACCAGTTAAGGACAATGGTGAACCAACTGAAAGTAATAGTGATCCAGAGAATAATCAGTTGGCTTTGTTAAATAGTTTTCAAGAGTTCCTTCAAAAATGTATTGAAGGTCAGATTCAGTTAGGAAGAAGAATGAACTTTGAAGAGTTGCTTTTGCCCAACTAGTGCAGGATACATAACACTTCACATTCAGAATTGGACTGTTGCTTATGCCAAGTTGTATTAAAGCAAATACAAAAGTATACTAATCCTACTCCTGTGATCCTAATCAATGTCCAAGAAGACCACAAAGGAAAAGGAGTGGTTCCTTCTGAAAAGTCATCCAGCAACAACAATATAAGTGAGGAAGAAAAGAAGTCCGCAGGTGCTGGCTATTGGACGTTAAGATTTGATGGCTCTAAATCAAAACAAGGAGCTGGGGCAGGATTTGAGTTAATCAGCCCAAAAGGTAAGACATTTTTTGCCACTCATAGACTTCAGTTTCATTGTACAAATAACATAGCAGAATAGGAAGTTTTGGTTCATGGATTGTTGATAGCCTTGAAGAAGAAGGTTAAGATCTTGCAAGTGTATGGAGATTCTGAGTTAGTAGTCAAGCAAGTTAGAAGGCAGTACTCCTGCCATGATAGAAGAATGACTAACTACAGACATAGAGTATGGGACCTTATTGAAGGATTTGATGCCTTCAACATTTAGTTGATTCCATGAAATAAAAACCAAACAGCTGATTCCTTGCCCCAGTTAGCCAACACTCTGCAGCCTCTATCTCTTTCTGGGTTGAAGAAGTTTACAGTGGAACTGACCCTAGTGCCCTCAGTCGTTGATAATGTTACTAGCTTCTAGGTGTTTGAGGATGATAAGCATATTCTTGAATTTATCACAAACACAGACATTTTTGCTTCTCAGATCATTGATGAAATTGAGCCTCAAGAGGCAAAGATAGACTTGGAAGGGGTAATGAACTTGAAGACCAACACAATCCTTAGGGGAATGGTACAACTAGAAATAATATTTGATCTAGAAAAGATTAGAGATCAGGATCAAGACACTAGGAAAGAGTCTATTAGTGGATAATGTGACAAGTATAATATGGGATCCCAGGAGGATGTAAAAAATATTCTTATTAGCAAAGTATGCACCCCAGAAGAAAGACGAGGAATCATTGATGCATTGCACAAATACCCAAACGTGATAGCCTGGAGTTATGAAGACTTGAAGACTTATGATAAATCAGTCATAACTCATACTATCCCTCTCACTCCAGGAGTGAAGCCCTTTAGACAGAGGCAAAGACCTATTAATGCTCTACTGGAACGTGTAATACAAAGGGAAGTGCATAAACTATTGTTTGCGAGAATCATATTTCCAGTCAGACACTCTACTTGGGTTGCAAACCTTTCTTGTACGAAAGAAAAATGGTGAAATCAGACTGTGTCTAGATTTCAGGAACCTGAACCAAGCATCAAAGAAGGACAATTATCCAGTGCCATCACTGGATGAAGTACTCCAGATTGTCAATGGATCTCAGATGATGTCTTTTCTGGATAGTTACTCAGGATATAACTAGGTCATGGTGCAATATGAAGATAGACACAAGACTACTTTCACCACTAAGTGGGGCACCTTTGCTTATAGAAGAATACCTTTTGGCTTGATTAATGCTGGAGCTACGTTCCAGAGAGCAATGGACATAGCCTTTAAAGATATAATTGGGAAGTGCATAATCATTTATATGGATGACCTGATGGTATTTTCAAAGAACAGAGGTGATCATATCTCAAATCTATGCAAGGTTTTCCAGAAATACAGAGAGTTTGGAATATCCCTCAACCCAAAGAAATGCATCTTTGGAGTTACCAAAGGTAAGCTACTAGGGCATATCATCTCTGAAAAGGGAATTACAATTGATCCAGAACATATAGAGGCTATTCTCAAGATCCCACCACCTGCTAGTAAAAAGGAAATGAAGTCATTCTTCGGCAAGATCAACTTTGTTAGGAAGTTCATCACTGGGTTTGTAGAGATAGTCAAGCCACTAAATGAAATGTTGAAGTAGGAGGCCAAGGTGGAATGGAATGCAGAAGCAAAAGAAGCATTCACTGAAATAAAAAGAGCTATTGTTGAAGCTCTAGTTTTAATAACTCCTAATTATGCCAAACCATTCGACATATATTCATTTGCTTCTGACCACTCATGTGCTGCTATTCTAACTCAGAAATTTGACCAAGGCAATGAACACCCCATAGCATTCATGAGCACACCATTAAAGGATGCAGAACTGAGGTACCCAAATGTGGAGAAGCAGGCTTATGCCTTAGTCAGGGTAGTCAAAAAATTCATACATTACATCCTCATAAATAAAATCTTTGCTATAGTTCCTAATCCTGCAGTCAAGCTGCTCTTGATACAGAATGAACTGGGAGAACGAAGAGCCAAGTGGGTAACTATGCTACAAGAGTATGATATGGAAGTTCAACCCATGAAGCTGGTAAGAGGGCAGGGGCTCACAAAGACAACGGTAGAGATAGGACCTGATCTTACAGCTCAGGCTTATACTTTAGAGGATGTTTCTCCTGGTGAGTGGTATGATGATGTTGTTCATTATCTCCTAACTCAAAGGTGCCCTAATCATCTCAATCTAGTACAAAGAAGAGCATTGATCTTAAAGAGTGATAGTTTCATGTTAAAAGGGGTTTTCTTATACAAGAAAAATCATGAGGGAGTGTATTTAAGGTGCCTAGGAAGGGCAGAATCTGAAAGAATGATGTCAGAATTCCATGACAGATATGGTACAGGCCATGGGTCAGCACCATCTACAACAAACTAGATTCTCAAAGCTAGTTACTAGTGGCCTACATTGTTCAAAGACACCCACAGTCATGTTAGAACATGCTATGTGTGTCAGACGATGGCTACCAAAGAGACATATGTCATGCTCCCACTTCAGCCGGTTGTTGAGGTAAAACCTTTTGCTCAATGGGGAATGGACTTCATTGGCCCCAACAATCCACCCTCATCTGCTGGTCACGGGTATATTCTCACCATTACTGATTATTTTATGAGATGGATAGAGGCTCTTGCATGCAAATAGTGTACTTTTGAAGTAGTGATTAACTTCCTTGAATCTGGTATTCTTAATCATTTTTGATGCCCCACATCTTTAGTTTGTGATAATGGTCATGTGTTTTCATCATTAAAGTTTTCTAACTGGGCTTTTGATCATGGGATCATTATCAAATTTGCATCCAATTACTATCTGCAGGGTAATGGGTTGGCTGAATCCTGACTGTCATCCAAAAGTTATTAGGAAGGAACCCTAGGGACTGGAATACCCAACTCAAATTTTCCATTTGGGCAGATTGTACAAGACATAAAGCCTCCGTAGGGATGTCACCTTACCACCTGGTTTATGGATTAGAACGTGTGTTTCCCAAACAATTGAAAATTCCTACCCTTCAGTTCATCAATGAATATTATGATGAGGGAGATAGACATGAGACAAGACTTGCCAAACTATTGCACCTTGAAGAAAAGAGGGATGAAGCCCTGGAGAACTTCACTAAACACCAAGGGGTTGTCAAGAGATGGTTTGATAAGAGAGCCAAGGTTAAAGCTTTTAGGATTTCTGACTTGGTTCTTTCCTGGGATAAAGCCCATGACCATAAGGGAGAGCATGGAAAATTTGATAAACTTTGACTTGGACCTTACCAGATCTCAGAAATCCTGGGAGATAATGCTTTTCGTTTGAAAACTCTCATTGGAGAGGACATCCCACTACCTATCAATGGGCAGTATTTGAAGCATTATTTCCAGTCTTGAGCTGTTTTCAGCTCTGGTCTTGTATATAGTTAGATTAGGGTTTTCCTTTCTACTTTGTTTTCATTTGCTTTTGGTTTGTTTTAGTTTGTTTTATTTTTTCTTTGCTCTTGCTTTGGGGGTTTCTCTATTTTTGCCTGGGTGTGTTGCACCTGCATGGAAAATCTATCTTCTTTGGAATTGTTCCAAGTATTTCCTTGGTGAACTTTAGTCTTGCATCTTGAAAGGATGGTTGAAATCTTTGTTGTTACCAACAGTCTTAATGTCGGATTTATAGAAGATTGAGTCATTGGTGTGGATTTGAATTTGAAATACTCTAAAAATCTCATACCCATCATATATCTTAAGAACCTTGATGTCACTATAGGAATCCTTGTGAAGTCTCGTCAAGTGAAAAATCCTATTTCTACTTCAGCACCACTCTGGTTCTCAGCCTTGAGTGTGAACTTCATTGTTCACAAGTTGAAATGAAAATGACATATAAAGAATATCAAAAGAAAGAAAAGTGAAATATTGACTATCAAAAGAATAAATTCAACTTATTAGGGATACCTGAATATCTCTACTAGGGCTATGGACGCCTAGCTGGCAGTAGAGCTATTTTCAGGAGAGTCACAACGATAACCTCATTGGGGCTATGGACGCCTGACTGGCAGCGAGGTCCTATCTAGGTTGCTTTTGAAGTTAGAATCCTTGCATTGCGTGACTTGACTGAACTTGGTTCCTGTAGTAACTTAAGGAGGGAAATGAACTCATGTGCACACACTTGGATTTTTAGTTTATGGAAGGTTTGATCTATCCTTTGGTTCTGATTCTTTAAATCTTGCATTCTGCCTTGTTTGTTTGATGGTGAGATTGAAACCAGAGATTTTGGGTTCTTGATTCCTATTCATCATCAAATGCTCTGGAGCATTTTCCCAGCAGAAGTTGCCATTTGTTGTGTAGTTTTTCGCACACGCCCTGCTGAAAGTAGGGACCCTCTTTCACTTCATTTTGGTGTTTTGGCCCTCTCTTTTTGAGGTTTTGTCTTACTTAGGCATGTGCTTAGATGTCTATTCTGAATGCCTAAGTGTTTCCCCCAGGTTATTTATTGAAAATATTAAGTTCTAGATGAATTTAAGGCTTTTGCCCTAATTCAGGATTTTTTGCCCTGGTCAGATTTTCCTAGATCATGCTTGGACTCCAACTGGACCCTTGTTGTTCGGGGATTTTTGATCCTCATGGATTTCTGTGTGGGCCAGATTTTCCCAGATTCTACCCTATCATTAGATTCCTGAATTCCTTCTCTGGCTGTCTTATTGACTACATTAATGGCTCTGTGTGTGTTCTGAGAAGTGTATTTAACTTGATTCAGAGATCTTTTACACCATTATGCTCACTATTAGTTGTTGTCTGAGTTAAGAGCCACATCCTTATAGTTTGTTCTTTAAGCTTTTGGCTTTGTTTTGGGGCATTTGGCTTTGACTTGATTGATTTAGTGGTGATTTCATATGCGTTATCGCCTGTATTCATTGTGGACACCCTTGAGCTTCGCGTTTGCTGCTTCTGAGACCAATTCCCGCTTTATAATGGTATGTGGTTGATTGCTCTACTTTGAATTGAATTATGAATGGGCTTGTGGGATTTAAATTCTGGTGTATTTGTTTATTTTGTGTTAGGGATTGTTTGGTATTGATTCCTTTGTCATCTCCTGGGCGAGTTTTGAGTTCATGTGTCCATCTGCATTTTAATGAATCTTGCCTGAGAGTAATTAGTAAACCCTAGTGATGACTCAGAAGTGGAAATAGCTAAATTCTAAATGTGCCTGTGCGCTAATGGCGGATGAGTAGGGTTTTGGACCTAGGGCAGTGCCGTATCAGGTGATTTTGTCCTAAGATTGACCTAGAATACAAAGAAAATTCATGAAAGGTCCGTCCCCGACTTGCCTTAAGTTCAACTTTTCAAAATCCATAGTTGGTTCAGTGCCTGGATGAAGTCGAGACTCTCCATCCCTTCCGGATTCCCTTCACTATGACCATTTGAGATCACTGAGATATCATATCGACCACCTTGAGGTTCGCCGAAGTGGTCTTCCTAGGTTCATGTTGGATCCCCATGACACTATCATTTTTGCACCAATGAAATCCTTCATGCATATCAGTCAGTGAGACCTTTACTTTCACCGAGACCTTTCCCTGACCAACCTTGGCTCATACAGATATGTTTGTGATGTCCCTTTTCGCTGAGACATTACATCAAAACAATTGACTCTTGGCGAAACCTGTTCTAATTGCATCCTTCGGTGTGCCTCCTGGAAGTCACTGAGACTTCTCGGCGAGCTCATAACTCTTGCCGAAGCTTTCATTCTGGGAATTCCCATTGGTCCGGAACTTTGCCTTGACTACGGATGTCTACGAGTACCGGATTTCTCTAAAATCCGTTGTTTCCCAGGTTTCCCGAAAATCCTCTTTGGCCCATTCTTCGCGAAAATCTGTCCCTCACGGATTTCCCCGAAATTTGATGAAACATAAAGGAACATGAAATAATTAGATTTGTTTATAATTTATGATGCATTTGATGATTATTTCATGTCATATTTGGATCTCCCATGTCAATTTATAGATGAAAAATGATCAAGTTTAATGATTAAGGAGGTGTTTCCTAGTTATTCCATTGGAATCCGATCAGTCTAGAATTTCCCGAATCCCTCTCTGGCTCAGATTCCATGGATGGTCTTCAAACCCAAAATCTATTGTGGTCATTTTTATATGAACTTTAATAACACCTTGACTATGTGAGGTGCATTCTAATGGTGTTCTGATGGATTAACCTTGCTCTCCTATGGTTTTTACTATGATTTTCATGTTGAGTGTAGGCTGAATCAAGCAAAGCAGTAGCTGGTTCCTCATTATCTGATGCAGAGAGGGTTAAGCTAGACATTAAGAGCAAGGTCCCGGAGAGTAAGATCACTTCTATCTAGTCAGAAGTCACTGATACAAATGTTGGCATATGGGACTATGAGGAATTTAAAGCAAGGATGGCACCTAGGGATCCTCCTTTGGTGACTAGAAGAATGATGGAATCAGGATTGTCACATGTTGCTGGTTTCCCTTCTATAGTGCAATGCTATGAGCTAGTCCTTGAGTGCGCTAGGCACTATGATTAGGATACACTGAGGATAATTGGTCCTCACAAGAGAGTCGTTGTCAATCTCAACCCAGTCTCCATTGCCCAAACCTTCAACATGCCAGACAGATCTCATGTGGTGGGATTCACCATTGAGGCAGCTTGGGAGTTCTATGATGACCAGACTGTGAAGTCACAATAGCTAATCAACTCCTGGCTGGAGAAGCCCAAGTCCCACTATTCCAAGTTGCCTAAGCAGCTATTCAGAGCAAAATTTAAGAAGGAATATTATGATGCCATCACCTTTAGCAGGGTGCTTGGATTGAGGAGTGTTGGTACATTTGAGAATTGGATGTGCCATTTGATTGTGAGAATGGAACAAGAAAATATTAACTACCATTGGGTAGGGGTCATCAGCCAAGTAATTCACAAGCAGTTGTCCAATGTGTTGCAGACAAAGACCTTCACAATGACCTCATATCTGGTCTATGCACTAGCTAGATTCCACCCCTACAGAGGATTGGATACAAAAGGAATTTTTGGGCAGGATAGTATTTATGAAGTTTTCCCTCAGTTGCACTGGGGAGGATCAAACTATAGGAGGGAAAATGATGCATTTACCATGTATATCACTAGAATGCATCAGGAAGCAGAGCATGTCAGAATTTTAGATCAAGCCAAAGAGCTCATTAAGAAGTATGGAGCTTGGTTTATTCAATTCCCAACCTTCTGCTACATTCAGATCGATGGCTGCCAAAGGTCCCCATATAGATTTCCAAGGTATTCCATTGACCACATCATATTGTTGGAAGTAACTAGACAGATTTGTGATTTTGATGCCATTCTCAAGAAGGACAAACACAAGACAAGATTTGGTGGGGATTTTCCCCTAAGGATTGGCATTGGAGAGGTATGTCCTTCCATTGGTTCTACCCAGGCTTCACAAGAAGAAATGAGTACTCTTGGCTTGTCTTTCCACTCTAAGAGATCCAGATTTGACATCACGGGAGAAGCTCAAAAGAAGGCCAATAGAGAATATAGTCATAAGGTTGATTTAGAGGACTACTGGGCCAATTGTGGTGATGAATATGAGGTCAAAAAGAAGAAATTCTCTCAGCTTCCAGTGGATGTGGTCTGATTGTATAATGTAAGGGTAGTGCCTGATCAATTGGAGGATAATGGGGACTTGATTTAGGATCATGCCTATGAGGCAGTAAAAGATAGGCCAATTGGTGATATAGACTGGTTAGAGGAGGAGCAAACAGAACTGAAGCAACTGACGGAGCCAGTCATTAAAGTTACCAAGTTGTGGCTCAAACACACTATGTGGGAATTAGAAAATAAAGGAGTGAAATGCACTTATAACCTAATGGGAGATTTAGATTCCCATTGCACTTCAGAGGAGTCCACAGGGCAGCAAGAACCTAAAGGTAAAGGCAAAGTGGACTCCACATCCAAGATCAAGACAAAAGTGGTTTAGGAAACAGAGGTCCAAGAGATAGAAAAATAGAGAAGGCCAAAGGCTAAGAGGAGGACAAGGACTAAAAGGTCTGAACAGAAGGATGTCAAAGAACAGAATCCTGAGGCTGATGCTCCTATGCCTAAGAGAAAAATAATTGTCAAATTATCAGAGAAGTCAAGCTTCAAGGCTGGGGAGGAAGAAGTCTCTCTACCAGTGATAAATGTTGAAAGTTCGGAGGAGAGAGCAAAGGTATATACAAGGTCTAGTACTCCCTCTCCCAAGAATGACATGCCTAAGGCAGACTTCTTCCTACCACTCTTCATGAGGAGCAGCATGATGATGTGCCTCCCGATCATGAAGCTCAAAGAAAACCAGGTGAGTCAAGGGATGCTGAGGGTCATCCAGATACTGAAGGGGAAGAGTTTCATGAAGGTGAACTCTACAACGCGGAGGCCAAAATTGAAAAGGAAATGCAATCTCTCTTGGTTACATATGTAAAGTCACCAGTTAGGAATGAGGTAGTTGAATCTCCTCCAAGGGAGGAAGAAGTAGAAAACATTCTCTCACGTACACATGAAGAGGAGCATGCTGAGGGGAAGGAAATCTAAATGGATGAGACCCTTGATAAACAAGATTTGGAAGGGGAGGCACCTAAGGATCGGGAAGAGGAAATAGGACTGAGCTAGGTGTAATTGGAGCCTACTATTCTAGAGTGGTTGGACAAGGAGATAAAGAGAAAATAGGTTGTGGTAGAAGACAGTCCACCGAATTGAGATGCACTGCTAGTAATAATTGGAAAAGATAAAGGTAAGAAGAAGGCTAGAGTGATCTCAAGGGTTGAAAGGGATGAGGCATATAACAAAGTTGTTCACATCACCACCCCTACTCCAAACAAAGATAGAAATGATGTGGTCAGAAAAGATTACAGTGTTCAGACTCTCAATCTAGGGCCTACATCAGCTAAGCAAGATATTGAAAACTATGAGGTCTCCAATACTGTTATTGTGGATTGATTAAGGAAGGAATTGAAGACCAAGCAAGAGCTAAAGAAAGAGAATGAAAATCTCAAGAAATGCTTGGAGGAATTAATGGAGCCACTACAGTCCATTAATCCCTCTTCCTCTGGTACAAATCCTCTACCTCAGGAGACCATCACTGAGCAAGAAAAGATGAAAGCCTCCACTGTTGCCACTGAGAATTGGTTGAATGGGGTGCAAGTAAAAGGTGATGAAGCTATCAAGGAGATCCTATCAATGGGAAAGGATGCTGCAAGGACCATCGAATGGTTGAAGCAAGTAATGACATAAGATAAAGAAGACCCAGATCTTCTTCTATAGAAAACCAGGACTATAATGGAGTACACCTGAGACAGGTTGGTGAGTGATGGGATCCTTCCTTCTTCTAGAGCTTCCAAACCATGGGAATGGTTCGAGGCATTGTAAATTAGGCAAAAGGTGTTGAAAAATATTTACAAACAAAGGAAGCAGATTGATGACACCCTAACTGGGGTTTACAATGGTTCCATTGCCTTCTTTGAAATCATGATGGGAAGAAGAAAGATCGCACCCAATTACTTGAGCCTGGAACAGTTGAGAGAATGGTGGCATGATGTCTATGCACCACTTGATGATGGGTCTATTTTTGAGCACTAGTTGGATGATGCGGCCACCTACCTTGCAGTTATTGATAAGTATTTGGTGTATAAGGTAGAATGGGATAGGTCATTCAAACACTCAAGAGAAGAGATTGCATCCATTGTGAATCGACTTAGGGTTCTGCCCCTCCCACCAGTCGCGGACCTGGATGGGGCATTCTTGAAAGTACATGAAGAGCCAGATCATAGCAGAGATAATAGGAAAGGGAGCTAATGATAGGCTGCAGTGCAATTTTTGCTTCTCTATTATCTTCCCGCGCATCGTCCAAGCTATGGATCTTGGGCTGACTTGGACGAGATGTGCATTTAATGCCTGTTTGACCCATTTCAAAGACTCTCTTAGCTAGGTGGTTGTGCTGAGTTATTGCTGTGAAACCCTTGCCTAGCCAACAGATTTTTGGGGAATTCTATATATTGGGCATGTCGCCTCATTTGTAAAGGATTAGAACAGTTAGAAATAGTTAGAAGATCAGAATTTGTAACTAGAACATAGAGCAGAGCTAGTTAGAAGTAGAGTAAGTTAGCAGGTAGCTTCCCTCAAGCAAATATTGTAACAGAAAGCTAGAATTGTTGTTACAATGAACAATTTGAATACAAGAAATGACATTGTGATTTGGTGCCATACTTGTTTCTTTTTTTTTGCATGGTTCCAGTTATTTCATCTTTAAAATTGCTTTGAGAAGGTTAATGTTTAGATTAGACTTGATTTAATAATGTTTGTGATTCAATACTTGAATGTTGCAGAAATCCTTTAGTCCACACTTTTTGCAACCAACTGATTGTTAGTTGCTTTGCAAAGTTAGCCTGGACTTTATATTCCGTGTGCTTAAGTTCGATTGTAAAGATTTGTTCATTTTTAACTGCAATAGAGTTATTTGAATGAAGGTTTACGATTTGAAAATCTTAACACCTCAGAAGATTGCACTATTTTCTATGAGATTGTAGATTTATCTTGGTCAAGTAGAAATTAGTTTTGAAGAATTGGTCCATTTTGAGTATTGGTTACTTTCATTGTTAATCTTAGGTTTAGTATTAAATTTAGAACTCTCTCTGAAACCCTTATTGTTTTTTATTTCTTTGATTATTGGGTTAAATCTAGGATTGAAGCACCATCAGATTGTTAGATCTAATAAAATTGATTCAGCATTTTGCTTGTAGTAAGGTCCCATTGTGATTACCAGCACTTTCACATTTCGTTACTGAGTTGTTTATGCACTATCAAGACCTAACATTAGAGACCTTGGGGTTATCTCTTGAGGCTTGCCGATAGAGATTTACCTTTCAAGAGAGATAGGATATCATATTCTGTCTAGTTGTTATTATGCAGAAAACACGATCAACATTACCTATTGATATTTAGCCCCAATTCCTTCATGATTTCAATAGGAATATTGTTTGATGAGGCTCCTAGGTCTAACATACAATTTTTCACTAGCTTGTCATCAATCATAAGATTTACATAGAATGGGTCCACTTGGTTAGGACATGATATAAGTGTGGCACCCAAAAACACTTGAGGGATATCATTACTGATCCCCTGAAGTTATTCTTAATTCAAATTCTTTCTACTCACTTTAGGAAAAGTAGACACCTTTCTTTCTCCATAGGTTGTAGTTGCACCATTGACGAGGGAAATTTCCTTTTCCTTATTATCTTCAATCCTCATCATCTAAAGAAGAGGAACTGGAAAATTTACATGTGATAGCAATTGGAACATATCAATTGAAGTATGTTTAGGAAACTCATATGATGTCACATCTTGTTCTACTGATTGGTTTT
>VDFB02358256.1:0-45091 GCA_007258455.2 Sequoia sempervirens
GAATGAATTTTAAGAAGAAATTATTTTCCTAGGTAAACAATGAAAATTCAACAAACTAAGATGATTTTTGAGAAATGTAAAATAAAAGATATCTAAAAATACTTCAAAAATGCAAAGGGCAGAAACAAAGGAACTTGACATGTAATTTTGGTGTGTAATTAATAGTTATAAGGTGTGAGGAACCCTAGATTGGCTTCCTTCCTTTTAGGATGATCTAGAATCACAAGTCTAAATTCTTTGGTCTATAGGTCTTGTTCTATCAAGGTCATTATTGAGACTTTGTCTAACTATGAGAAAATACAATTTCCATGGCTTGATAACTTGTAGGGCTTGAATGAATAAATGGGAAATTAGTATTTAATATTCCTATGGTATTTGAAAACCTACACAAATGTAAGAGGAGGAAGGGTTGTTTCATATAGGGGCTTGCCTAAGTCAAACCCCATTTTGTTATTTCTACCTCCACAATGACGATGATGATGTATATAAAGAGATCTTACCTTTGATTGAGTAAAGCCTAAATGATGAATAAGTAATGAATTGAATAATGCTACAATTCACCACTTAGATCTACATTCATTCATGGACTCATCCCCTTCAAGGAGAAATTGATTGATTGATTGAAGTCTTACAAGTGTTACTACTCATAAAATAAATAAACACTAAACATGAACAAAATTACATAAAAACATGATGTTTGAGTGAATTGAATGTTGCAATAATGTTGATAATTCTTCTCTTGACTTCTCTTGATTTCTCAATAATAATCTTAATTGCTTCTCCAAAATTGCTTGGATTAATTAGGATTAAAATGTGAAAATGGTTTGCATTTATATGCAATTTTTCTAATTTCCCAAAATCAAAAGTTGATAACCAACAAATAAAATTGGCAATTCAAATAATAAAATATCAATATTGACATATTTAAATTGGAGCCAAAATTAGCTAGTCTAGGGTGTGGGGTGCCCTAGACCAGACCCATCCTTTTCAAGGCCTAAAGTGTTGGGGGAAAATATTAAATGCTTATTTTCAATTCCCTTGTTTAATTTTCCAAAGATGTTTATTAAACAAGTAATGAAATGCATAATTAGGGCCAAGCACATAGGGGGAACTAAACCTAGTGTGAAATTATCAAGGGTGACAATTTTTGAGGATACAAAACTTACACATAGAATGTTAGCAATGCCTACAAATATGAAATACAAGATTTAGTGTTTATTTTTAAAAAATACAATTTAATATAATAACTAGATGATAATTCTTTTTAATAGGATGCACAAAATTCCCTTTTTAAAGTCCTATATTTTGGGCTAAAACATGCATGTGTTTTCCTAACATAGTTTGACCTGAATAAAATTACTTTTATAATTAGTTTTGGGGAAAGATGTGTACTATGAT
Organism: Sequoia sempervirens; assembly: GCA_007258455.2. NCBI lineage: Eukaryota > Viridiplantae > Streptophyta > Pinopsida > Cupressales > Cupressaceae > Sequoia > Sequoia sempervirens. Next base: position 1,399 of record VDFB02358256.1, read on the forward strand.
GAAGTTTGTTCATAATATATATTTTTAATAATTTATAATTTATAATTATTTATTTATTAGTCCCAATTGCTATTTTTGAAAGCCTCTCATGTACAACCAACATAATTTGAGCTAAACTAATCATTAAATCGTTATCATTTAATTTGTAGAGAATTATGTCTAGATTGGTCATACACACATATTAAAAGTTTAAAAATTAAGTTTGTACAAAAATACTAATAACTGTCATTTCATGTTTATGAATCATCTCCCTTAAAATTTAATTAAAAAATAGAAAATATGTTCAATCATAAGAAAATACATGTTTAAAATCTAGACATCATCATCTATAATGTGTTATATTTTTGTCAAACTATTCTACAAAAATGCCATCATCCATATTGATAAAGTTGGATTTTGAAGCCCCAAAAAATAAAAACCATAGGTTTCACATTTCAAATTTTATAAAATGTTTACCCACTCCATAAGATGTACTTGTTCTAAAAATGGACAAGTATATATAAAGTAAATAGAAATAGGTACCCATTATAAAATGAATACCCATTTCATGTTAAAACATGCACTGATTTTTATAAAAATAGGTACCCATTTTATATAGGTAGGAGTTTAAGATCGAGATCCTAATCCTAAATGGGTAACCATTTTTTGTGAAATGAGTACCTATTCCTATAGGAATTTATTTTACTCACAACATTTCCATTAAAATAGAAATCATTATCTTTCTTTTACCTTGAAGACTACATCACTTCCAATAGTTACAAGTCATAACACACTTATTATTTTTGCAAAGTAAACATAAAATATCCTCATCATCCATTTCTAAATATATCCCTTAAGTTAACATTCATTCAAGTGGTGCAAGTTCCAAGACACTCTTTTTCTTTTAGAAATATCTTTTATATGAATTTTGATAATTAATTATAGTTAAAATAATAAGTCCTATTACAAAGATGAAATAGAAAAAAGAAAGATAAAAGAACACTCTAAATTCAAAATCTAGCTTCATCTAGGGTCTATGACATCAATATCATCTTCAACCTTATTATTTTTAGTTCCTACTTCTCTTATTTTAGATTCAAGAAATTCCTAAGAGTTATTGATTTTTAACTTTCATGTTAGGACCATCTACCCAAGTGAAATTGAAACACTAAAATTAATAAGAGAAAAAATCCTTGCGTAGAAAGGAGCATCAAATTCACAAAAGATTTGTAAATTATTCAAAGGTAGTTTTCCTCGGCATTAAGTATCTTATGGTGTAGAATTATATTTTGGAGGTGATTGCAAGTCCTATAGCATTTTATTAAATTTATATTCAAAGTGTTAAAATTATTCACTCCTTCCCCTTGGTCATTATATTTGTTTTAATAGTTCCTTGAAGTTTTATTATTGAGAATTATGTAACCTCACCCTAGACATTCAACTGTAACTTTATATCCTATATTTCCAATATGTTTTCCTTGATTAGAGTCTGACACTTCATCATGCAGATCATGTCAATTGGAGGAAGTCTATAAGAATGGTTAGTTATCTCATCTTAATAATCATCCTTGAAATCCTTTATCATTTATTAGTCTTGTTTGAGATCATTGTGAATATCCATACTCTTATTAATTACTTTATAGAAATATTTATGCAATCCTTTCGTCCATTGCTTAATGGAGGTAACCACACATTTTATCCTATATAATGTGCAGTCTTAATATTGAGAAATTATGGTAGGAATAGTGATAAAACTATCTATTTCATATTTAAGGCACCTATGAATTTATCAAGACAAGATGTTCAATCTATGACCTATTCATTCAATTCTTGTTTAGTCTATTGGTCCTTACCCATCCTAGATATAATAGTAGACACCATATCTTTCATCCATTGTGTTATATAGTTTTTTTACCTAGATTAATAATCTTGATTTGATAATCTACTAGGGTTAGTTAGCTATTACCTTAGTTAATTAATGGGATACCAATCTCAATAATTTTTTATCCCAAGTAATCCAAAAATATGGCACATAAGGTTCTTGGTTTCTTCTTCATTCTAAGGCTATGCAACATAGTTGTAATATAAGAAAAATCCTTTTTTTGTGGTTTAATGATTCTTTTCCTATTTTGAATTTTATGTTCTAGTCAAGTGGGGAAAAAATAAGGAGCATAATCTTCCTGAGAAGGAAATTATATATTTAATTATATGGATTCCTTGAACCCAAGGCTTGTTGGAGGATGAGAGTTTGCATAGTTTCTTTTACATTGATATCTTGTATGCCTCTATGAATCTTTGTTTCCATTTTATTCATTAAGTTATCTACCTCTTTCATAGTTAGATATCTGATAAGAGATTCTTCATGATCATCTTCTTCTCCTTGGGATTGCTCAACTTCTTGCACGATTTTCTCATCCTTCACATGTTTTATTATCTTTCTAGTGATATCCTTTTCCTTATGCTCATATTTCATCTTTTCTTAAGAATAGTCTCCTTAGTTTCATAAGATACTCTTAGTTTCATAAGGTACTCTATCAACATTTAATAAGGAGTGTGGAGAAGGAGGAGGATATAAATGGACATATGAAATAAGGTATAAAAATGGAGCTTGTATTACTTCCTTATTTTGTGAGGATTGAGAATTAAATGTTTATTTTTTCTCCTTGCGTACTTGAAATAATAGGATTAGGATTATCAATAGTTGGTAAATAATGGTTTCAAAAAAATAGAATATATAGGAAAATTATGTATAGTGCCCATATGGGAGGAGATCACATAGTAGTGGAAATAAAAATTTGGAAAGGAAAAAATTGTACCATGTAGTGAAGCTACCAATCCTAATGTAAATAAAATTATTAAACTAGATGAATCAATTGCCAAAAAATACAATTTCCTTCATTTCCTCTATTTATAGTATGTTGGATTTGTTTCCTTCCATTATCCTAATAAAAATAATATGAAGGTATCAATTATGCTTTAAAGTGTTTGCAAATTTATTTCAATTTAGTTGTGGTTTAAAATTCTGACAACTTCACCCATGTAGTTCCAATTGTTACAACTTTGTTTAGTCTAGGGAAGATAACTCTCGATATCAACAAGTATACTAAGTAAGATTTCATATAGAATTAACTTTTTTATTACACATTTGTAAGTTTTCAAGAATATTTTTCATAACAATATTAGGCTAGAATCTATCATTTCATTACTTTTCAATGTGATAGTAATGAACCTAAAAATCCATGGGGCATATGTAGAGGCTATAATTTGGCTACTTATTATATTTAATAGAATTATCATATCCTAAATATTACTAAAGAAATAATTTCCCATTAAGGATATTAGAAATATTGGATCTTGTATTTACAAGCCATTTTTTAAAATTCTTTGAAATTATAGTTATCAAAAATTTCTTTATAAAAGTTTGTTCAATCCTCTAGAGCAAATAAAAACACTACAATATTGTGTGGTATTTATAATATTTATATTGCATTAAGAGAAAAAATAAGGTAGGTTTTGACTTCCTCTCCTAGGATTTTTTGTTTCTTGGCATCTAAATACTTCACACAAGTCATAACAAGGTTTCAATATTAAACTAAAGGTGGAAAACTAGTAACTTATGCTATCTCATTGTTTACCATACACTTGGCCCTTTTTCATTGGGTTCTCTCCATGCATATAATATTTGAATTCCTTAAGTTAGTCCAGCCTAAGTCTATGTTAGAAAACCAATAAAGTGATGAGTTGATCTTGGAGGGAGGGTTGACTCCTTTGAAATTTTACTTTATCATTGTAGCTTTGGAATTCACAAATCCAATGTACAAAACTAAAAAAATTTATTACTTAGAGGGTTAGATAGGAAAATAAATAAATTTGAGATGCTAACAGCACAGTATTATTTTGTAAGATTCATTGGGATTTTAAGATGTTATACTAAAGAGCTTTAGACTAGAAAATCATTAATAGAATCTTGCAAACCACTTCTATAGATGAAAACTTATCCTAATAACCAAAACTCAAAGTTTGCATGGATTACGAGGACATTGGGATTTTCAACCCAAAATGAAAGATACATTAAGTCCAAGAAAAACTAATAAAATAGTAGCTCAAACATATGTTAATTCTATGGGCAAAGGAGACTTGCAAGACCCATTAAGTTATTAATACCTCATACCTAGAATATAGTAATCCTAAATACTTGAAAATTTTGTGATACCTCGAAAGGGGAAAGATGAACTTTAAAAATATTTAAATCATATGCAAGAAAGTAGAGAATACTGAGAGCTTGAAACTTTGGAACTATGGGATAAAAAACTACAAGTGCAAAGGGAAGCTCACATTCCATAAACTAGGCTAGTAATAAAATGTGATTAAATTAAAATCTCACAAAGAACTATATTGTTCTATAACCTATTTTATCAAATGGTTTTTTTGGGGCCTTAATGGTTAATGGGGCATTCTATTTTACTATGGTCATTTTAAAGAAACTTAACTTCTTGATGCATAATTATGAAAAGACATGAAATTTTAAATCATTTTGTAAATTTTTCTATGTCCTTGTATTTTTTTTAATATAAAATGAAGAAAATTAATCATAAACAAAGCTAGGATTTTAAAAATGATGAATAAAATTATGATTTTTTTTTCTAAATTTAACTTCTCAGATATAGCTCTTAAAAAACTAGAACAATTGATAATATAGATCAATATTAAATCATTATTGTTCTAAACTTATTTAAATAATAAAGAACCTTAACACAATGAAATATTTACATTAGAAACTTTCTCATTTAAAATGGTTGAAATTTACAACAATCAACCATAAGCATTCCCTAGCTCTTTCAAAACTCCATCAACTCCAAGAATGCAAACATTGACCCAACTCGACTCCCACATGACTAGAATTTAAGAAAACCCAATAAAATAGCAAAAGTTTTTTTTTTGGATTCGTATGATTAGCTTTTATATTAAAGTATTAAAAAGATTTATAGAGTTCACCATGGCTGATACAACCAAAACCAGACCAGACCACGTAGGGTCAATACAAACGGTGTATTAAAAAATAGGGAGCCCCAAAAGCAAAATTTCCCTAGTCAACCAAACACAAAACATCAAACGGACATACCTATCCAAACCATACCAAAATTGAACCACCAAACTAACCCAAAAAGCTATACATGAATGTAAATTCATAGAAATATTTGACCACACAATGCCTAAAGAATTTGGAGATGTTGAAGGCCCACAATAGAAAATGTGTCCCAACAACAATGACCTATTTGTGCTCAACCAAAATCATCCCTTTTAGATCAAAGATAAAGGGATAAAACTTTACAACCTCACCCACCTTGAAGAAGGTGGGAATGTCGCATGGCCTAGGCATGCCCATTCTAGAGATGGCCATTGTGATAAATTTATCCATCCCCACCAACCTATTTGCATAAAAGAGCTTCTTCATTAGATCCCCAACAACTTTCTTCTCCATCCTTATCTCTAGAAGCACAACAAGAAATCTTGAGGTGATGTGCATGCCCACACACTTAGTCTCATTGTTCTTAATGAGACCTTTCCCCAAAACCATTTTCACAGTTGAAATGATGAATAAATCATACTTCTTTAGAAGTCGTTTGAGGTGCTAGTCTAAGATTTCACCATGAAAAGCCATCTCTCGCACAGAGCTATCTAGATAGGAGTATCCGTGCCTATGTTGGTTATCGTTTCTGTTGACATTTTCACCATAAATTTGGAGCACTCACCCAATATAACACTGTGCAACAACCCACACTGAAAACAAGAAAAACATGAACTACAAACAACACTAAACACCGAACAAATGCATGCAACAAATGAATAACACTGAAAATGCCTGCTAGACAATATAGGCATAAGTGAAGGAGGCAATGTCATGTCACAAATTAACAAGGGTGGTAAGTGTTAATTCCATGAGAGACAATTTCATAGAGGTATGAATAAGCCCATACCATGAAACCCCAAAGAAAATATGATGTCACTAGATTCAAGTTATAGGCTTTGTAATGCCCCTTGATTTTTCATTATTGCCTTGACAACAAGGGCATGAATATAGGGTACGCGAATCTTGCCACCTTTACAACAAGTTCTACCAGATCTTGATAGGAATAATTCTCTCATGCCTCTGGCTACAACCCATCCACATGAAATGTGTGGGAAGGGAGCCCACCCAACCACTTGTGGACAATGGAAATGGCATACACAACTTCCTTGTTCACACTAAAAGGGGAATGAAGGAAGAGGGATCCAATTTCACAATGCTCACATTTAGGAACAAACCCTTGAGATTTCAATGCAAAGGAGATTGAAATATGTCAAAGGGGATTTTCCTAACAGCTAATAAAAGGGTTTTCCACTAATACAAAACTTGGAAAATGCAAGATGTTTGAAAACACACTGTGATATGCAAAATGACCTAGAAATGCAAGTAGAATGTAACAAAAAACTATGATATTTAAATTGTACACCTATAAATTAGAGAAGGATGGAATGGAGCTCTATAATCTTGAAATTGATGCTTTTTAGGCTATCTTGGACTCATATGCCAAGTTGGCCAACTTAGTCCTGCTTCAAGTGAACAATGTCAAAACAGGTTTCCAACAAATGGGTACTCAATCTATAGAAAACTCTTCCAAACTCTTGCAGTGGGAATAATTTTGCACAAATGGAGAATTAATCCACTTTCGGATTTCTAGAAATTCCAATGTGGAATCTATAGCTCTTAGCCTACACTTTTTCTCTTGGTTCAGATCGAGGTCTAAAACTGTCAAATTCAACCTGTAGGTTTTCTCCAAGCTTCTCCTAGGGTTTTGAAAAATTTAAATTACTTTAAAAAATTGATGGAAAATTTTCCAATATTTCTCTTTGACAAATCTACAACCTAAACTTGAAAATCACATGCAAATAGAGGGAAAAAATGTTGTAGGGTTAGTGAATAGGGGTTTGCCTTGGTCAAACCCTCGGTTGGTAATTAAACCCTTGAAATGAAATGAAATATGGAAAGAGAATGATGAATGAACAAAAATAATGCTATAACTCACTAAACCCTTGAAGTAGAATGCTTCAAACATGCAAGTAATGGCTCTAAAGTGCTTGAATGCTAGATCACTTGATTGCTTGTTGGATTGATTAGGAGATTAGGGGTGGAGAAATGAGTGAAAAAACCTTATATTTGTACATTATTATGCAATAATTCCCAAAAATACATCATGGGCTGACCTTAGATCTTAGAAAATGAAAACCTACCAAAAATGGAATTAATTTTGAATTTTGTGCCAAAGGGGACTCATTCACCACTCTGGGTGAATGGATCCCACCTAAGGGGCCTCATTCACCCAAAATGGAAAATGGATCCCAACTTAGGCATTTGAGGTGGGTTTTGGAATTTAAGTGTCTTAAATGATGTTTAACTAGTTTATTCCAAAAAATACACATAAGGCCTACAAATGTAAAATAGGGCCAATTAAAGCACAAGAAGGTCCAATTGTTAAAGAAAAGCCTAGAAAAGAATGAAATTTTGTTACAACACTTTACAATACTTTGAAATAAGGCCTAGTAAATGATATAAATAGGCTATTTAGGTGAAATACAATAACAAGATCCTAGAAAAGTGTGAAAGTGTGTTACAACATGCACTGTAGAAAAATGGACACTTTGATTGACATGGAATAATTCATGATAATTGGATTTAATGAGGTCTTGATTCAGATGTTGTGAGGAATTTTATGCATCCACACTAGGTCTTCAACCCTTGCAAATTGAATAACATGCTTTAACGATGTCTTGTAAAGGTGTTGTAAGATGCTTTCACGCTTTTCTAGACTTAATAAACTCATTTCTCCCTAATTCAACATTATAAAATGTGTTTAATAACATTATTATGTCATTCTAGAAAGCTTGTGAATTAAACTTAATGGTAAACTAGTGTTGTAATGTGTCTTGCACATTCACATTGGTTTTTGCGCCTTCCTAGGCTATGTGGACCTTATTTTAATGTTGAAAAGTGTATTTAATCACACTTTGACATTGATTTCTATGTCCCAAGCCCTATTTTACATACACATCATCACTAATAGTCCCATATTAACCCATATTGTGCATCCTGAGGCTTAAATTGATCAACTACCTGAAAAAGTTGCATTTTAGACCTTATTTCCTTATCTCTTGGCATCTGAGCTACCAAATTGGCCACTGTGTGATCCATTCACCATGCATGGTGAATCAATCCCATCTAGGTGGGACCCATTCACCATGGGTGGTGAATGAATCCCATTTGGCTCAATTTTGACCTTTGAGTAGGAAAAAAGTGAAATTAAGTTTAATATCACCTAATGTCGGCCTGTGATGAGGTATTAATGGGTAAAATAGGTAAATTGCCTATAAATATAAGTTTTTAAACTCATTTTTACATCTATTATCTATTCTTCATCATTCATCCTCCAATCTTCTATCTCAAGTCAAGCAACTTAGGGTTTTATCATTGCAAGACATCAAGAAAGCTCCTAAAGACATTCAAGGGTTGAATCTTTCTCCATTGCTACAAAAATACAATATCAAACATCATGGAAAGGTAATAAACTCCATTATTTCATTTTTCATTCGATTCTTTCATCATTTTTGTTTAATTACCTAAAAGGGGTTTGACCAAGGCAAACCCCCATGCCCTAACATTCAACATTTCTCTCTCTTGTCTTGTGTGTCTATAGATTTAGGCCTCTTGGAAGCTTGGAAATCATTAAAGATCAAGTTTCAAGGTTGCTAAACTCTTCTCCTCATTCAAAAATTCAAAATATAAAAAAAAACTCATTTTTAGACCCGTAAATCAGAGTTTCAGAAGCAAGCACCTAAAGGAAGTCAAAGTGTAGATTGGAAGCTCCAGATTCCACTTTTGAAAATCCATAAGTTCAAAAGAGATCTCATTTTACATGAGTGGTGAATGAGTCTCACTCCAAGGAAAATTGAGTTTTTTGCATTTTTGGGTACCCTTTTGTTAGAAACGAGTTTTGGCTTAGTTTTGCAAAAATGGGAGTGATTCATCTAGAATGGTGAATGAGTCCCTCCAGGCTTGAAAATCAGCATCAACAACATTTCAAATGTCATTTCTAGCCTCCTTCAAGATTTCAAGTGCACACTTTCAATTTGGTTCATTTCTATTTAGTTTTGCATCCATTTTCAAGTGTTCTTGCATTACACAATGCATTTTCAAACAACTCACATTTCTTAGGTTTTACATTTATAATCAGTCAATTCATTTATATAACTACACCTATATCATTCCATTTAGTTCAAATAACATCATACATTGCATAATTTGAGTGAACTAGCTAGATTCTTTGGCCCTTTCTTTCTCCTTTTAGATGAAAAACCCTAGAAGTGTTAGAAAGATCTAGGGTGCCAAAAATCTATGGTCCATTTTGGTGAACCTACTTTTCAAATGATTTTTTGACTGATTTGGAGTCCTTCATTATCATAGATCCATCTTTCATTAGGGTTTTAATGATTCATTTGCATGCTAGGAGTTAAATTTTGCATTCATAAAAAAGTACATTTAGGTTGCATTGTTAGCATCTAAATCTATTTAAAATGTTTGAAATTATGCATTTTTCATTTAAGTATGCATCATAGCACTCAAAAACCATTAAAAATCCATCAAAAATTTCTAAAAAATATGAGAAAAGTCCAACTAGGATTCATTCGCCACCCTAGGCGAATCAGTCCCTTTTGACCCCTAAAACTACATTTTACAGAACTCATAACTCTATTCTTAAGCTTCTATTTGGTGCCTTAACCTACCTATATCAGTTAGTTGCATTTCTGTAACATGCATTTCATTAAATCTAGCCTAAATTATCTCATATCATGTATGGTTTTAATTTTAAGTTTGCATTTACATCTTGTTACATATCATAGTCAGTCACTTGTCATCTTTAAAATCTAAAAATTGTATTCCTCTTTTGCATATTTTCTTTAGCATTGTTACATTTCAAGTTTGTAAGATAATTATTCCATCATGTTTTCATTACAAAGCTCCATATTTATCATCTTGCGTGTTCTCTTTTTAGATATTATTGCATGTTGTATGAGAATTTTTTTAAAAGCATGCAAATATGGGGTCCTTTCCCCTCTATTTTTGTTTGTCATAGATCCCTCTCCTATTTCCCTTTTTGTGGATGAGGTTAGTTTAGTGAAAGAAACCTTGGATAATCATAACACTTACATTTTTTCTTCTCCTATTATCTCTCACACTTGTAAAGCATATATTTTAGTGCTAGAAGAACCAATTGCTGAGAGTTTTGACAATCTCATTTGTTTCTCTCCTCTTACCTCTCGTATTAGACATAACATTACTAAAGAAGAGGACATCATGCTAAGTAATCATGATGATCACACCATACAACATGAAGATAAGATCATAGAAACATATCTAGACATTACATTACCTAGTCTCCATACCCATGATAATCAAACTTGTTTTTCTCTTAATATCCCTCCTCAATGCAAAGAGGATAGGTTGGTGTTAGAAGATAAACCTATTCAAGATTCTAAGAATATTTACCCTACCTTCCCTACTATCACTTTTCTATGGGAAGATCTCTTTGGAAACATTAACACTCATAATGGTCCTTCTCTTGATACCTCTCCCACTTGTGATGAAGCTACTTTGCAAATTTCAACCTTAGGTGAACATATTACAAGCTCTCATAGTAAGGTAGATAATATGGCACAAGATAATGAGACATTACAAACACCGAATGATTACATAAAATCTTCCCCTAATCTCCCCATTATCAATAATCAAACACATTCAACCATTAATAAATCCCTTAGTTGTGATGAGTTATTTTGGATGAACCAAACCTTACTTGTCACTAACACATGGTTTATAGTCCTTCTAAGAGCTCTCCTTCTAGGGAAGATCTTATGACCAAAGACAAAGATAACATTCCCTCCAAAGAAAATGAAGACTCTCACTTGTTATGGGATGTTAACATTATTCAACCTCAATTCATCCTTTATCCCCCTTCACATAAACCTTCACCTAAACCCAAATTTACTCTCCACCCACTTCCACACAAACAACAAGCTTAAAATAAACTTGAATGTATCCTCTAGCCACCTCAAAATAATGTATCACAATAGTTGAGTTATAATACAGTTGCTCATACATATAACATTCAAAATAATATGCAACCATCGCAACCAAATCTATCCTCTTTACCTTTACCCAATCCACTTGGTGCTTCTCATTACCTCCCACACAAAAAGGAGTATGATCTTGTCAAAAAATTAAACAATACTCCTACCAAGATTTTACTTTGGGATTTACTTCAAAACTCACCAAATTACCACAATATTCTTCAAATAGCCTTACAAAAAATTGTAGTTCCTCCTAGTACAACTCTAAATGATGTAGCAACTTTAATGCATCAAACAAATCAAACTAATCTAGACATCACTTTCCATCAACATGAGCTCCCTCCTTTAGAGTTGTGAAAACAAAATGAAGCGTTCATGATTATTGTTCAATACAATTGGATAGGAATAAAACAAACCCTTATTGATACTGGTTCTGCTCTTTATCTATGTGGAGTGAACTTTCTTGATAGATCAAACATCCAATCTGATTCTTTATCCATTAGGGGATTTGACAATGTAAGCAAGCAATCGCTTGGTGTGATGACTTTACCTCTTACAGTTGGAGTGACCACATTAAATACACCAATTCATGTTATGCCTAATGATCTTTCATATAACCTTCTTCTAGGTAGGTCGTAGATTCATGCAATGAATGGTGTGCCTTCCACTCTTCATCATTAAATGAAATATATCCATAACAACAAAGTGTACACACTTAGTATTGATGATGAGCTTTATAGTTTATTACATCTTGAGAAAACCAAAGAGAACCCCTTGAACACATTAACACCAACCACACAAGTGAAACCTACACAACAAAATGACTAACACATTGAACATCGCACAACATTATTGGACAATGATTGGGGCTCCTTGGATTTTGAGCATGACTTCACGGGTGAATACAAAATCATCCACAAAGATTCAAATAAAGACAAAGAAACAACAATAACATCCACTCAAAATTTGGACAACCTTTCGAAAGCATCCACCTCAACCACTTTAGACAAAGAAGAAAAATACACAGTCACCTTTAATGGTGCTTATAACCAACCACCACCCAATCCAAAGGAAATGAAAAATATTTATGGCAAAGGTTATGAGCTTATGAAACAACTTGGCTATAGTGGACAAGGATGTGGTGCTAATGAACAAGGTATCCACAACCCTATCAACATTATCACTCAACAAACAACTCATGCTCTTGGTTATTGTCTTGTAATAGAGATTGCCAAACCTTCACTCAACAATAATAATATCACAAAACATACTCCTAAATCATCCTTAACAATCAACAATATTAGTCTTGAAAATCATCATTTCCAACATATGAAACAAACAACGAACTCTTCACTTAATGTCAATGTCATCTCACAAGATACCAAAGATTTTCATTTGATATAATTTTCCTTCTGTAAGAGAGAATAAAATCTCACAATCTAGAGACACTTGTGTTAGTATGACATAGACTACTAAGCAAGATGTATCTTTGATGCAAACCACAAGACCATCTTCTACCATTGATCAAGAGGGCATCTTGTTGAGACTCCTCCAAGATCACATGATCACCCTTCCCACTAGAACTCAAAATAAATTCTCTTACAATACTTCATTATGCGCTATCATAGAGTTCATGATCACACCATTAATGAATGTAAAGCTTTGAGTCATAAAATACAATATTTTTAGGAATTTGGTATGATTTTCTATGTGGGGGCACCTTATTCCTTTAATTTTGATTAATTTTCACTGTAGGATGCATTTCATCAATTGTTTCAGCTCATCTTTGTCTTGTACTCAGTGGGGGCAAGCGATTTAGCAAGCCTTGTCATTGTATGCCACTTGTCATTGCCTCCTAAATGGCTAGTTGTTAAATCTTCATAAACATATACTTGAGCAAGCTTGGGATGTGGACAACATTCCTTAAGTTGGCTTGCATTTGACATACTACTCTTTTTTATGACATAGCTTCTCACAAACATATGACTTGGCATAGGGCTTTCTAAGTAAGCTCTCATGTCCTCTTCTTCTACTTTAAAGCAATTCCTCATAGTACTGGTGTTCACAACTGCTTTAAAGTGGGGGCATACATCACCACTCACATTTCATTGGGGCATAAATTCCATCTCTTGGAAGCATTAGGTACAATGTTCCCTAGGATGAGACCTTGCACTTATCCTCTCTTGGAGACATTGCGCATGATGTTCCCTAAGATGAGACATTGCATGAACTCAGAGAAATACCTTTGAACAATACTTAAACACTATTTTGCATTAACAATATCTATGAGTGTAAAGCATACGAAGTTTTTCTTACCTCATGGAGCTCGAAAACCATTTTCCTTTGTGGCGCCATCTTAAAGTTATCAGGAGGTATAACTTTGATATGGTTAGGTGGGAAGCCCATCCAGTAGCATGACTTTCCCCATAGCCACCTATGTGTTTGTGAGTGCATACGAACTAGCGTATGTTCCTCACCTTTTGGGATTTCTCACCTCGTAGATAATCAAAATTTTTGTGGCCCTAGAGTATGTTGTGGACTTCTCACCCTGTAGATGACCTGAAGTTCTGTGGCCCCAGAGTGTGCATCTTTTCCACCCCATTTTTCTTTCCTTTAGTTCTTGCCATTACATGATTATGTATCTTTATGGTTTGACTTAGGATCTTGGATCCTGAGGGCTTGCACAACCTCCTTGATTTTTGTCATTCTTTGTTGTCTGCATATGTATAGTTGGATCTCTCTTGAATGTCTACTTTAGTGTGAGTTTGAAGCAAGTTCATCCTCTCACTAAAGTGGGGGCTAAATGCACCAAATAAAAATGGACCCTTCACTTGACATGGGAATAAATCATGATAATTAGATTTAAGGAGGCCTTGATTCATATGTTGTGAGGAATTTTATGCATCCACACTAGGTCTTGGACTCTTGAAAATTGAATAACATTCTTTTAATGATGTTTTGTAAAGGTATTGTAAAGTGTTTTAAGATGCTTTCACACATTTATGGACTTAATAAAATCATTTCTCCCTAATTCAACATTATAAAATGTGTTTAATAACATTCGTACATCAGTCTAGAAGGCTTTTGAATTAACCTTAATGGTAAACTAGTTTTGTAATGTGTCTTGCACATTCACATTGGTTCTTGCACCTTCCAAGGCTATGTGGACCTCGTATTAATGTTGTAAATTGTATTTAATCACACTTTGACATTGATTTCTATGTTCCAAGCCCTATTTGGTTTTCACATCATCACTAATATAGTCCCATATTAACCCATATTATGCATCTTGAGGCTTAAATTGGTCAACTACCTAAACAAGTTGCATTTTAGACCTTATTTCCTTATCTCCTGGCATCTAAGATTTCAAATTGGCCCTTGTGGGACCCATTCACCATGCATGGTGAATCAATCCCATCTAGGTGGGACCCATTCACCATGGGTGGCTAATGAGTCCCATTTGGCTCAATTTTGACCTTTGAGTAGGAAAAAAAATTAAGTTTAATATCACCTAATGTCAGCCTGTGATGAGGTATTAATGGCTAAAATAGGTAAATTTCCTATAAATACAAGTATTTTAACTCATTTTCACATCTATTATCTATTCTTCATCATTCATCCTCCAATCTTCTATCTCAAGTGAAGCAACTTAGGGTTTTATCATTGCAAGACATCAAGAAAGCTCCTAAAGACATTCAAGGGCTGAATCTTTCTCCATTGATGCAAAAATCCAAGATCAAACATCATGTAAAGGTAATCAACTCCATTATTGCACGTTTCATTACATTCTTGCATCATTTTGGTTTAATTACCTAAACGGGGTTTGACAAAGGCAAACCCCCATGCCCTAACATTCAACATTTCCCTCTCTTGTCTTGTGTGTCTACAGATTTAAGCCTCTTGGAAGCTCAGAAATCATTAAAGATCAAGTTGCAAGGTTGCTAAAGTATTCTCCTCATTCAAGAAGTCAAAATATCAAGATAAACTCATTTTCAGACCCGTAAATCATAGTTTCAGAAGTAGACACCTATAGGAAGTCAAAGTGCAGATCAGAAGCTCTAGATTCCACTTTTGAAAATATAGAAATTCAAAAGAGGATTCATTCACCATGAGTGGCGAATGAGTCCCACTCCAGGGTCAATTTTGAGCTTTCTACATTTTTGGGTACCCTTTTGTTAGAAATGACTTTCGACTTAGTTTTGCAGAACTAGGACTGATTTTCCCAGAATGGGAAATGAGTCCCTCTAGGCCTGAAAATTAGCATCAGCAACATTTCAAATGTCATTTCTAGCTTCCTTCAAGATTCCAGGTGCACACTTTCAGATTGGTTCATTTCTATTTAGTTTTGCATCCATTTTCAAGTGTTCTTGCATTACATAATGTGTTGTCAAGCAAGTCACATTTCTTAGGTTTTGCATACATAATAAGTCAATTATTTTATATAACTACACTTATATCATTCCATTTAGTTCAAATAACATCATATATTGCTTAATTTAAGTGAACTAGCTAGATTCTTTGGCCCTTTCTTTCTCCTTTTAGGTGAAAAACCCTATAAGTGTTAGAAAGATCTAGGGTGCCAAAAATCTATGGTCCACAACACTTTACAACACTTAAGTAAGGTACCTCTTGAGTTATTTTTTACTTCACAAGGAACCAAGACCTAGTGTGAATGTGTTGTCCACATTACAACATTAAATCAAGTCATCATTAAGCCAAAATTACAAGGAGGACCCAAACGAGACAAAAAAAGTAGAAGGGTTACTTTTTCGGTGTCCACATTTAGCCCCCACTTTAGTGAGAAGATGAACCTGATTAAAACTCACACTAAAGAAGACCAATGCATATCAAGAGGGGTTCCCATGAACCAATGCTAGCAAGATGGGACAACAACGATCAAGAGGGGATATCAAGCCCCCATGATCAAGATCTAATGACAAACTAACATAAGCACAAGGGAACATGAATGAAAATGATATCAAGAACAATGACAAGGCATAGGCATACAATGCCAAAGATGAAAGAGAGAAAAAGAAAAAGAAAGAATCAGATCAAGCTTCGACTATTTTTCCAACATGATGTGGATCATATCTATGCTATTTGTTCGAAAAACACATACTCACTCTGAGGCAACGAAACTCATGGCTATCCATCGGGTGAGAAGGCCTAAAAGGTGAGAAACATACACTAATGGTTGGTATGCACTCACACACAAAAGTGTCTATGGGGAAATTCATGTCTCAAAATGGGCTTCCCACTCAACCATACCAAATTTATATCTCCTGATAACTTTAATAAGGTGCCACAAAAGAAAAATGTTCTTTTCGAGCTTCATGAGACAAGCAAAACTTTGTATGCTCGGAGCTTATGAAGAAACACGATGGCTTCATAGGCATGCAAGTTTTGTTATGCAAGGTGGATATATAACAAATGTAAAGTGCAACATGCAAAGGATGTTCAAAAGAGTCTTTCTTAGTTCATGTGAGGTCTTTAATTTAGGGAACATTGTGTCTAATGTCTCCAAGAGAGGATTGATCAAAGAATAGAAGATTCACAACTTAGGGGATGCAATGTGTCACATCAAGCCACCAAGAGGAATGCAATATGCTAAGATAGATTCTGCTCATGAAGAACATCACACCCAATTTCATCCATAAAGCAAAAAACACATCGTATGAAGTAAGAAGGCTACACTAAGAACCAAGAAAAGGAAAAAAATGCAAAAGAATAATGCCAATGTATGGCCCCACTTTAAAGGAATCGCTAAACACCATGCTATGAGCAATTAATTTAAAGTAGCAAATGAAAAATGTTAACAAAAAGGAAGACATGAGAGCCAACTTGGAAAGCCCTATGCCAAGTCATATGTTTCTGAGTAAAGTTGCGTCATGCAAGAGAAAAAGAAAAGGGTGGGGTTTCCCCAACATGGAAACACCAAACACATAAGGGATACAAGGATTTGGGGTCAGTATGTTCTTTACTGCAATGATTTTTAGAGAGCTTCGAACTATCGTCATCCCCCAAATACATAGAGCTAGAATAATGACATAAAGAGAGTGAAAACAAAGAAAAACTTGGTCAACATGGAAGAGACATAGGGTCTCTCAATGCCTTGCATTATCCCCAAAAGGAAAACACAAGACAAATGAAAAAGAAAAGGTGAAAGACAAAGGAAAATCTTTTGGGTCAACATGAAGGATACATAGGGTGTCTCAATGCCTTGTGTCATCCCCAAAAGGAAAACATAAGAAAAAGATAAAAGAAAATGCAAATAAAAAGAAAACATTTTGGGTCAACATGAAAGAGACCTGGATGTATCAATGCCTTGCATCATCCCCAAAAA
This sequence comes from Sequoia sempervirens, assembly GCA_007258455.2. Taxonomy (NCBI): domain Eukaryota; kingdom Viridiplantae; phylum Streptophyta; class Pinopsida; order Cupressales; family Cupressaceae; genus Sequoia; species Sequoia sempervirens. The sequence goes on from VDFB02358256.1 coordinate 18,884, forward strand.
GAAAACATAAGAAAACGATAAAAGAAAAGGTGAGATGAATGCACAACATAGAGAAGAATGAAGGAACAAATAGAAGAATGCCACAAAGAGAGAGAAGATCAAACAAAACATCATAGGGGATCACATTGTGCACATACAATCACACAAAAGAAAAAGAAATAAGAAAAATAAAATGTAAAAGAGTAGTAAGGAAAATGCAATTCAACCATTGAGCAATTCATCTGCCTCCCAACCTCAATCTACATAAGTGGAAGGTGAACAACACAACTAAGGGAAAATGGAAAATGTATTACTAGGACAAGGCTAGAAACTTCTTGCCTCCACTGAGTGTGAGACAAGAATGAGCTAAGATAGGTGATGGGAAAGGTCATGGAATAGTGAGAAGAGAATTTTCTACAACTATTACATGGCAAGGGGTAGGAGAGTGTGTTATGGGATAGTTGGATATCAATTATCACCATCGAAGTGATACTTGCTCAATATTTCTTTCAATGTATGACACTCATCACTACTATGTCCAAGAACTTGATGGTATGCACAATGTGGAACTTTGGCATCTTTAGGATATACAACCAACCTATTCATAGGTGGTAATATGATTAGTTCTTTGTTTAAAAGTATGTGTAATTTCCTTTCACTTTCAAGTGGTGGATAGAGAGGAAACTTTACTTTTTGTAACTTATAAGGCCTCTTGCATTTGCCAAATTCACCCTTCTCTCTCATTGAAGGAGGGGAACCAAAGTGATCATATCATCCTTGTCATTGCTATCAGTCAAGCGTTTCTCTTTAGGAAGAATGACATTCAGGTCAGGAGGGGAATCAAAGATCACCATGTCATTATCACAAAGCCTCACATATTATCTAGGAGGCTTGCTATTATGAGGGGGATCTTGATAGCCTATCCCCTTTGTGGTTTCATTTTTTTGAATATTGCTCTAAGCGTTGATGAATTTAATGTTTACTTCTTGTGTCACATCCTTGTTTGCTCAAAATTGTGAAGACTTTCCCATATATTTCTTCAAGGTTGATTGCAGTTTTTTTTACATTGTTATCATAAAATGATTGAGTGTTTGCTTGTCTAGAAGAACTAGGTTCACCTTATGTAGGGAACTTAGGTTCTACTTTTGTTTCAGGATGTAAGTAACCAAACATCTCAGGAGGTGGTATGGTAGGAGGATTAGGTTGGTTCATGGATGGATAACATGATGCATTAGCTTCAAGTTTGTTAAGACAATCGTTTAGGAACTTATGCATGCTATGAACATCTTCTTCAATGATGTCAACATCATGAGGAGAACATGTATGAGGAGTTAAAGGAGCATGAGTAAGTTCAATGTCATTAGGATTAGTTCCAAAGGCACAACTTGACATATCTGCTAAGGATTTTAATGACATCCAAATCTTATTAAAACACATATCCATTATGAAAATTGTATGAATGTAAACTAGATGCAATGAATTGAATGAAACAATAAATTTAGAAAATAAAATAGAAGGAAAGAATAGAAAACAAAAATTCAGAAAATGAACTGGAAATGATAGAAATTACAGTGCAAAATATGTAGAGGGACTGATTCACTCAAGGTGGCGAATGAGTCCTAGGATTGAATTTTTTGAAAATTTAAAAAAAAATTAAAATGAATTTTATACTTGTTAAGTTTTCTGATGCAAGTTTGAAATGCAAATGTAGAATTTTACTAGTTTTTAATGAAATTGAGTGCAATAATGCAAGCTAAATGAACTTTTCACTAACACAACCCTTAAAACCCTAGAATTCAAATTAACTAGTGAAAAATTCAATGCAATGTTAATGCAAGTTAACTATATGATGTAAACTCACTCTAATGTAGAATTATAATGTTCAAAATTTAGGTTCACCAAAATGTGGATAAATGAAATGGCATGCACAACTTCCTTGTTCACACCAAAAGGGGAATGAAGGAAGAGGGATCTGATTTCACAATGCTCACATTCAAGAACAAACCCTTGAGATTGCAATGCAAAGGAGATTGAAATCTATCAAAGGGGATTGTCCTAAAAGCTAATAAAAGGATTTTCCACTAATGCAAAACTTGGAAAATGCAAGATGTTTGAAAACACACTGTGATATACAAAATGACGTAAAAATGCAAGTAGAATGTAATAGAAAACTATGATATTTAAATTGTGCACTTGGAAACTGTAGAAGGATGGAATGAAGCTCTATAATCCTAAAATTGCTACTTTTTAGGCCAACTAGGACTCATACGCCAAGTTGGGCGTCTTAGTCCTTCTTTGGGTGAATAATGCCAAAATAAGTTTCAGACAAATGGCTACTCAAATTTGCAAAATTCTCTATCAGACTCTTACAATGGGGACTCATTCACCACTAATGGTGAATCAATCCACTTCAAGATTTATGAAAATTCAAAAGTGGAATTTGTAGTTCTTGGTCTACACTTCTACTCTTGGTTTAGATCTGGGTTTGAAACTATCAAATTCAACCTATAGGTGTTCTCCAAGCTTCTCCTAGGGTTTTGACAACTTTGAATGACTTTAAGAACTTGGTGGCAACTTTTCCAATCTTTCTTTTTGACAAATCTGCAACCTAGACTTGCAAATTACATGCAAAGGGAGGGAAAAATTGTTGTAGGGTTAGTGAATAGGGGTTTTCCTTGGTCAAACTCTGAGTTGGTAATTAAACCCTTGAAATGAAATGAAACATGGGAAGAGAATGATGAATGAACAAAAACAATGCTACAACTCACCAAACCCTTGAAGTTGAATGCTGCAAACATACAAGTAGTGGCTCCAAAGTACTTGAATGCTCTTGTAAACAAAATGATTGAATGCTAGATCACTTGATTGCTTGTTGGACTGATTAGGATATTAGGGGGGGAGAAATGAGTGAAAGAACCTTATATTTATACTTGATTATGCAATAATTCTTGAAAATACAACATCACTGGCCGACCTTAGATCTTAGAAAATGAAAACCTGTTAGAAATTTGAGTTAATTTTAAATTTTGTGCCAAAGGGGACTCATTCACCACTCTAGGCAAATGGGTCACACCTAAGGGGACTCATTCACCCAAAATGGTGAATGGGTCCCACTTTAGGCATTTGAGGTGAGTTTTAGGATTTAAGTGTTTTAAATGATGTTTAACGGGTTTATTCTAAAAACTACACATAAGTAAGGCTTGTATATGCAAAATAGGGCCAATTAAAGCATAAGAAGGTCCAATTGACAAGCCTAGAAAAGCATGAAAGTTTGTTACAATACTTTACAACACTTTGAAATAAGGCTTGGTAAATGATAAAAAAAGAGGTTATTTAGGTGAAACACAATAACAAGAACCTAGAAAAGTGTGAAAGTGTGTTACAACACTTAAGTAAGGGACCACTTTAGTTATTTCTTAGATCACAAGGGAACAAAAGCTAATGTGAATGTGTTGTCTGCATTACAACATTAAATCAAGGCAACATTAAGCCAAATCACAAGGAGCCAAACGAGACAAAAAAATAGAAGGGTTACTTTTTTGGTGTCCACACCACCCAAAAAATAGTAAAAGTATTTACAAAACCCTTTCGTAGATATTTAAAATATGCTTCCATATTTTAATCTAATATCTCTATATCTCCAACCATCATCATTAAGAAAACCCAATAAAATAGTAAAAGTAACTATAAACCCCTTTATAGAGATTTAAAATATGCTTCCATATTTTAATCTAATATCTCCATATCCGCAACCACCATCATTGATCCTGAATAATTTCTTCACTAAAAAATTAAATAGATTAATTTATTTATTAGGTCATGTTTCATCTAATAGTTAATTAAATAAATTATATTCATTTGGTTTTTAATATGTACTTTTTTACTCAATATTTTAATGTTAAGAAAAAAAAAATGAAGTTAAAAAGTTTGATAGCGAACCTGATTAAACATGGTCTACAAATAATCATATATTATTTTGAAAGTCAAGTCTTCTCTAAGATGCTATAAAATTTAACTTTTCAAAAAATATTCTAACCTTATAAATGATATTCACTTCTTTGTTTTAAATTTATTTAAATAATAAAGAACATTTGTTAATTAAATAAATTATATTCATTTGATTTTTAATATATATCTTTTAACTCAATATTTTAATGTAAAAAAATTGAAATAAAAAAATTTGATGGCCAACCTGATTAAGCATGGTCTACAAATAATCATATATTATTTTGAAAGTCAATTCTTCTCTAAGATGCTGTAAAATTTAACTTCTAGCCTTATCTATGATTTTCACATCTTTGTTTTGGTCCTATTGAAAATTCTCTCTTAACCTGATATGCTTCTTCTATTGTGCACGTTAATATTTCATTGATTCTTATTAGTGTATGTCCACTAGTACTTTAATATTCCTTTGAGTCCAAAGTTCCTTGACCAATCTTTTGCGGAAACTCCAGAAAGTTCTGGAAATATCTTAAAGGGCGCGCGAATTTTCTGGTGAGTAATATAGTACGGAACGGTGAACATGCTCTCCGAGCTCTATGGAATTCTCTCTTACCTCTGTCAAATAATTCCACTCCTTTCACGTCTTGGAAAATTCCGCAGACGTGATGGATGCGATAAGAATGGTGGGGACGATGGCGTAGGCGGGATGATGGAAGCCGAATAATTTCTACTGTTTTTCCTTCCACATTTCATTGACAAATTTTCGACGCAGCTTCCACGCAATGAGGAAGGACCAAGGCATTTCCAACTTTTCTTGCAATAACAATCCACTATAATTGGCCACTACCCATCGTATACTCCAAATGCTATTTCTTCATGCAATTTTAGCCATGGATGTTGCCATGCTGAGCACGTTGGAAAGAATTGGACACGACTTACTCGGTGAGGATGCAGTGGCTGCATGCACTCTCCTTCAACATCTCCCTCAAATCCCGTATTTCAAGGACAGGAGTAAAGAAAATGGCGACCTAATACCCAAGGAGACGGCTTCACGTAAGAACTCGGGTGCAAATAAGAATTTGAGCATTGATAAAGCTTCAGAGTTAAGAAATGGAAGCGGGAAGAGAGGGAGGAAGTTATACAGAGGAGTGAGGCAGCGGCGTTGGGGGAAGTTTGCAGCAGAAATACGAGACCCAGCAAAGGGGAGGCGCGTTTGGCTGGGCACATTCTCCACACCGGAAGCTGCGGCTGTAGCGTATGACCGTGCAGCCTTGAGAATTCGGGGCGCCAAAGCTTTGCTCAACTTTCCCCTCCACGTGAGTTCTTCTTCCTGTGAGGTCAAAAGTTCATTTTCGAGCCGGTAGACTAACTCTTTGATAGAAGAGTCTACAGGTTTTAATTGAAAAAACTGTATGTGATTCCTACGGCCATGAATCTGGGGAAGGGATTTTTTCCCACAAATTGAATTTTGTTTTATCAAATCCTTCTGAGATTGTTGCCGTGAGCTCCTCATAAATTATATCTATTATGCCACGATTAAAACGTTGGAATAATATAGACTGATTGAGATTGTCACCTGTGTTCCTCGGTCTTTTGTGGGATCTAGTGTACTATTATGTTCTATAGAATTTATGGATATGCTTAATGTTGGGCAACTCTGGTGTTAAATAGATCAGGAGGAAATCCATTATGTATTGGATCTAGCGTGTGTCAAGAGGCCTGGTAAGAATGTATGTTGGATTACTAAGCATAATTGCCGCCATGTAGGGTTAAGAATTTGATGGGAGGTTATAACCATTGTTTATAGCAATCAAAGTGTATTAAATATGTCGAACATTGGTTTTAATTTGGGTTAATCTATACTTCACTAACTAAGCATGGCTAATGGCTTCCTCTATAAAATGGCTATATTTAGCTGTCACTACTCATTTAAAGAAATACCCATATAACATAAAAGAGATGAAACAAGAGAATTCAACACATAAAAGAACCTATTGAACTCATACACAGTGATTCCCAGAATCTTCTCTATTTTGGAAACTGGACTCTCCCTTAGTGAATTTACATCTCACCTATAATACACTTTATTAGTTTATTTCTTGTATAAAAATGAACAGTTACAAATAACCCAGTTGATGGTATATATAGACCATTCTAACATCCAAGTTGGGCGATTGGTCACGATGCCATATATAGATTCTTTTAGCATCCAAGTTGGAAGATTAGTTACAACATCTTCCTTAGGATGGGTATAACTATAACCAGACATGTCATAGCTGTGCCATTTTGTTTCTCCTGAATTTGCTGCCCACTATTAAACTCTCCATTAATTCTCTTTCGTCTTTGTATTCCTCGCTTGAACTACTCGGACACCATATCCTCTTTCAACCTTTTCTATGTATTATATTGTAATATTTCTACTGTAAATAGTTTCCAAGGCTTGTTAATTCATCTAACATGGAAGAATCAGAAGGCACAAGTTTCCATATTTGAAACAATACATAAGTTTAATATCTGGTTGGGGAACGATGGAGTGTGAGCGTGGGGTTTTTTCGCAGTCCCACGACCTGTAGCAGGCCGCGGTCTGCATGTCTTCGGCCCTTTGTGCATGTTGTGTCCTGCTGCAGATCGAGCTTTGGTGACTGTTTTCCAGCGTGGGGTGGGGTTTAAAAGCTTGTGCGGGGGGGGGGTGCGAGGGGCGGGGGTTTATTGATTGCTTTCTCTCTTTTCTTCTCTTTGTGTTGCTGTTCAGTGCCAGCGTTGTGTGGTGGGGTTTGTGGTGATCGTAGGTGTTCTCCATCTCCCGTCTTCTTTTTCTATGCGTTTGTTTGTGGTTTCTTTTGGATTGTGTGTGGGTTGGTGAGAACATGGCGGAACATCAGACTTCTACCAGCTTGGTGGTGGCTGGAGTGGTGCATTTCAAAATGGCTCTTTTTCGGGTTGGAAAACTCAGTAGTTGGAGTCATTTTAAGTGGGGAGGGCCCTAAATTGAAGAAAGTGAATGGTTGTTTGCCTAGAAGCTAGGATAGGTCGGTTTTGGTCATTTCTCCCAACTCTGTTGTTGTTGACGCCTCTTATTGGAGTAGACATGCTCTTATCTACAAATTTCTTGGGATTCATATACTTTTGTCGGCTTTGGATGCTTGGATTAGGCATTCAGGGCAGGTTGAGGGAGACATGGAGCTTATGGTGGCCACTAACAATTAGTTTGTGGTTTTTTTTCCAATATGGCTGATACGAATCGGGTTTTTGAGGGAGGACCCTACTTTTATAATAATGTTGGTTTGTTTATCAAACCTTGGCATATGGGTTTTAATTCAGCTGAGGACTTGCCATCGAGGGTTCCTTACTGGGTTCGTCTATTGTGGCTTCCCTTGGAGTTCTGGAGAGAAGATATTTTACAACGGATTGTTGCTCTTCTTGGCAAGCCTATTGCAGTTGCTCAAAAACTCTTGAAACAAAGTTGATTTCTTTTGCTCGAATTTGTGTGGAGATAGATTTGAACAATCTCTTACCGGATTCTTTAGAAAATTTTTTTAGTTCTTTGTCTTGGGTTCAACAACTTGATTATGAATCCCTTCCTTTTCATTGTCGGGTTTGTCATGAGTATGGAAATCTTTAGAAGCAATTTCCTAGGATCAATTGCTCCCCTTTGTCTTTAGCTCCAAAAGTTGTTAAGGAGGATAAAGAGAAATCTTCCTTGATGGAGGGTGCATCGGATAAAGATGGCTTTGTGCCTATTGACCCTCAAACTAAGGGTCATGGTAAGAAGAGATCGTTGAAGGACATGCAGATTAAAGAGGACTTTAATTGATTTGAGGTGTTGGACACTTCCACCTTGGAGGAAGGAATCCCATCGGATGTGCCTTCTTGTGCTGTTAGTATGGGTTGTGATGTGCAACAGGGACAAGAGTTTGATAATGATATTCATTTCTCACAGGGTGTGCAATGTCATCTGGTCTTTGAATGCTCCTATGCAGGATGATGATGATATTGTTTTGGAAGATTTAATAGAGGAGGGGCTAGTTGTTGGAAAGAGCAAGGGGTCTTCTCTAGCCTCGGGGGTGCAACAATGCACACTTATGAAGGGTTCGTCTGAGCATTCTTCTAAAAGTGGCTGCAAGAAGGATCTTGAGAAAATTAAATGTACTAGATATTTGTTGGTGGAATTTGGGTCTGTTAAACCCATTGATGCTCACTTTTCTCCTTCTCTTCCATGATTGTTCTCTCATGGAATGTAAGGGGTTTGAATAGCACCTCTCGTCAAAAGGCTATTCATGATTTGGTTGTTGTCCATTCTTTGGACATTTTTTGTGTTTAGGAGACTAAACTTTTAGTTGATTTCATGCTTCAGTGTGCTTCTCGCATCTGGTATTTTGGTTAGTTTCAGTGCATTGGTTCTCAAGGGAGCTTTGGGGTTTTGGCTCTTTTTTTGGACCCAAGAAATATTTCTTCACTTTGGTGAATTTCTAGTCATTCTACCATTTCCATGGTTGCCTCTTCTTTGGAAACAGGTGAGACCATTTTGGTTAATAATGTTTATGCCTCGATTGATATTCATGGAAAAATCCAAATTTGAGCTCATATAAGGTGTCTTAGCTAGTGATTTTAATTCTGTGTTGAGCTTGGAGGAGAAAAGAAGTGGGTTACCTCGGCTTGGGCCTACTTCTGATATTTTTGGGGAGAATGTGGATTTGCTTGCCTTAGTTGATGTTAAGTCTTCCAATGGGGTTTTCACATGAAATAATAGACAAAGTGGAGAGGAAGCGGTCTTAGAAAGGCTGGATAGATTTCTTGTTTCCTATTTTTGGGTGGGTGATAGATTGGTTACTGGTTTTGAGATTCTTGATTAGATGGGTTCTTATCATTGACCAATTAAACTTTTAGTAACCTCTTTTATAGTTCCCAAGAATCCTCCTTTTAAGTTTCAGCTTATGTGGGTTTGAGAGTTTTCTTTGCGTGATCTTATGGCCCAGTGGTGGCATGATGGAAGCCTTTGCTTATGGTACAACTATGTACACCTTTTTAAAAAAACTCTAGTATGTCAAATTTCACCTTAAGAGATGGAACATGATGAGTTTTGGAAATATCAAGGTTATTAAGAGAAATGCACAGGCATGCCTTGATGTGATTACTCACCAAATCCGATATTTTGGTTTATCCAATGCTTTAGGTCAAGCAGAATCCCAGGCAATGAGAGTAGTGGAGGAGTGGGAGCTCCAAGAGGAGATTTTCTGGAAGCAAAAGGATCAGATTGATTGGCTTTACGAAGGGGAAATAAATACTTCTTTCCTCCATTATTCTCTCACAATAGAAGTTTAATCTCCTCTCTAGTCAACGTGGATGAGATCCACATATTGTCTTTGCAGGCTTTGTCTCGTGAGGCCAGACAATTTTATTCTACTCTTTTTTTTTTAGGATTCCCCCCTGCAAAGGATGAGTAGAATTTGATCCTTGCTTACATTCCCTCCTTGATCTCCAAGGAGATGAATGATTTCCTCATCTGCTTGATTTCTTTGCCTGAATTGGAAAAGGTTATTTTTGGGATGAATAAAGGTAAAGCTATAGGTCCAGATGGTTTTCCTATTGAATTTTTTCAGGAATTTTTTAGATATTATAAGTTTGGATTTGTTGGAGGTTCCCCAGGAATCTCTTCGCAGTAAGTAGATGCTTCATGCCTTGAACTCTACTTTTCTAGTTCTCAATCCTAAAATAGAAGGTGTTGATCAGCTTGAATTATTTAGACCTATTTCTCTTTGTAATGTGGTGTACAAAATTATTTCTAAGTTGATTGCAGGAAAGCTCAAAGTTTGACTTCGTTCTGTGATCTCTGAGGAGCAAGGGGGTTTTGTGGCTGGTAGAAAAATCCTGGATGGGGTGGTGGTTTCCTTTGAAGTCATTCAATCTATGGTGACTTCTAAGGAGAAGTCTATGTTCATCAAGTTGGATATGGTCAAAGCTTATGATAGAGTTAAGTCGAGTTTTTTGTAGTGAGTTCTCTTAGGATTTGGTTTTAGTCTAGATTGTGTTAGTTGGATTGTGACTTGTGTTACCTCTTCCTCTTTTTCTATTACTATGAATTCATGGGGAGCCTTCTGAGCTTTTAAGGGCTTCCAGGGCCCTTCTTCAAGGAGACTCTCTCTCCCCTTATCTGTTTATTATTATGGTTGAGGGTCTTAGCAGATTTCTTAAGTTGTGGGTTTCCTAGGGCAGGATCCAAGGTTGGTGTTGGGGCAATGGGCTGGCACAACTCTCTCATCTTCAATTTTTGGATGAAAGTTCTCTCATGGGGAGGGATCGCCTTTAGGAGGCTACTTCTTTTAGGTAGTAATTGGAGATTTACCTTGTTGAGCTTCTGGTCAGAAAGTCAATGAGCACAAGTCATCTATTTTCTTTTTTAATACTCCTCAAGCTATTCAACGATGGATTGCCAATATGATGAGATTTCAGATTGGGTCTATTCCCTTTGTTTATCTAAGAATACCTCTTGTTGTTGGTAGGCAGCCCAGGTCTTCTTAGAAAAAATTTCTTGATAAGCTATGCAGTAAAGTCACTCATTGGACTCATCGTTGACTTTCTACTACTACAAGAGTGACTCTTCTGAAGTTTTTTTATCCAGGCTCTCCCTATTTACAGGTGTTTTTTTTAGGCATCTCTTTGGTATTTCCTAAGGGAGTTTGATACTCTCTCATGACAATTTCTTTGGAGTTGTAACTTGCAGTCAACTAAGTGGAGTCTTGTTAAGTGGGAAACTATTTGTAGGTCATAGAAAGAGGGGGGTCTTAGTTTACATTCTACTATTTTGAATGGGAAAGATCTTGCAACCAAGTTATATTAGCATTGGTGTACTAGTCAGCATTAGCTTTGGGCCTGAATTCTCACCCATAATTATCTTAAGGAGGTTAATACTTTTGATGTTCCTCGTTTCCCTTTAGAAGGAAGGGAAGGGGATCTATGCTTTGGCATACTCTGAAATTGGGGGCTTAGTTGGTTATGACAGGGATTTTTTGGTGGGATTCTTGGGATGGTCATCCTCCTATTCTTTCTGCTTACCCTCACCTCTAGCCTCTTTGTAATCATTTTACTGCTGTAGGTTGGAATATAGTTGAGAATTATAAGACTATTTGGAATATTGGTCTAGTTGTTAGCCTTAGATGAAAGCACTCTGCAAATTGGATGCCAAGAGGGTCTAAGGAGGATAGACAAGAGTTGGTTCAAATTCTTGCAACACGTGAATGCAATTTCATGGAGGGGTAGGATGTCTTTGCTTGAAGTAACAGTGATTTATCTAGTAAGTACTCTATTTCATTAGGTTATGGAGAGTTGGTTAGGAAAATGTTTGGGGACACTGAGGTTCCTTGGTGGAAGCATTATGTGGAACAAATTTTCTTGGCCATTGAGTGTAATTTTTTTATGTGGCTGGTGGTCTAGAATCGGTGTCTTACTTGGGATAACTTGTGCAAGTAAGGGTTCTAGGGTCCCTCGATGTGTGTTTTGTGCTGTAATAGTGAGGAGAGTTTCCCTCATCTCTTCTTCCAATGTTCCTTCTCTAGGAAGCTTTGGCACCTATGGTGGGGTGTGTGGAACCATGCTTGCTAGCATGTCTCTTCTTTGGTATAGTTCTTTTCCCAGTGGGGGGCCCCTATTAAGACCTCTTTTCTTCAAGTTGCTTGGGCTCTTGGACTGACCTTTATTATCTGACATATTTGGCTAGAGAGGAATCACAATATTTTTCAAGATGTGAAGTTGGTTGTCCAACATTTGTGGTGGAAAATATTTCATTCTTTGGGAGAAACTATTTCGGCTAAGTGTGACTTGGATGAGGGTGTGGATCTGGGAGATGTTTCCTATTGCACTCATCTCAACCTTCATTTTTAGAGGGGTGTTGCTTTGGGTGCTTGCCAGATCAAGAGAAATAGATGTCATCATCCTCTTCAAAAGATAAATAGGGAGGGTTATTGGTGTCCTCCTCAGGGTGTATTGAAAATCAACACAGATGGTTCTTCTCATGGAAATCTTGGTCATGTTGGTATTGGGGGTGTTGGGCAAAATAGTTCTGGGTCTGTTGAGTTTATCTTTTTGTTTATAAGGGTTGGTATACTAACAATGTGATGAAGGCTCTTGCTATTTTATGTGTTGTGGAGCATGGTTGCGCTTTTGGGTGGAGACAGATCATTTGTGAATTTGATTCTCAGGTGGTGGTGACCTTGTTGAAGAGGCAACAATTATAGGATGTTAGTTGGCATTTGGCTGTTATTGTTAAACAAATTCTTAATTTGTGTGCTTCCTTGGAATCTATTACTTTCTGTCACATTCCAAGAGAATGGAATGGGGTTGCGGATTGTTTGGCTAAATGGGCCTTTGATCATTTGCAAAATTGGAATATTGTGGAAAGGGGTCAATTATCCCTAAATTTATCACAACAGTTGGACCACTTAGTGGAGATAGATAGGAGTGTGTAATGCCCTTACTTTGTACTACTCTATTTTGGTTTGAATAAATTTTTACCCCTCTTTTAGTCATAATATCTATGTTTAGACAAAGAAATGATGATCTATAAATTATTATTGCTATATTTATAATAATTAGTATATGATTTTTAAAAAAAGAATGAATTATGCATTGTAGATAGAATTAATAAAAAATGGTTTAAGGGGTTAAGACAATTCACCATCAGCAATTCACCATCAACAATTCACTCCCAACAATTCACTCCCAACAATTCACCATCAACAATTCATCATCATGACATATTCATCATGTATACAATTCACAACCAACAATTCATCACTATGGTATATTCACCACATATACATTTTTCAATATTTAAGTGGCAAGAAGCACCCAAAAAATAAAAATTATAGATATTTTGTTGAATGCATAAAATGGTATACATGGTGAATATACCACGGTGATGAATTGTTTGTAGTGAATTGTATATGTGATGAATATGCCACATTGATGAATTGTTGGGGGTGAATTACTTGTGAATTGTTGATGGTGAATTTTCCTAATGCCATTTTAAGGAAATTGAAACTAAATATACTATAAGAGTGAAGATATGATAGTTTAGTTTGCAATTTCTGAATTATATGAGAAAACTCTTCTAATTAGTTAGGAAAATGCTCACTTTTTACTATCCTAAATCAAAATTACAATTTTAGACCTCTTGAAACACAAATAGGATAAAATCAACTTGTTTTAGTCTCTAAGATTACTACAATAGTTCTCTTTTGCACTCACCTTAGTTTTTTCAACAAATGATAATGTATTAGACCTATGTTCATGCTAACTAGAACTCAAACAATTTAATTCCAATCTTATATTCTCTTCTATGGAAATGTATTCTTATACTATAGACTAAAACAAGCATGTTGGAAATTCCTCAAATTTCTAAGAATTGAATGAAAGATGAATGTGAAGTATTCTTGGGTGTTTCATATTGATTTTTCATTTGATGAAACTACTACTTTTCATAAACAATGAAACTACTCTGAAAAGTGTAAAATCATGGATTGATGTCCTTCAACATTCACAAAACTACCACTTTCTAGATAAAACTTTCCTAGTGACTAAAAACCTTCCAGCTATCTAAAATTGATAGTTTCAAAGAAAATCCCAAAATACTTCATTTCTTAAAAAACTCATTACTTCTAATACTTGAATACTACTTCATGGTTTCTCTAAGTTGCAGTCCTCTTTTCTAATGAAGTTAACAAGTTTTCAACTAATCACACCTCCCTAATACAAAAAAGGATTTTGGTCCCCCAAATCTATGAAAATTCAAAACAAGAGGGATGCTCCTCTCAATGATTTCTTCTCTTCTTTTCTATTATTTTGATTTCTTCTAAAATTAGATTTTAAAAGTCATATGTTGTATATTCTTTTCTAGGTCTCAAAAAACACACAAATTCCTTTCTACCTGATTAATGGTCGAAATAAATCCTATTACCAACATTGATATTAGAGATTGGTTTTGAGTTATAGGAAAATTTCCTTATTTTTCTTTTTTAACACTAGTAATCTTGTGTGAATCTATGAGACCCAATGGACTATTTTATTTATAATGATTCATAGAATGTGAGTATTGTTTTAAATAGTATTGTGTTTTTTTGTAAGCAATGGCTTTCACTTGTAGAATAAAAAATTAAGAAGTTTAAATAATGTATATCACAATGCCTAGAAAACTCCAAATAATATGCAGTGGGAGCCTTTTGTAGTGATGCAAATTTATATATTTGTGATATATGGTCTTCCTTTCAAGCATGTTGGTTTTGTTGATTAACTTCTATGTGAATCTTGTTTTAGCCTAAAGATGGTTCTGTTTTAGTTGCAACTGTAATTTTTTAAAATTTGATCATTATTGTGTTATAATTGTTGTAATCATTGATCATTTGATTATATGAAGATGGGGTTTTTTGTCTTCAAATATGCGGTTTGTGATTATAAATAGAATATATCCATTAATGTTGAGAATTAGATCTATGCCAATAAATTGTGTTGAAATATTTAGGAGTTAGAATATAAAACCTAAATATGCAACATATGTCTCTTAGAACATATCGAGAGTATATACCTTGGTGATAAAACTTGGGTGAAATTCAATCACATTTACTTTCTAATATATATAACTTAATATTATTTTTTTAATTGGGTAAGGTGGGAAAAGGGTACCATACCAAAGTTATAACAAAAAAGAAAATAAAAAAATTCAAAAACATAACAAGATGCTACACCAACACAACCCCAAAACAATCAAAAAAATAAGAGCACAACTACAACAAAGGGAAAAAGGACACAAGAATAATTATACTTCATATTGTGGAGGCTTATCATAGCATTCTAGTCATACATAACCAAGTTCAATATTTCATTTCATTTGTCTAGAGTAGTTCTATCGTTGATTTTTTTCAGCTTACAAATTATTTTCAAATTTTTTTCTTTGTGCCTCTTCTTTTCAAAATTACACTTATTATTGTGATCCTCCTACAAATAATACATAAAATTCATAGAAAAATCCATGAGTTCTTTAGTGATAGAAATAAACCCGGCAAGAGAGTCCTCAAATTGAGAAACTTTGTTATCCAATAAATTTATTTTCACCTCCACATTACATTACATGAGCTTCTGGCAGTCATCGAACTGTCCTCCTCATCATTTTCCCCAATACTCTTAATTCTTTATGAAGTTTCTGAGGGTGGGATGGAGTCCAAGAGGATGGAAGTTGAATTAGTTTCCAAAGAATCCTCCTCAATGGGATTATCATAACAGTCAAAGATGTCTTTACAGGACAGATCCATAGGGTTGTTGTAGGCTGGATCAAAATCTTCTCCTTCACTTCCATAGTACTAGTTCCCATAGCTTTAATAGCCTTTTCTTTGCATATACTTTTGTCCTAGCTAATCACCTCCACAATTTTCAGCAATCTGCTCTTCTTACTTTCAGTTTGATTATCCTTATTCTCCTCATCACCATCCTTCTCCATACCCTTCCTTTTTTTATGTCTACCTTTTTCTTTTTCTTCATTTTCATGTGTTTTTAGTTTTCATCTTTACTTTTTTCCTCACTTTCGGGTTGGTCTCTCAAAAGATAGTGCACTTCCAGAGGCCTCCTTGTGCTGACAATGGATTTTTTTACATGATTCTCAGCTCCTTACCTAGGCCCTTCCCTTTTTTTATCCTTCAAGACCATTGAAAATTCTAATGGGTTTCTTGGCAGGAAGATGAGGGCTCTAGAAACCAGCTTTACCTTTGTGCTCTCTGGTTTTAGTGTTGGGTTGGATTAGAGTAAGGTGGGCTTTCTGCTGGTTAAATTGGTAAAAGTAGTAAATTAAAACTTGATGTAGGGGAGGAATGCACTTGTTGATAATGGAGGCTTCCAGATAGGATAAAATATAGAAAAGGGAGCTAATTAACTTTATATTCCTTAAATGCTCTAACAGATGAAAATGGTAAGTATGAACTACATCAAAATAACCTTCTAAAGTAAAATATTTGATTATGTGCCAACTGTTAGGATAACATTATTTATTTATTACATTGTTCAACTGTTTGGGTAGTCGTTATTCTAGTTAGGTTGTTTACAGTTGTATTACTGTTAAGATAACTGCAAAGTCTCTCCTCGTATAAATCTACTATTCCATTTCAATAATATTTATCTAGTATTTACCTTCTTCATATGGTACCAGAGCACAATTGTTCCTGCGTGTATCACAAATAACAAACTTCATAAATTGAAATGTAGCACCTGAATCTACAAGTTTTTAAATATAAGAAGCCGATGGAGGATGTGGATTCTATAATAATTAGCATGTAGATGCCATATATTTAGCAATGATAAAGGTATTTCACTGGTAGGTGTTTGATTGTAGAGGCATTTAGAAGCTGTCTGAAGCCTGAGAAGGTTCAAAGGGGTTGATATTCAAGGAATGGTCTGTGATGGAAATATTGAATCATTGTGCATGCTATTCAAGTGTGCCCGTGAGTGAAATCTTGTCGAAGGGGATGACGTAGCTTGATGAGGCGGTGTTGAAGCTTGAGGGAAAGTTTGTTTGTTCTCTTCAGACCAACAAAATTACACCAAGCCTGTAGTTAAATGACTTCATCTGGTTCAAAATAATCTGCTGCTATCTTGGATGTGTCGAGTGCCCACTCTGTTTCTCAAAAATATCTTGCTCAAAAATCTTAGGCTGTGAATCAAACTTACAAGGCTAAGGTGTGAAGAAAGTCATGAAAAGTGCGGTGAAGAAGGGAAAGAATGGAAGTGGAAATCTAGCAATAAAAGGCCTTTGGGAGGACGGTATGGTGATAAAGTGGTAATTGTTTTTTTTCCCTTCTTTTTTCTCTCTTTCTCTTTTCCTTTGCTTTTTTTTTCTTTTCTTTTTTTCTACTAGTCATATTGATTTATATTTGTTTACTATTCCTATGGCATGAATGATTTATATTTGTTTACTATTCTTGTGGCATGGGTATAGAGAGGTTAGGGTCTGGAAATCATTTTGATTTGGTGAACTTTAGGTTTTCTCTTTATTTATTTATTTTTGGAAGCAGCTTTATAGTTTGCAAAATATATCTCAATGAATTAAAGTAAGTTAACATTGTTGGAAAATGTTGAAGATTTGTATTTCTTTAGAAAAAAATGCATGGACGTTGCAGGTCCTAATCTCATTACTACCATCATGGCCAATGAATTTTATTATTGTCAAGGGACAATAATTCATTTGCAACAAATGAAGACTCATAAATGACTACATAGTCATTTGCATAAATTTTCTATTAGTGGTAACTTGGAGGTAAGTTGCTTTGCAAGAGAAGATCCAACTCAAAATAATTTTATGAGTATTGTAAGATGTCAAATAGTTGTGTGGTATATGAAAAATGGGGTTTAAATGCTATCATATGACTTAGGACATAGAGCACACCTACTTTCCACCTACTACATTAAAGGGTAACCCTAGAGATCTTAATGAAAAGGAGAAAGAGATCTTGCAATAGGGTTGTCCTTGGGGCTGATTGTAAACTAATGAGGGGTTCACCACCAAGTTAAGTCTTGGAAAAATGTATGAAATGCAAGATCTAATGACAAAACCTAGTGATGCATGAAACTTGAATAAATGACCTATAAATGTAAATAAATCAGAATAGCAAATTGAAAAAGTATAGAGGAGCATCTAGAAACCTTAGAGAGCTTGAATGGCAGCCTGAAATGTTGAATATTCTAAAATTTAGGCCTACGGGGACTCATTCACCATTCTAGGTGAATTTGTCCCAGATTAGGGTTTCTGCATAAGAATAGGTTTCAGGGAAAAGGGTATTCGAATTTGCATAATTAAAAAAAAAAAAACTATAGTGGGACTCATTCGCCTCTTTTGGGGGATTAGTCCCATTTTGTCGTGAAGTGTCCCAGGAGCAGAATCTTGAACTGAAACTTTGCAAGCTTTTGAGGATGTATCAAATAAGCACTTTTCTACTGATTTCCTATAAATTGGATGGATATTTTTCCCTAGATCTGAGTTTCCATGAGTCTTGAAAACTTTTCATGACATTTGCAACTTTTCCATTTTGGTGATTTTAAAGGATTCAAATCCACTTTTCTTCAATCTATAAACTTTCAATGACACATGTAAAGAGGAGAAAAACTTGTTGATTGTTAGTGAATAGGGGTTTGAATTGGTCAAACCCCTTGTAGGTAATTAAACCAAATTTTGATATAATGAAATAAAAGAATTAAACATGAAACAAAGAACATGAATCATGGAAAATAATACCTTGAATAATGCCTCGTAAATGATGTCTTGTAAATCTGCAACTGAACATGAAATGGTCACGAAGGATGTAGATCTTGATCTTGACAATGGGAGTAGAACAATGGTTGATCTTGGATCTTCAATGCTACATCACAACACTAGCTCAATAACATGCTTGATGCTTGATATGCTTGACATGATGATGGATCTTGAATTGTTGGAACAATTGATGAAGAATTATTCCCTTGAATGCCTTAAAAATGATCTTGAATGCTCTCTAGATGATCTTGTGAAGTCTTGGGATGCTTAACTCTTGAATGATTGCCTTGATAACATGTAGAATTAATGAAATAATGATTTGAAAGCTCATTTATATAGGTAATCCATCTAATATCCTGCATATTAGATCCCAAAGGCTGACATACATAAAATTTGAACTTAAAACCCAAATTTTCTCGCTCAAAACCTTAAAAATAGGCTAAATGGGACTCATTCACTAAGCAAAGCGAATGGGTCCCACCTAGTTGGGACTCATTCACCCAAAGTGGTGAATGGATCCCACAAGGCCTATTTTGATTGCTAAAGTGTCGGGGAGTGTATAAATTAAGCTTATTTGTTGATGTTGTCAAGTTTTTGATTGAATATGCCTTGGGACACATAACATAGGGTATTAGGAGCCTATTAATGATGATAGTAAGTTTATAAATGCAAGAGGGCCCGAAATTCAATGTGAAAGTATAAATAAATATACTTTACATCATTAAATTAAGGAAAAATTGGGCCAATTTAGCTTTAAAGGGCCCTAAATCCTATGTGAATGTGTAAAACACATTACAACACTAGATTAGGTCTACTTTGTTTACAAGCCTCCTAAATCTAATGTGAAAGTGTAAATAAATACACTTTGCATCATTCAATTAAGGAAAGGTTAGGTTATTTATCTTTAATAGGGCCCAAAACCTAATGTGGATGTACAAAACATATCACAACACTAGATCAAGGTGATATCAAGTCAAATTTATTATTAATTATTCTCGAATTAAGCAAGGGAAAGGAATACTTTTTTGGTTACCACATTTAGCCTCCACTTTAGTGAGAGGATGAACTTGGTTGAAACTCACACTAAAGTAGACATTCAAGAGGGGTCCAAGTGTATGGATGTGGATGGTCTAGGATAACAAAGATCAAGGAGGTAGTCAAGCCCCCAGGGTCCAAGATCCTACGTCAAACTGACATGAGCACAAAAGGAAACGCACAAGGTGTATAATATGGAGCATCAAGATGCACAAACATGCAATGTCAATAACTAAAATAAGAAAAAAAAGGAAAAATAAAAAGGTGGATCAAGCTTTGATTGTTTGTCCAACATGATGTGGATCAGATCTAAGCTATTTTTCCAAAACAAATGCACACTCACTCTGAGGGAAAGAAACTCCTAGTTGTCCACTGGGTGAGTAATCCAAGAAGGTGAGACACATATGACCGATATGCACTCAAACACACATGCAAGTGACTAAGGGAATGCCATTCCCTCATTTGGATTCCTGTACAACTAGACCATAGTTATACCTCCTGATAACTTTGATAAGGCACCGCACAAAAATGATCTTCGACCTTCATGAGATAAGAAAAACTTTGTATGCTTGGAGCTCATGAAAAAACAATGAACTTTGAGCTTCATGAGGCAAGAAAAACTTTGTATGCTTGGGACTCATGAACAAACAAGATGACACCATAGACATGCAAGGTGTGTTATGCAAGGTGGCCAATAACAATTGTTGTAAATGTAAAATAGTGTAAGGTACGTTCAAAGGGATTTTTCTTAGTTCATGCAAGGTCTCTTCTTAGGGAACATTGTGCCTAATGTCTCCAAGAGAGGACAAGTCAAATAAATATCATGATCTTGGAGGAAATCAAGCCCCATGACGCCACCAAGAAAAGGGCACATTGCAAGAAGAAATAAAATCGCACATTGAAACATGAGTGTTGATGTATGCCTCCACTTTAAAGGGGTTGCTAACACCATTACTATGAGCAATTTATTTAAAGTAGAAGAAGAAATGAGAGCTTATTTGGAAATCCCTAAGCCAAGTCATATGTTTATGAATCAAACTACATCATGAATAAGTATGTCACATGTGAGCCAACTTAAGCCATGTTGTTCACATCCCAAGCTTTCTTTAATATGTACATGAAAGGTGATCAACTAGCCAAAAGAGACAAGTGACATATGAGGATAATGCTACCTAACCCCTTTCCCCCACTTAGTGTAGGAAAAGGGTGAGATGAAATGATTGATGAGAAATATGCTAGTGTGAGAATTAGTATCAATTAGAGGAATTAGGTGCCCCGTCATAAGGAAGAGCACCAAACTCCTTAAGATGTTGATTTTTTTTACTCAAATCCTTGCATTCTTTAGTAGCACGACCATGAACTCTATGATATGTGCAAAATGAAATCTTGTAGTAAAATTTCTTTCATGTCCTTGGAGGGAGATATATTGAGAAATCTTGGAGGAGTCTCGACAAGATACTTTCTTGATCGATATTAGAAGATGTTGCTTTGTTTTTTGAAAGAGATATCTCTTTCTTAGTATAGGATGCCATAGTTACACAAGACTCTTTAGATTGTGAGAATTTTTACTCTTCTTAAAGGAAGGTGTAAAATATAATGAACTTGAACCATTAGTGTTTTACGAGATGACATTGACATTAAGTGAAGATTTCTTTGTTTGTTTCGTTTCTTGCAAAAGAAAAATCAGTAGCATCGATGTCTATTAGTTCAGGATGCACTAATGTTAAAGTTGGCCTGGAAGGATGTTTTGTCATAGTGTTGATATTAAGTGAAGGTTTTTTTATGTCTTTCAAGGGACAATAACCAAGACCACTAGTTTTTCTTGTGTGTGAGGCTCTGTAGGGACACATATACCTTGTTCTCTACCACCACATCCTTTCCCACTATAACCAACTTGCTTCATAAGTTCATAGCCTCTTCCATAAAGATTTTTCATTTATTTAGGATTCGATGGTTGTCTAAAATGGTTGAGGTGGATGCTTTTGAAGGGTCTTTCAAATTTTGTGTTGACATTACTATTTTTTCTTTTCCCTTTTCAAAGTCTTTGTTTATTCAATCTTGTATTCTCCCATGAATGTTGGTGTGAAATCTAAGGAACCCCAATCATCTTCTAATAGCTTCATGACTTCTTCAATGTGTTTTTATTTTTATTTTTGTTGCATGGGTTGTACTTATGTAGTCGGTGTTAATGTTTTCAAAAGATTCTCCTTGTTTTTCTCAATGTTCAAACAACTATTTGGGTTAGGGTAAGCTTCAAGTGTGTACACTTTGTTGTTGTAAATATACTTCATTTTACAATGAAGAGTAGAAGGCACCCCATTCATTTCATGAATCCATGGTCTCCCTAAAAGGGGGTTATATGAAAGATAATAGGCATAACATGGATTAGTGTTTCTAATGTGGCCTTTCTAGCTGTAATAGGAAAAGTGATCACACCAAGTAGTTGTTTTCCTACATTGTCAAATCCCTTACTAGATAAAGAGTCAGGTTGAATTTTGGATTTTTCCACACCAAGCCTATCCAAAAGGGTAACACTACACACATTAAGGGTTGAGCCATAGTCAAAAAGGGTTCACTTTATCCCTATCCTTTTATATCGAGATATTATTATGAAAGCTTCATTTTATTTTTGCACTTCCAAAGGGGGGAGTTCACTTTGGTGGAAAATAATTTCAGCTTTTATTTCTTCAATCAAGGCTGCTATGTCATTTGGTTGCACATTATAAGGGATATAAAATTGTTGCAAGGAACTTTGAATCATGTTATGATAGTGGGGGGAGGCTTGAATAAGGTCCCACAATGATATCTTAGCGGGAGTGTTCTTAAGTTGTTCAACAATATCATACTCCTTTCCACTTTGTGTAGGAAAATGAGGAGGACCAAGTAGGATAGGATTAGGTAATGGAAGGGATGTTGAAGGTGTTTGTCTTGGTTGTGGATTGTTTCTAGTGTTATATGTATGAGCAATGGTATTAGAAATCGACTACTGCAAAACATTGTTCTTAGGTGGGAAAAGGATAAGTTTAGGTTTGATTTGAGTTTGTTGTTTGTGTGATGGTGGGTAAAGAATTAGAGGATTCTCAGGATGTCCCATAGGGTATGTAGGAGGTCCAATAGTTAGGGGGATCTAATGGACACTTTCACATTCATAACCTCAATGGTCTTGGTTTGATGTATTTCTAATAAAGGGAAATCTAGAATCACTTTTTTACCATCACTTAAGGAAGCCACACTACTATTATTGTCATTTTTTGGCACCATGATATCCTCTCTAGGAGGAAAGTTTTTAGGAGAACTACAAACCAAATTTTCTTGACATTCAAGGATTGGTTCTTCCAAAATGACTTCATTGCAAGTAGGGGGATGATTAATGATTGAATTCTCTTGCTCAATAAGGGTTTCCCTAGGTGAAGAGGTACAACTAAGATTCTCATGACCTTCATCTATTGTATTTTCTATCATCAGAGTATCTTCTTGATAGCTATGAGAGATACTAGGAGAAGAACAAGTATGATTATCATGATCATTTATGACTTCATTCCTTTTTCCCATTATGTCCTCCAAAATAGGATAGGTAAGGGAAGGATCATAAAGAGGGTTGTTATAGACCTTAAAGATTTGATCATCTAACACCAATCTATCATCCTCATCATTGAAAATATCATCCTCTTTCACTAAATCATTCTCACAGGAAAAGGGAGAATGGAAGTTAGGTAAGGTAATGTTTAGAAATGTGTCTATGATCTCATTCTCTTATGCTTTAATATATTCCAATGTAGGAGAGTTTATAGAAGAGGAGATTTAAAAAATGTCATGATTCTCAATGAGTGCATCTTCTAACACTAAAATACCTTTGTCACATGTAGGAGAGGTATTAGGGGAAGATAAAATATCATCATTAGGACTGTTTATATTTTCCTCTTATTCTATCACATCACTCCCAAAAATAGGAGAGATAAGAGGGGGTGTAGGTTTAAGGTAAGAATCACCATTTTTACTTTCTTGCAATAAGAGACTCTCATAACTAGGGAATTTAATGAATGAATGAATAACATGCTTATTGACTAAACTTTTCTTTGCAAACTTTGAAAAGACCGAAACTAACATTTTTGAATAATAATCTGTGCAAACTTGAAATGCAATGTAAAGGCCTAGAAAATGCAATTTTTAGATTTCAAACAAGGTAATTTACTGATTACTTGATGTCACAATTTGAAAATGAAATGTTGTAAATGTAAATTTGGAATTGAGAAATGAATGAAATGGACCAATTTAAGCTAGATTTAGTGAAATGTACGTCACAAGAACTCTACCAACTGAAACAACTAACCAATGGCAGAAAATAGAAGTGTAAAAACAAGGTTTTCAATACTGTAAAATGTAGTTTTAGATGTGCACTAGGATTGATTCGCCTAGAGGGGAAAATGAGTCTCAATGAGGCTTTCTGTCAAAAATTTCAGAGAAGTTTAAGTGATTTTTATGATTTTTGATTTGGCTGATCTATAGACTAAATGCAAATGTAGTTTTTAGGTATTTTTCAATGATTTGAGATGCAAAATGCAACCTATATGCACATTCACTAATGCAAAATTTTGAAACCCTAGAATGCCAATTAACTAATGCAAAATGTATTGCAATGTTAATGCAAGATAAATATAAGATGATGATGCACTCCAAATCAGAATTATGATGTTCTAAATGTAGGTTCACAAAAATGTGTGTATATGGAAAATGGGGTTTAAATGCTATTCACAATTTTGATTTAAATGCTATTCACAATTTTTCATATACCCCATTTTGATTTAAATTCTATTCATGTCAGGTTCACCAAACTATAGTATATGAAAAATTGGGTTATATGCTATCATATGACTTAGGATATAGAGCACACAAAATTTCCACCAACTACATTAAAGGGTAACCCTAGAGATCCCAATGCAAAGGAGAAGGTGATCTAGCAATAGGGTTGTCCTTAGGGCTGATTGTAAACTAGTAATGAGGGGTTCACCACCAAGTTAAGACTTGGAAAACTGTATGGAATGTAAGATCTAATGACAAAACCTAATGATGCATGAAACTTGAATAAATTACCTATAAATGTAAATAAATCAGAACAAAAAATTGGAAAAGTACAAAGGAGCACTTGGAAACCTGACACTAATACATTTGACTGCAAAATCTGACGAAACTGTCTGATGAAATATGTAAAATTTGATGTTCGTCAGGTGCTTGTAAAATTTGATGTGTAATTTCCAATTCTTTGAAAGTTTATTCCTGACGTTCATCGAATTTTTGACTAACCTAGGGTTCGTCGAAATTTCGGCTATCATTTTCATTGAATTTTCAACAAACATGAAAAATTAAAAAAAATCAAATTGTGGCTGACATAAAGAAAAGTGAGTTCGCGCTTGATTTATTGTGACAGTGTTTTGCTCTACTTGAGACAGTTTGTGGAGAACTAAGGACGATTTTCTTGGGAAAAATTAGAAAAAATTCAAGAAGATATCGCCAGTTGAGGGTAGTCATTGTCTTTTTGCAAAATTTAGTTGTGAAGTCAGATTTGTAGTTCTAGGTTTAAAATCATATTTTAAAGCAACATCTCATCAGATTTCATTTTTAGAGGTTTAGGGTTTTGAGAATTTCATGTCTAAATTTTGTTGTGTGGAATCACCAAAAGAAAACAACCAAGGAACATATTCTTGTGACTGTAATTATGTGATCCATAACTCTATTAGTCATGTATGTAAACACGATTGTGCTATAACAAATCTGAGGATAAAATTCATGTGTGACCAAGTTTAATGTGGCTATGTTGTGATAGAAATGGAGGCACTCATATAATGTAGTTAATTAAGGTTGTATAATGTAGGTGTCAATCATCATTGGGTGCATTGAGTTGCATCTCAAGTTTAACAAGTGAGGATGTAATTATAGCATGATTGAAGAGTGATTACCTCTTGTTGCAATAAAGAGCCTATACCTCTGGTTGATATGCAGAGTGGTTGTGTTATATCAATTATGTAGTGCATTCAAGCACAACCCATGTTTAATGGGCTATTCTAGAGAGTGATCAAGATTTTCTAAACCTTATGAATGTTACTTGACATATATTTTCATAATCTCAAATTCCTTCAGAGGCTTTTGAAGTATCAATGTATCCTATATAGGGTTTAGAATGATTTATTTTAATTAAAAAAATAAATAAATGATGTATTTCCCTGTAATTAGATAATGTGGAGATCTCCTAAATCTGCCCAACACACTATCCTCTTTGCAATGTATTCATTACTCTAGCTACTGGGGTTTTGCATGTGACATCTTTAATATCTTCATGACCATGTCTTTTAAATAGATCTCAATCTTTGCTTTAATCCTTTTCATGGTAACTCTAGAGTTCCATAATCACCTTCAATCTCTTCTAAAATTTGTCTTAAGCTAGACTGCATAGTATGCATATAAAGCAAGTCCTTCATACATTCCATTGTTCCAAACCACCACTCATTGTCTTGCTTAAAATGTTGCCTCCATAAGCACAATAGCATGTTTTAAAATCATGGTTGCCAGTGATTGACCATTAAGGTCACCACTTTCATCATGAAGATACAATGAGATTTTTGTCTTCAAACTCAAAGCATTATGGAAGATAACATTGTGAATTGTTTGTTGTGTACGATTCAATTTTCTTGCACATTTACTGCTTTGCTAACTTCCTTTAAGACTGGGTATTGCACCCTTAGCTGCAATCTCAAACAACTCACTCACTATCACTTGAAGATTCCTTTCACGAGCATCCTTCTATAAAAGCAAACTATGCCCTATAGAATGCCTACTTACTACAGGGGACTCATTGTTTCATGGTATTGTAGTTCTTAAGATCCTTCAACATTATTGACACTACTTCACAGTCCACAAGGTATTATTCACTATTATCCCATCTTTGATGAGTCTCAAAAAACTACTCAAACATG
>VDFB02358258.1:0-17457 GCA_007258455.2 Sequoia sempervirens
TTTTCATTTTCAAGCTTCAAATTTTTCATTTGATCAAGGAGGGGTAACACCTAACAATCCTGATGAAAAATACTACTAGCCAAAGGATGAAAATTGTTTTACATTGCGACTAGTTGTAGCTCAATATCCTTTATTTTCTTTTCATTAGCACTTGTAAACTTTGACAGAATTAGGAAATGTTTATAGATATTACCTCCTTCAGTTATAGTTTTTTGAGTGTGTTGCACCCATGTTTCCAACAATATTTTGTCCCTCGTTATCAGCTTGATTAGATTACCAAGTCTATCCTCTTTAAATTCTTCCCTTACCTTGACTAAAGTTGAGTCCTCAAAAGATTGAAGTGGGAGTCAACAGAGTTTATCAACTTTTTCAACTCACCAGATGTGGATCCTAATGGATCCAAAGCATGTGATGGCAGAAATTTATGTAGGACTTTAGAGGAAAGCTTCAACAACTCACTATCCTCAATGTGAGATTTCAGTATTTTTTCATTTGCCTTATCTTGACCTATCTTGGCAACTTTTATCATCTGAATGGGGGATAAAGTGGACAAATTGATTGAATTTTCATCAAATTCAGAGTTTGAGTCTATGAGTTGTTTAATTCAGATTCTTTACCTTTATGGGGAGCGGATTTCGGCAGTTTACCCTTGACTGGTTCAGTTTGAATTTCTGGGGCGACTAGTGAAGGTTCATTTTCCTCAACAGACACAACCTTCTCTTCTGCAATTTCTACTGATGGCTCCTTAGCTACTATAGGAATTTCAATGTCTCCAGGGATAGGAGGAGTCAAATTTTCCTCAAGAACAAATATGTTCTCATTTGCATCTCCTACCACCTCTACCTCTTCAGTATTATTACCTTCATTTACTGCTTCAGCTGGAATTTCTTCTGCCAACTTCTCACTTTCCATTCCCTTTTCTTTTGACAAGAATTCTTCTAGAATTTCCTTAGTCTCATTTATTACTGCTTCTATATCCCCAATCATAAGTTTATTGACCCTTGATTTTGTTCTGAATTTCTTTTTGATTTTTAGAAGAATTGAGTCCATTTCCTCAATACCCATTTCTGAACATAGATCTGCAAGAACCCTTTTTTCAAATTTTCTTCCTCAGATCTAGCAGATTCTCTTCTTGATTCTAGGGCCTTGTATAGGCTTGTAGGCAAGCCAGACATGATCTCAAATAGAGTCTTGTTGAAAACATTTAAATGTTTGACAGTAGCTTCTTCTAGAGTTTTCTTACCAGAGTCATCAAAGAAATCATATAGATTACACAAGGGTTGCAGATTACCATCATCCACAGTAGATTTTTCAACCTCTTCTACTGACATGTTGGTCTGGCCAGTTCTAGGCTTCTTTTGTGTTCCTTTACTTTTCTCAGTGGACTTCCTCTTATTCAACTTAACTGCATGAGCACCAGTTACCTTCAATTCTCTAACTGTCTCTTCTAAATCAGTTCCTTCTTCCTCCTCCTCTTTAGATGCATCTTTATAGGTTCTTCAACTCTTTGACTTCTTCTTTTTCCTGTAAGGTTCTTCCTTACTTGGCTGAGTTGCAGGAGTCCTCCTTGTTACTCTGGAAGATGAGGTTTCTGGACCATCAGATTTTGCCTTCTCCTTTTCTTTTGCAGCTTGTGCTTCTTCTCGTTTCCTTCTTACTTCCCTCAGTCACTTGACTGGAATGCCCAAATCTACTGCAATATTTTTGGTTTCCTTCCTTACCTTTCTGATACTTGTAGGTTTTCTCAAATTTGAATGGACTTGCAGACTTTTCTCTGCATAGGTACCAAACCTCTCTTCTTTAGGATGAAAAGGTGAGCTTATCAGATGTTCAACATACATTCTCAAGATGTTTTCATCCACCTCATACCCCATCGGCATGATCCAAACTTTTCTAGGATCAGCAGCCTCCATGTAACACAGGTTGATATCAACCATGAAGCATATGGAATCTTTGTAGTGTTCTACAATGGCTTTAGGTATTCTCTCTCTAGCATGCATTTGACTTTGAAAGTTTTTGAAATGTCCCTAGAGAATTTTATTCAGGACCTCTTGGTTACCAAGACTTATCAGAATGTCCCAAATTTGCACTACAATAGGAGTATCATTCCTCCACTGGACTTTACCGAATCCAGGCACTTCACCTAAGAAGTAAAAATACAGGCACATTAATAGATTGTTGAACTTGAAAATATTCTTCTTCTCCTTCTTGATCCTCTTGATGTTATCCAAGATTTTTCCTCTTAACACTTCACACAAGTCATAATCTATGTTCTCCTTTACCATTTCATATGCAGTGTAGATAGCAGTTTTGGATACGGAATTATCTCGGCTTGAGTGGTAAACTTAGTATCCTATAATCATTGAAGCAAATTTGACATCAATCTCGGTAATATGCTCTATTTTCATTTCCCTTGTGTCCCAATGAGAGCCAGTAGCTCTAGTTACATCTCCATTCTTGATGGATTTCAGTTTCAAAAGTCTACTAGTCGAGCTCAAACCCATTACAGCACAGATTTCCTTTTTGGAAATTTTGAAGGGTATGTCTAACCATATGAATTCATCATGCACTCTGCTTAGAACATATCGAACCCAATCATCCTCTTCAAAGATAGGGAATTTTGTGAACTGCGCAAATTTCTTGTCGACTAGGTTTTGGAATTTCGGCTTCACAGAGAAATCCTCTTGTACAATATGGTTAGTGTAGAGATCTAACAATTGAGTACTACCCAAATCCTCAATGCTTGCATGCACATAAGCCCTAACATCCTCTATATGCAATACTCCATACGGTACAGAGTAAAATGCACCTAGAGGTTCAATCTCAACAGATTTGTACAGATGCAATTTGAATTTGGGACGGGGCTTATCTTTAATTTCCACAAGCAATGGGGTAGCCATGATTTGAAGAACACAAATTCACAGGTTTTTACTAAAAATACCTTTTGAAGAAGAAAATGAAGAATGATTCACAAACCCTTTCACGTGCCTAAATCTTTCTTCCACTTATGTAGGAATCGCCAGGAGCTCTACAAAATTCCTTCACTCAAATGCAAAAGTGACAAATGAAAGTGAAAGAGACCCCTTTTATCACACTAACTTTGTACTAAATGCTCTTGCCCTAATTCTATAGATTTACATATTTTTATATTCCAGGGCAAACAATTCAAATGTGTATCTTTGATAAGCTTCATTGGTATGTCTTCTTTAATCCACAATACTGAAAAACAAATTATTTTCTATTGGATTCATCCACACTTATGTGTAAGCCATTTGCAAGGGATTAAAAGGATTTTCTTGACAGCTCCCCCTATGGCAGAGACTGCATTTAATTTTCGGATGTATTACTAGAAGCAGCTTCTGGTGCAGGTTGATTTACATCTATAGAGGGGTTATTCCTCACCCATTTCTTTTGTATCTACTTCTTGATCTCATCCCTAGTGAACTTTCCTTTTCCTTTAGCATCTGGTTGCTTGTCTTATCTTACTGGACCTCTTTGGTTCCAACAGGCTCTGGAAATGTGTCCAGGTTTATTGCAATTATAGCAAATAACATTCCTTTGGTTGGACCAATTGTTCCACTGACTTTGTCTAAATCTGTACTGGTTAGCAACATGTCCAAATCTATTGCATGTGTAACACTTGATATCTTTGTGTGGGTTATACATCACAATTCTACATTCACTTGACTTATGACCATATTTGTAATAGTTAAAGCATTGACATGAGAAGGATGGATTTGTTGTGTTTATCCTACTTCTACATTGGGAAGCCATATGACTGAATTTATTGCAAGCATAGCAATAGCCATTAAATTTTTGAGCATTAGATTATCTTACAGGATTCCTCCTGGGTCCATTTGCTTGGTCTCTTTGTTTGAATAGTCTTCTTGCATATTTCCTCTGATCAGATCTTCTTTGTCTAGATCTGGAACTTTCTCCTTCTTCATATCCAAGACCTCATCTATCACCATCAGTTCTCTGACCTTTAATTATTTCATCCAATTTAGTTGAGCTTGCTTTGAATTTTTCTTTGAACTCATTTGCAGTAGCAAGTTCATTTCTTAGATCATCAAGTTGTTTTTCAAACTCTTCTTCATTATTCTTGCTTTATTCTAATTTGTTCTCCAGTCGGTTGCATTGTTCTAATTTCTCCTTCAGGGATTGAGCAATCTTTTCTTCATTCTTCTTTTTGACCTCCAACTCCTTGGTCATCCTCATCTTGATGGATTTTGTTTCATGCTTTAAGGTAGCGTTTTCTTGAGCAAGCTTTTCACATTCTTTTGTTTTCTCCTTCAAAACTTGACTAAGTTGTTCATCTTCACTTCTTTTTCTTTTCTGCTTAAGTCAACAACATAACTCCTTTCTTTTCTCCCTTGATTCACTGATCTTTTCCTTTAATGTCTGGATAAATTTTTCTGCATTTTCCATATTTTCTTGTAGTTCCCTGATTTCATATTTTGATTGATTTCAAGGTCATCTAAGGCCACCATGAGTTGTTGTTGCAGACTGCTTGTATCCATTGAATGTTCTTTCCTCAAGCTATTAGGATTCTTTCTAGGAACTAGCTCGGATACCAATTGTTGGAAACAAGCAACACTAAGAGGGGCAGGGGGGAGTGGGGGTGAATCAATGTTCTGCAAATTTTGACTCCATTATCCTTATTTTTAACTTTTCTAACACATTCAATCAATAACAATATGCAAAAACTGAAAATAAGAAACCACACAACCATAACACAATGATTTTTACGTGGAAGCCCTGTAAGGGTTAAAACCACGATGGATGGCCAATCCACAAGTAATTCTGAGTATACTCAAGGAGAATATTACATAAGGGGAATGCACTTGCATTCAGGCTCACTGCCTAGAGCTCACTGCTCAAAATAAGGCTCACTGCCTTTACAAAAGAGATTGGAATAGTTCCAAAAGAAAGTGAACTAATAGAATAGCATCTACAAATGTCTGATTACAGTTCCAGTTAAGCTCTTGTGACGAACTTGTACCTTGATGACTGATGAAGAACTTTTGCCCTGTTCTACTCAAATTCGCCCACAAAAATATTTATGCGCAAGTGAAACTATGCATGAAATCGCTTAATCTCTTCTTAGATAATCACAACAATTGCACATCCACCTCTCACACTTATCCAAAAGATATGGTCGAACACATATATATATCCACTTACAAAGATTTCAACGCCACAAGTCGGCTTCCACAAAACTTAACAAGTCGGCTTCCACAAAACTTAACAAGATTAGCAACTAGTCAGCCCATATAATGGATAAATTCTATGTGGACCTGAGCAAGTCGGTCAAACAATAGCTGGGACCAATAATCAAACAACCAAAAAGATAATAACAACAATAATTAACCTTTATACATTTGGTATACAATATTTCACTAAGTCGGCTTGACATAGCAAATAAACAGAGAATGTCCTACCGGACCTATAGCCACAAGAATACTTTTGCTAGATTCAATAATTGTATGCTCTCTCTATGCCAAGGAGACATGTTCAATGTTCCACAAACCAAGAAAAGTGATTCGATGAGACTTCACAACCAAATATCTTGTTTAGCTGATAATACTATCAATAACATACATGTGTGATCAAAAATAATATGCGTAAATGAATTGAAATAAAATACTATTTAAGCACACCAATGAAACTTTAAATCAAAGGAAAACTGATAAAACAAAGTAAAACAAACTCTCAATGCAGCAGCTCCTTTGAAGATGTCCCATTGTCCTCTATCTCCAGTATTTTTGCTAAAGCTCTCCGATTTGTATGCTAAGCTCAACAAAATGACTACTAAAGAACGAGATTTAAAAATAAATGCATACTATACTAAGAATGCAAGATTTTTGAAGGTTGATAATGGAGGAATGTTGGTTGTTTACTTCAGCAGCATAATGATAGGGTAAAGGTTTGAAGGAGAATGATGGATGAAAGATAGAATATTTTGACAGCATAAGGATGTCTGAAGATTCGATCCAAATGGCTTGTGAAAGGTTTGATTTATAGATTTTTCTAAGGAAAAAGCTTAGTTGGCAATGATCAATGGTTGAGATTCAATCCGGTAAGATGAACGGTATAGGATTTTTGAAAGCTTGAGAGGGAGATAGAAGGTTTCCTCCTTTTCAATTTTTGTCATTTAGATCCAAAGGAAGGTTGTCGTTTTGAAGGATGAGTTAAAATGATTTTCATAATTAAATAAATAAACTTACTTAATTATATGGAAGATGAATTTAGAAACTGCATAATTAAATAAGCAATATTTAATTATATGAGAGAGATAGATTTAGAAGGCATTAAATTAAATATTTAAAATATTTAATTTAACTATGAGATGAAGAGGAGGAATATTCCATTTTGAATATAAATATTCAAACTTAGAATAATATGATAATTAAATAAATAATCGTAATTATTTAATTTAATTAAGAGGAATGTGGCATGAAAATTGATATGAAAATTGATATTTTTCTTATCTAAGAAACTAATATGTAGCATATATTATTGACCAAATTGTTAAGAATATTTGGCCTTCTGTTGATTATTGTGTTAGTGATGCAGAAGGGGCTTCTAGTGGAATAGTTACTATGTGGAAGCTTGCTAGAATTCAAGGTTTCAAAGGAAATCATTTCAACAATACGTTAATGACATGTAGGAAATATTTGTATACCTCTATGAAATGGAATCTGATTAATATTTACGCTCCTAATTCTAGGGCTACATGGGTTCAACTTTGGGATTCCATAGACTCTCTTATCTTTGGTAGACAAACATACTATTGGATACTAGGTGGTGAATTTAACATGCCCCTATTTCTTTCTAAAAAATTGGGGGCTCTGGATGATTTCTCTAATAGTATGGTTGATCTTGCTGATTTTCTTCTTTATGGGGCTTATCGATATTGATTTATAGAGTTCTATATTTACTTGGTCTAATAGGAGACAAGGAAGTAATCATATTCAAGTTGAACTTGATAGGTTCTTGATTTAAATAATGGTTGGAATATTCTCCCTAAACTTTCCTTATCTTCTCTTTCTAGAAAAAGCTCTGATTGTATTGCTATTCTTCTAAATTGGGAGGAGGCCTCAGCTAAGGGTCCCTTTCCTTTCAAGTAAAAAATCATGTGGACTTCTCACCCTGAGTCCAAAGAACTTGTTGAAATTTGGTGGAATCTTCCTTGTTATGGTACTCTAATGTATTTTTTGACTCAAAAATTAAATAAGGTTAAAGATAAGGTTAATGGTTTTTATAAGATCTCCTTTGGTAACATTTTCCACAAAAATAAGATCATTACTACAAACCTTAAGGAATCTCAGGGGAGAATAGAGGAAGGAAATAATTATATGGAAACCTATGCTAATGAGTGTAAATTACACATGGAATGGACTAAGCTATCAAAAGTGGAGGAAGTCTTTTGGAAATAAAAACCTAGGATATAATGGTTAATAGAAGGGGACAAAAATATAAAAATTCTTTCATCAATCAAAAATGAAATAGAGAAGAAGGAATAGAATAAGGACTCTGGTTTTAAAAGAAGATATTACTATTATGTCAGATGAGAATGAAATTTTCATTGTTATTGTTTCCTTTAAAGAAACTTTTGTTGACTCTAATCCATATTTCTCGGGCTTGGAAGAGATCATTGATGTTATCCCCAATGTGGTAATTGATCAAGATCTCAAGGACCTAGGGAAACCAGTCATGCTATAAGAAGTAAAAAAAGTGGTGTTCTCTTTTGGTGTGTATAAGGCTCTTGGGCTTGATGGGTTTCCTCCTTTCTTTCAAGACTTATGGGATGCTATTTCTATTGACTTTCTAAATGCAGCTAAGGACTTCTTTAGATTTGGTAGACTATTAAATCAACTAAATTCTACCTTTATAGTTCTAATCCCCAAGAAAGATGATGTCTTCTCTTTGCAAGACTATAGACCAATAAGTTTATGTAATAATATTTACAATTGTTTTTCTAAAATTATTGTTAATTATAGGATAAAAATTTTCCTTCATAGACTAATTTCCCCAAATAAAAAATGAATTATCAAAGGAAAAAAAATGGATGTTTCTTTAACCACTCATGAATATATTCACTCTTGAGTTTAGCAAAAAATCGAGTGTGGTTTTAAAATTAGACATCTCTAAGGCCTATGAAAAAATATCTTGGAATTTTTTGTTGGTTATTCTGTAAAATTTTGGCTTCAAAGATAGATTTCTAAATTTGATCAAAGTTTATGTAACTAATCCAAAGTGTGTTGTTATGGTCAATGGTCTCCCTAGGGGATATTTCTCTTGTGTTAGAGGGGTTATACAAGGTGATCCTCTATCCCCTTATTTGTTTATTATGGTAGCAAAATTTCAAGGTCACAATCTCTAGAAGAGGCTTGACCTAAGATTACTCAAAGGGGTTAAAGTTGCATCTTCTTCACCTCCTACTTCTCATTAGAAATTTGTGTATGGAACTATTCTTTTTGGTGGAGATTTCATGGTTGATGCATGGTATTAGAATTCTATTTTGGAGGATTATGCTAGGGATTCAAGGAAACATATCAACTATAATAAAAGTATGCTTTACTTCTTCAATATGAATCAATTTCTTAAGGATAGAGTTATGAGGACTATAGGTTTCAAATTTTTTTCTTTCAACTACCTATCTTGGTATCCCTTTAATTTCTAAGAAAAATTATAATAATTATTAGAAAAGTGTAATTAAAAGGGTTCAAAAGAAGTTAGCTGGATAGAAAGGAAAATCCTTAGTTAATATGGAAAACTTTAGCTTCTAAGGCTTCTCTAAAAAACATTCGTGTTTACTACCTTTCATTATTCAAGATTCTTATTTTCATTGCAGATAAAATTGAGCAATTCAGAGGAAGTTCGTCTTGATTGGAACTGAAGAACATTCAAGTTCTCTTGTAAGCTTGGAAAAAATTATTTACTAAAAAACTTTGGGGGCCTGGGTATAAGAAGACTAGTTTAACAAGGCCCTTCTTACCGAGATTGGATGGAATTTCCTAGAAGGAGCTAAATATTGAGTGGCTATATTGAAAGCTAAATATCTATGTAATGTTGACCAAGGGAGTTTCCTATCTTCCTTTGATTTGTCTTATGGGTCATTCATCTAGAATAACTTGTTAAAAAATAGAAATATCATCAAACAAGGGATTAAAAGGAGAGTTGATAATGGAAGGAAAATGTTTTTTGGGAGGATGTGTGGAAAAATGGTCCTACTTGATCAAATTAAAGATATTCTTATAGAATGAATGGTAGATACCTTCATGGTTACATTGAGTGGGAAGGAGACAAGCCAAGATGAAAGGATTTCTAGGAACAACTAACAAGTGACAGGATTCTAAGGGGTGGTATATAGCAAGGTTGGTATGCTAGTATCCACTTATTAAGGAAACAAATTAGTGATTTCTTATTTCTTTCAAAATAGAGAAGGTGAATGGATCTAGACTAGACTTCTCTCTAGGCTTGTTTTGGTCAAGTCTGCTTATACTTTGTTAGAATAGCTTGTTACAACTCCTAGTTACTTTTATTAGAATCATGTGTGGAACTAAAAATGCATCCCTAAAATCAAGTATTTTTGGTGGGTTATGCTTCACAGTAATATTCTTAATATTGATAATGTTAACACAAGAGGATTTCAATTTATTAATATTGAACACTTAGTTTTCACTCTTTGTTCTCTATAGAGGTTTGGAATCAAGTGTTCTTCTCTCAATTGATTGGGTCATCCCCTACTCTCTTAAATATTTTGTTGTAATTTGGAATTAGTGTCCTTTCTCGCACACAATTATTTATAACTTATGGAGACAAATTCCCCCTTTTGTTTCTTGGGGTCTATAGAAATAAAGGAATAATATAATCTTAAGGGATCAAAAGAGAAACAACAAGGACATATTTTTCACTATAAAACAACAAGTTTAGGAAAATATAAATGTAGGGAATTATGGATTCTCCAATGTGATGCCTTCTTATAGAGAGCTCATAATAAAAACAATATGGGGGATTAACAAAGATTTAACCAGGAATTGGTTAAAAATATTGATTAGGAAGAAACAAAATGGTTACCTCTTGATGAGTAATGGATATAACTAAATTTTGATGGGTGCTTAAAAGGGAATCATAGGATGGTTGGGGCTAGTGGAGTTATCAAAGATAAAAATTGCCACCTAATTGAAGGCTTTGCTTAAAATTTAGGAATTTGTACTAACAATATTATGAAATCCACTATTACATGGTGGGGAATAAAGAGGGTCAAAGAGTTGTGTTTCAATCACATTATTATTGAAGGTGATTCCAAGCTAACAATAGATATTTTCAAAGAGGAAATAAATGTTCCTTGGGTGATAAGAGACTACATGATGGATGAATGTAAAAGTATGATAAGGAATTTACTTTGAAGTCTACAATTATTCATACCTATAGGGAAGGTAATATGGTTGTAGATGTAACCTATAATGAAGGTATTTTCCGTCCTCTATGGGTTTATTGGGATTATGTTTAAATCCCACCAAAAATCAAGGAAATAATTTCAAATGAAAGACTTGGAGTTAAAATTTTCTATAATATTTGTCATTATGATGTTGGATAGAAGATTGATAACTAAGAGAGAGATGGGGATTATGTACTATTGAATTAGTGTCAATTCTAAAAGTGGTGTTTTTGGTTATAAGTTCCTTGTTGTCCTTATAATTATTATTGATAATGACTTGCAAGAGCCTCTAATTGTAATAAAATAATCCTTATGATTATATGAAGAGCTTCATATTATCTTATGTGAGTGTGAATTTATTTATTTACACAAATTCCAACTCTATTTTAAGATATTATTCTTCAGGAAGGATGAAAAAGGATAGATTTAATATTTTTTGTAGTAATTTTGAGTACTAAAATCAAGCCAACTGGAAATATCATCAGTTGGTGATTTTTACCCATTTGATTCACAGATTGGTTTGTGTTATTTTTGAATTAAATTACCAAATTTATCATGTTTGTGGGCACTACAATTATAGTTTGAAGACCTATTTTCTCTACTCTATGGTGATTGGTTTTATGCAGAAGAAGAAAGGATTTTTTGGTAATATTGGTGGAAACTTAATGGGTGGGCCAAGAAAGCATTCTGATTTGATTTCTTGTTATTTTCTTCAATAGAATGTGGAGCTTTGGAAAGACTTCAACAAGATTGGATTAACCCCATTCTACCATGCAATAAAAGGCTATAATAATGTGCTCACCTCCAATTTTTGTAACTCTTAGAAGAATCACAAGGTTTATATTGGGAATTTATATTTTTTGGTTACCCCTCAATTTATTGTGGATGCAATGGGGTTGAAGTGTGAAGGAATCAAGGTTTCCATGCAGTAGGACAATGGTGATCTAGACAAGATATCTCTTATACACAAGTTGCAACTGAGTGATGTGTTTAGTGCATTAGCAGGAAAATAACTCATTGAAACACATCAAAAGAGTGGTGAATTAATAGATGAGGCTATTAAAGCATTACAAGAGATAATTCCAGGAACTAATGTTGATACATCTTTTCCTACGGTGGAAAACTTCAAATTATTATTTGATTCCTTAGAATAATGACTCACCCCCCTCTTAATATTCTAATAAACCATCCAATTATCAACCATCCAATTTCTAAACTATACTTGAAAATCATAAGGAATGAAAGCATAAATAATCCATAACACACACAACACATGAACACTAGGATTTTTACATCAAAAAACCAAAAAGGGAAAAACCATGATGAGGATTAGCTCACAATATGTTATAACTGGTTATAAAATATTATAGAAAGGCTCATTACTAGGTAGACTCACTATCCAAGTGAACTCACTATTCACAAAGAAAAGAAAGATACAAGAGGTGGATTTACAAATAGAATTTGAACTGAGAGAAATGCATCTAACTTATGTTGAATTAGGTTCCATTAAAGCTCATAACACATACTCTAATTAGGTTACAACCATAATTTGAATTAAGAGAAATGCATCTAACTTATACTGAATTCAGGTCCATTAAATATCATAACACATACTCTAATCAAGTGAACTCACTGTTCATAGAGAAAAGAAAGATACAAGAGGTGGCTTTATAATTTAAATTTTACCTAAGAGAAATGCATCTAACTTATGCTAAATTTAGTTCCATTGAAGCTCATAACACATACTCAAATTACAAGTCTCTACTTTACTCTGTCTTCACACATCTTCTCTCAATACTCACAATTTATTTACATAATTTTGCAAATTTTGTATCACTACTTGCATTCCGATTATGTGTGCATCAGATCTACCTCCTCATCAACTCAACTCAACCTTGTATATGTACCATACTCCATCGTAAACATCAATTAGGTCAGCCTAATTAGATGTAGCCTTGAGTTATGCAAAACATGCCTTGTCGGCACCTAATTCAAACCAAAATTTCCTTCACACCCAAAATACAATCAATATAGGTCAGAATAGACTTATAAAAACTTCCTTTTCCATTCACATCATCTATTTTAATCTTCACAATACTTTGCATTCATCAAGTCAGCTAGACATAGAACCCAAGAGTAAGAATAATCCAACTGATCATCACCATAGAATATGTGGACCAAAAAATGTCACGCCAACTACAAAATATAATGTACTAACACCTGTCAACCTTCTCCCAAAACCACAATGTCTAACTCAAATCTGCGAAGGAATGTAAACCAGTTAGGTAATAGCTAGTACATAGAAAACCATGTAAACCATATCTGTCAAACTTTTGTTACTTGTAACTTTGAACCACTTATCCAAAACAACTGAAATTCTAGAATAAAATGCTAATGACATCCATGAAAATCATACTAGAACTGCAAGAGTAAATATGAAAGGGTGAAAAAATGTAAACCAAATTACTAGAGGGCACTGTGTGCTAAAACTACCAGTGTAGACACTTAGCCAAAAACCTTTTACAAAATAAATTTTATGTATTTAACAACCGTCATACTATTTGAAATTCTCCATGTGGTGTTGACATCAATAACAACTTGTTAATAACAACCTTCTTCACTCTTTCAACAAAGGTTTATAAGAAGAGCAATGACAAGTACTAGAGGTTTATTGACAAGTTCTTTTAAGAAGCTGAGAAACTGAAGAATTTTCAAAATGGCTACAATAGGGAAAATAGAGTTGCTCCCTATGGTTTGGTAAGTCTACATGTCATGAAGTATTTCACTTTAGAAGGTATATTTATGACTCTACATGAGTACCATTTTCCTTTTTAAACCTTATTTTTCATAAGGAGAAGATTAATATTTCATTCTTCTTGCTCACCTCACTCCAAAACTATATTAAAAATGGGGCTTCTCCTCCCTTGGATCAAGGTATTATTATGGATCTGTATAATTTTGTTCTCTCCTCAATTTTTTAACATAACCTTTCTCATGTGGATAACTCCATCAAGATAAAACTTATTGAGAGTAAACCCCATCAACCTTCCAAAAAACCTTCTCCTAGGGGGGAAATGGTTAAAATTAAAAAGGGTTCTTTGAGAATTGATGTTGCAACTACCTAACCTTTAGAGGAGGAACTATTAAAAATTACTCTAGAGAAAATAAATTCCTCCTCTTTCCTCCTTGGCTCCTCAAAAAAGAAAAATCTAAATTTCAACAAGATTCATGGTGCTTAGGGGGAAACTATTGACATTGTTGATGATATGGACTTAGATCAAAATGAAAGGAAGATAGGGTAAAGGAAATGAGTAGAAAGGAAAAGAACATGTTTTTGATGAGGATATGGAAGATTCTATTGATGAAGAGTTTATTCCTCACATTTCCAAGGAAAGTATGGAGAACAGTGTTAAAGAAGATTAGGAGTAGGTTGAAAAGGACTATGAGGAAGATTATGACAATAACTATGCTAAGGAGGTTAGTATGAAGAAGAAAATGTTGAGGAAGAGTATGACACTAAGATCAACCAAGAGGAAGAAGATGTAAATAGCCGGGAAGATATTTTAAGTACTAGGAATGGGATTGAGACTGATAAGGAAACCACTGATGATCTTCATGTCTACTTCTCTATTCTATAGTATAAGATTGACCTTGATAAATTTATGGAGAAGATTATAGTGATGTAAAATGCACTTGGAACCATTATCTCTATTACTAATGGCATAATGCAAAAAACAGTAATGGAAACCATTGTTAGCCAATCTAAGATTAAAAATGAAGAGGAAGAAACAAAGTAAGAACCTAGAGATACAAGGTCAATATTTAGCTAAAGGGAGAAACAAGAAGCCTAGGGATGGATGGATGGACTCTCTTGATCCTATGATGAATAATTGGAACCTTATTAAAAGTTCTATAGAATTATGGATATTGTTGTTTGTTATTTCCTTTTTTGTTTTCTCCTTTTGTTGTTCACAATCCTATGTGCTTGATTTTGTCTATATGGCCTACATGCCTCTCTTATTAACATGTTTTAGGTATTTTGATTTTAGCTTATGTGCCTCCTTATTGATTTAGATGCTCATCTTGGACTTTGAGCTAGTTTTTATGGTTAGTTTGGGTCAATCTAGCCTTTGTTTAAATTGTTCTGCTATTTTGTATCTATGACTTTCAAGATTAGGGCCCCTTCCCTATTTTTTTAATTAAAAAATTATCTAGAATAATCCTCATTATTTAATTGGGTTTTTAAATCTCATCATATGCCCCTTTAAAATTAAGATAATTTTATTTCTTCTTTGCCTCTATATTTTTTACTGTACACCACACTTTTCTCCTCATGTCCTTCTCTACTTTATCTATGTAGCACTTGATAAGGTATTCTCCTTCATTGAACTGGTGTCCATAACCAACCATTCCTACTTAATTCCCCATTACATGAATAAAACCCTTATGATCATAGGATTTTTCTTTAGTAAACTCCATATTATTTTTTAATAAATATCACTAATTTTATCATAGACCTCCTTTCCTAATATAGTAAAATATAAGAACTTGTCTCGGGGAGGAAGAATGGATTTTATTTTTTGTCTCTTAAAAAGATCATATTTAGCATTCTTCATTTTCCACATATCTTTCAAGAATTTTTAATTCTAAATAGGTTCATTATTAAACTAGTTAGCTTATCACCCTTTTTAGGTTGACCCATTCACACTTAGCTTAAGTTTACTTATAGGTTATCTATACATTTGTATCACTCATGTTGACTTCACACATGTCCTCACACTTATCTCATTTGTGCTAACACATGTTGCATATTTGGAGGGGTAATCAAACATTCAATCCTAGCTTCCTACCTCCTCCACCTTTCCTCTATATGTAAGGATATCATTGGATATTTATACTCTATCATTTTTATTTTGATAGACATGCTTTTGTGCTTATTTTTAACTTCTAGAATTTTATTATTGTTATTATATTTAGATATTAGTTTCTCCAACATGTCATCAAAGACATGAATTACAAGTTCCTTCCAAAAATCTAGTGAAACTAGGACTCAACCCTATCAATGGAGCATTGTGGATCCAAAAGGTTTAAGAAAAAAATAGCCTTTCATTTGGAAAAAATGGTAGCTTTTAAATTTTAAAATTTTCTAACCCTATGTACCATGTAGTACTATGCAAACTCAATAAGGATACAAGCATAGGTGATAACATTTTTTGGCATCTTTTTTAATCCATCCATCCTTGACCACACTCTGTGTTATGACCCCTTGGTGACTTATGATGCATATTCAACCCTACACAAAAAATGGTTCATTCTCATCTCTAATTGTTTGGATATCTTTATTTGGTCTCAATGACACCACTAATGTGCTTTCATTTGTACCATGTATTTTACTTGATTTCCCTACTTGGTCTCCATCTCCTCACATGAGCATCCATTCACTCCTTTTTTTTTATGCCTCAACTCTATTCTAAACAATAGGAAGCTTGCAACCATAGTCACAATTACATTAACTAATAATGCCTAGAATTTTATGTTAGTGTTAACATTATATATAATGTTGCCACTAGTCACAGTGGTGGTTTCCTACATGATGTTGACCACCTCCAATGGCTCCTCCACCTAGTTTTCACAATCTCACACACCTTTTAATGACCTCCAAAACATCTCTTACATTGATAAATTTTGTAACTATTGGTATTTTGCATAACATTTATCCTATAAGATAAACTATTCAAGACACTAGCTAGTGGTTTAACTAAACTATTAGTGGGTTTGTAACCACCAAACAAACTACCAAGTCATGGTCAATTAACTACCAAGTTATGGTTAGCTAATCACCAAGTTATCTCGAAAGTTCCAAAAGGGGGGACCTTTTTTATGTTGTCATAAATTAAAAATGGGGAGTAAATTTTCCCCAAATTTATAGTCAATAGAAGGTTGGTTCTATCATAGATATATCAATGCAATCAATTTTAGAAAATTCTAATATTTTAACTACTTTTTAGGCCTCTGAATTTAAGTATTTTTGTGTCATTTTTCATGAGACATAACTTTCCCCCCAATTATAAAAATATGGTAATTTAAAATATATATATATATATATATATAATTATCAAAAAATTACAAGCATTTCAAATTTTAAATTAAATTTTATGATTTGGATAGCTATTTTATCCAAAACATAAAAAATCACTATGAGTTATAATGGATGATTTAGGCATCCAATTTTAACACAAGTTTTAATTTTTCTTGTAGTTTATTTTTGGGGGATATTTTCAATTATAAAAAAAATAGGGAGTGCTTTCTTATATTCTATTTTCATTCTACAATAATGGACCTAATCCTAAATCCATCTAATTTCTTTGAATGGAAATGTAAAATTGAGATGCATATCAAAAAATAGGATTATATCAAGTCACTATGGGATTGGAACTTGAACCTACTACAACCATAGAAAAACACAAATAGTATGATCATAATGATGAAGCTATGATAGATTGTATTTCCATTTCTCTAGATATTCTCTTCCAAATTGAATTTTCCATAACAATTAATGATGTATGGATAATATTAGAGAATATTTTTGGCAAACAAGATGTAGTGAGAGGCCATCAATTAGAAAATGAATTAATAAGTCTAAATCCATAATAATTCAACATAATACAATAATTCTTCACCAAATTCAACTTGATCAGGTTTTAACTCAAACAATGTGGAATTGAAAATAAAGATAAATAATTGGTCTTAAGTGTCATATCCAAAATAGGTCCTCACTATTTATTGTTTGTTTCTACATTTTATGTAACAAAAAATTCTCTTGGTGTACACTTCTCTATGCCTTTACTTTAATTTTTCTATATTTCTCTCACAAAGGAACAATAAAAACTAATTTAAATGAGTACCTTGACACCATCAAAATCATAATCCCTTATTGTAATAGAAAAAAGGATCCAAAATATAAGACAAAGAAAAAAAGTATGGATCTTGCTAAGGGGAAAAATCAAATA
>VDFB02358259.1:0-24968 GCA_007258455.2 Sequoia sempervirens
CCTAGCTCGGGGCACGTCCACCCCTATGGGGGCGAGCCCGCCCCAGCTCGAGGTGAGTCTGGCCCCCTTTCTGAGGTGAGCCCACCCCAACTCGGGGCGACTCCTTCCCTGGCCGGGGCGAGCCCACCCCAGATCGGGGTGAGTCTGCCCCCTACTGAGGCAAGCTTTCCCTAGCTCAGCGTGGATACACCCCTCTATGCGGCAACCCACCCTATTTCCTCCCCCCCTCTAATCTCCCCTTTCCCTCTTTTTTTTCGAACTACCTAAACTACCCATTTTTTTATTTCACCCTGCCCACAAAACTCACCTTTTACATTTTCATTAACTATTGTAAAAGCATGCTAAATGATTAAATTACATGGCACAATTTTTGTTACTCATCTGGCCGGGCACCGTATAGTGAGTCCAACATCTTTGTAGCTTGTCTACTCGATGAATGATCTGAGTATCATAATCCTGCGGCATCATTGCTCCATTTCCTCTCCCTCTCCTCTCCTTTTTTCTCAATTGCTACAGTAACAATGGAACAAGGTAATTCTTGAAATTATCTTTTAACCCTTCCTTTCTCCCCTTTTTCAAATAAAAGGTATTTTTTACCTTTTATTTAACTTTTTTTTTCTCCCAACTAATCCCTTTCTTTCCTGGAGCCGCCATTTGCAAACCGTACGTCCAATCAACTCCATTCAAAAGTCAAAGTTGCTTAGTTTTTCGTGCTCTATCCAATGGTCTCTTCTATTTCTTTCTATAGATAAGTCATCTAGTGCCCCTTGTTTCTTCCCCAACTACCCTCTCGAGGGGGCATACCCTATCATTTTCTTCCATCCATTTGAAGCAGTCACTGGGGCATCCCTCTCCCTTTTTACCTCCTCTTGGGCAGCTCATTCAACCCCTTTTAGGCTGGGGCATCAATCCCTACCACTTTCTTC
Organism: Sequoia sempervirens; assembly: GCA_007258455.2. Taxonomy (NCBI): domain Eukaryota; kingdom Viridiplantae; phylum Streptophyta; class Pinopsida; order Cupressales; family Cupressaceae; genus Sequoia; species Sequoia sempervirens. The sequence goes on from VDFB02358259.1 coordinate 927, forward strand.
ATCACTGACATTTTATTTTTCTTTGAAACATTGTTATTTTAACAATATTTTGAAGAGGGGCAAAATGTAGACACCTAAATTTGATCACTCCAATATGATAAAGTTTACCTCTTTATTCATCAATTCTATCTATTAATTTATTTAATTAATATTACACTTCCCACATAAGACTCTTAAAGTATTTAAGTTAATAATTAAACACTTTATTTGGTACCTTTCTCCTCTCTAAATTAAATAAATACACCAATTTATTTAATTTAGTCATTTTAATCTTTTGAATTAAAATCAATTTAAAATTCTTCTTTTCTCTCTCCTTGTCACATCCTCCATAATCCATCTCTAATTTGAATTAATTTAATTAATTCATATTTAGGGTTTGCATCCTCTTAATCAAGGATTAATGTCACATCCTCCTACATTTGCCACTTGTCTCTGATATTCCATTAATTATCATAATCAAGTATTTGCACAACTTTAATCAAAGTCATTAGCCACTTTTAGCACCACCTTTTAGTCAATCTTTCCATTTTCCTTTCTAGGAATTGACCCTCTTTCCCATGTGAATTTTTAATTCACTTTTATTCATCCTAGGTCTCTCTCCTCCCCATGTGAATTTTTTATTCACATTTTATCTTTCCAAGGCTTCTAGAATATTTGACTTGTCACCTCATGCACATGTGACCAATTCCCACCTTTTAGGAGACCCTCTCTTATCCATTAGATTCTCCTATGAATGTGAATTTTTAATTTACATTTTTTTCTCCAACCACTTTCTCTTTTCCCATGGAGACTTTTGAGAAATTCCAAAATTCTTCAAATTTCATTTTCACTCCCACTTGGGGACAATAAGTTCCTTTTTGAGGAAATCTTCTCACTCCCCAAGGTACTTGGAAGATACTTGTTCTTCCTCCACATCATGTACCTCCCTTCCACATCACCTACACATCATCTCACCCGTAGCCATTTCACATTCCACATGTCAAAATGTGAGGGTTTGTGAGTCCTCAACTCACCTTAGCCCTTCATCTTGGCCTTGTTGGATAAATCCCAACCATTGAATTCTCTAGAGAATTCAATTTTCTCTATAAATACCCCATCCTCTAAGGCATTTTTAAAAATACTTAGCCATTTTGCAACTAAATGCTGTAATTTTGTGCATTCATCTAGCCATCAATTTCATCCATTTGCATCTACATTCAAGCACATAGTGAAATATTTCATTTAGTCATATCAAGAGCCATCAAGGAGCATACAAATCAAATAAAAATCAAGGGCCAACCAAGGAGCTTTAGCTGCAAAATGGAGTTATATCTATTTAGCATCATTTTACACTTTTCCTCTTTGCTTTTACAAATTCCTTAGGCTAATCTTGAGGTGTTTCCTTATGTTTTTCCATTGCATTTTAGTTGCTTAAGATAGGTTAAACATTTTTATATCACACATATAGTTCCCTACTTACTCCTACATCAGAGTGGAGGGATTTGATGGACATTCATTCATGTTGTCTAGATATCCTACAGATAAAATTGTTATACTGGAATTGGTTAGACTGTTGAAACAATCTCAAGCTCTTTATAGCCATGCTCACAAGAAGGCCTCTTTTAGATTTCCAATTGCAATAGAAAACTATAAGTGTGGTACAATTAAATTGACTGACTTGTGTGAAGAATAATTGAGGACATACCATTTTGAAGAGTTCCCACTCTAGAGAATATATTATGATATTGAAAAAAATATTGCTATGAATATAGTTGGTTTTTGTGCTCATTTGCCATACCTATAAGATTATTGGCTTATCTGTGAAGACAAGCATGTGGTAAGAAAAAGAAAGTATGAAAGAATGTATCTAAAATTTTCCTAGTTTCTCAAGCTTCATGATGTTCCAAATCAGTTGGAAGAGGATGATTGCCAAGTGTTGATAAAATTCTATAATGAAGACAGGGTATGTGATGAACCCATTCTAGACCCAGGCTTTGATGATGAGGATATGACATCAATTAACCGACCAATCTTAGTGTATACTCAACACTAGATTGATGATTTTTGTAAAGTTTTGAGAGAAAGAGGAATTGAGCCTACATTCTCAAAAGATAAAAGGAGGAAGAAAAGATATTAGACAAATTTTGAAAGTGGAGAGCCTACTAAGAAGAGGAGGAAAACTAGTAAGGAAATTCAAGGTATAAGAATTGAAGAAAGAACCCTTGAAATTGCAAGACAAGAAGTTCCCATGAAACCATCTGATAAACAGGAAGATGCAAAGATAGGTAAAGATAAATCAAGATTAAAACCTAAAGGTGCATCTTCCTCTACAAAAAAACCAAGAACTAGAGTGATTATTGATTAAGAAACAAGAGCAACAAAAAATGTTGGTCCACAAACTAGGTCTGCATCTCAAAGAGATTGTAGTGTTGTTTACCTTTCCCTCTTATGTTAACATGGCTAGTATGAAACAAGAACTGGGAGGGACTCCTATGGTTTTAGAGGAAATTTATGAAGAATATGAAGCCATAATTAAATAACAGGTGGACAAATGGGGGTGTTATGTGGGAGAAATTGAAAGAAAAGAAGTCTAAAGACAAACACATGGCACATCCAGGGACAAAGGAAATTCAGAATACAAGTTCTAATACCATAAATATTGAAGAAGAAGTGTTTATACAAGTAAAAGTCGCTTCAAAGGAAGGAAACCATAATGAGCTTGAGATGGAAACTGATATAGAGCATCATATCAAAACACTCAATAATTAGGGTACTTCTAACCCAAACCTTATTGGAGAAGATCAAATTGAACAAGGAACCAAAATTTTCTCTTTATCAAAATATTATTGTTTCATTTGAAAACCTCAAAGAAACAACAAGCCAAACCACAACATCAACACCTCACATATTTATCAAGTTCAAACACAACTTACTCATCAACAAAAATGATTGATCCAAACAACATGATTAGTAACCCTAAATAAAGCAATTCTTTCAACATTCACTAATACACTCACTCTCCAAGGCAACACATTATTCTTACTTGATACAAAACCAATTACCGGACCTCTATACATCTTTAAGGTCAATATTTTGATAGATACAAAAAAGAACAATCAACCATAGCTATGTTTACTCAAATTTGCAATCAAACACCATTGTACCTTTGAGATTCACATAGCCCAAGTCACCAAATTTGATAAGTCAGCCTCCTAGACTTCCACCAAACACTTAGACATGTTTTCCAACACCTTTTAAATATATTTTCAGTGTAAAGAACCATCCCTTTCACTTTTTTGCCAATTTTGCCAATTCTAGCATTCCAACCACCATGTCTTTATAAGATAGAAAACCCCTAAATGGGTGATTTCTCTTTAAATAAAAAGTAACTTTACATAATCCATATGTATTTAGATACCCATTATGATCCTATTTAACATATTCAAACAAAGATAACACTTGTTTAGGAAAAAGCATAGGATTCAATATACCACCGCTACCCTTGAAGCCCCATTTAGCCCAGTTTAACAAAACAAGTACTCTTTAAATGCATCCAAAGTTGTCCATAACCCAAAAAAGTATTTTTAAATTCCTTAAAAATACCAATTCCATCATTACTTCTCATAAAACCAATCATTAATGCATTAGACTTAAAAACCCTCATTATATGCCATTTGAGACTACATAAAACAAGGTTTTATAGAAAATGCAACTTGCAAACATTATACCATATTTCCAACACTTGGATAAGGTCCAAATAAGTCCTCCCATGCTCTAGGAAGCATATATAACTTCTTTCTATCCTCTTTTATTCATGTCACCCTTTGGAGCCATCATTTTCATGTAGAAAACTCATAAAATCTCAATGAGCAGCCACCAAACCTTTGTGTTCATGCCTTCCCTAACTTTGCACACACATCCAAACAAAAAAAAATTCTTTAAAACAACCTACTCATCCCATCCCACCATTCTACTAAGCTTATATCAGTGGGATGGTGTAAGTCCCCACCTTTTGTTCAATAGTTTGCAAAAAAAAATTATTTGGTGGTCATATTTGGTTGAGCATATAACCATAAATTCATGGTACAAAATAGTATAGCTATGCTTGTGTCTTAATCCCTATTTTTGACTAGAAATATTGTCATATTACATTATAAATGAATTGATATAGGTTCAAGTTGTGATTTGACTTGATGATACTTTCAATTGTTCAAAGTTAAGAGGGAATTATTTAAATTGTTAATGGAATTTCTTTTGTATAACAATGATGGTTATCAAAATGATCCACCTTTAACATATTTGGTGATTAGCTAGTAGTGCTAGTTATTTTTGTTATTATCAAGAAGCTAATGAATTCTAGTTCCTATGAATACAAATATGTGGCACCCTAGTTGGTATATTTAAACAAATAAATGTTTCATTCGTACCATTTTATATATCCTCTTAGGGTTTGACATGGGTCCTTATAAGTTTCTTTTCTATTAGCCCTAGATTATGTTTGCTATTGTAAATGAGATGTGAATGCGTAAGTTCATGTTTCTTTTTATGCTATTATGTTATACTAATGAATATGGGTGAGTGTGTAGAGGAATTTCAGTGTGATACTAATGCATATTGCTTATCCTTGTGGCATTGCCATGCAAGTGTGTTAGGAAAGTATTTTTCTTACATTGTTATATTTTATTATGGAATAATTATAAATGTTAGTAATAGAAACAAAGTCTTATTTTCAATTAGTTTTAATCCATATTTTAAATTAAGATTTACTAATTGATTAATTTTTGGGGAATTGAATAGGTTTATTAATAGTTTATTTATTTTGGTTAGCCTTTCACATAACTTGTAATATAAAATTGATTTATGAATTGTGTAATGAGTAGAGTATGTAAAATAATCATTAATATATTGTACATACAACTAAGTGACCTATATCCATTATGTACTCTATTTTAATTAAAATATTGTAACGAGAGAGACTTTGATGTAAAAGTAACTATGAAATGGAAACCACGTATATAGCTAAATTTTACTTTAAAAAAAAGAGAGATTGGGTGTAATATCTAACTCAATAAATTAAATGCATAAAATAATTCAATATAATAAAACTACATAACAAAGGATTGAATTGATATATATATATATATATATATATATATATATATATATATATATGTATATTGTAGAACAATTATTATCACACAAATAGATAACCATATCCTACAACTAATTTAGTCTTCATTCAATATACTAACCTCATACAAGCTTCATGCATCTATACAAGCCTCTTCTCATTGGCACCTACCTATCAGGGGCATTCGACGGTTGCAGCCAAAAGATTACTTTGGGGATTTCTTTCCCCACTTACTCTTGATGTGCACCTGAAGACTGTAGAATAATTAATGAAGTTAGCAATGTTTGAATTCCAATTAAATGCTAGTAGGTAATTTTGAATTTGAGAGGGAATGAGTTGAAAGTAAAAAAGAATGAAGGTATTTTTATTCTATTAGTTCAAGAAAACTAAGTCAGTTGGATGGATTACTGAGCAGCAACAGTCTGATGGGAATGTTCTTTGTTCTCTATGTTTCAGAGACTATTTTCTATGTGAGCTTTTGAAAGCTCTTGAACAACAATAACTGTTTGTTTCGTGTGTGAGTGGAGATTGCTCCTAAAGAGCTCTTAGTAGCTCCTGAAGTTTTCTATTTTGGTTGAGGAACTAATGGAGCTGCTAGAAGATTGTGATTCATAGCTTAGAAATAGCTTTCAGTAGTTTCAATTTAATCTTTCATGTATTATCATTTCCAGCATATTTACTACAAAAGGAAAATATTGCATGCCCAAATTTGTCTCCTTGTTGTGTTTGTTTATTCCACATGTTTATTTCCAGTTTGGCTAGAAAATAGAGTAGCAACTCTATGGCCTTTCATGTTTTTAAAAAAATTGACATGGTATTAGAGCCATAGGCCCCATTTCATTGTGAGTTAGGGAAATTTTCTCTAGGTATTGAGTTTTTTCTATGAAGGATACTTGGCTAGAGATGAAGGAAAGAGCTAGCAGTAGCCAGCATCCATTAATTGATAGAACTATGATGTTTGGAGAAAGAATATGAAGACCATAATGGTTGCCAATGATTTGTGGGAGCTTGTGGTTAGTGGTTTCAATAATGTAACTAACCCAGTAGCATATGTTGTGCTCACAAATAACTAGAAGAACTAGTTGAAGGAGTTGAGGAGGAAAGATACTAAAGCATTCAGTGTGATAGAAGTAGCCTTGATAGGTGTCATTTTTCCTAGAATAGAAATAGCTAACTATGCAAAGGAAGCTTGGGAAATCCTCCAAACCTATTACAAAGGGACTGACTTGGTCAGATTGGTGAAGCTCCAAATGATTTGAAGAGAGTTTGAGACTCTCGAAATGAAAGACAATGAGTCCATTTTTTTTTTCCACACAAGACTCTCAGGTTTGATAAACCAGTTGAGAGTGAATGTTGAGATCATTGATGATCAGAGGATTGTGGAGAAATTCATTAGGAGCTTACCCACGAAGTTTGATGTAGTGGTGATTTCCATTGAAGAGGAAAAGACTCTCAAAACATTGTCTATTAATGAGCTAATGAGTTCTTTGCAAACCCATGAGAAGCCCATAAATAGGTCTATAAGCTCCTCCCAAGAGAAAGCTTTTAAAGCTCAGTCAAATGAAAGAGGAAGGAGAAGAGGTAGAAACAACTCCAGATGCGGTAGAGGGAGATTTGGACATGGTAATCCTAGAGAAGAAAGCTCAGCATGAGAAAACAACCAAGAGGAAGTGAGCAACTCTTCAACCATCTCCTAAAGAGCCAGGAAGAACAATAGTTTGTATCAAAAGAATGACAAGAGCAATGTTGAATGTTACTACAATCATAAGTTTTGGCATTATACAAGTGAATGCTAGATAAAGCAAAGAGATCAGTCAAAAGAAACTGCAAATGTGGCTAAAGGAAACCAATCCATAGCCTTCATCATGTGCAACATTGGTGAAGAAGGAAGCCCTGAAGTTTGGTATTTGGATAGCGGTTGTGGCAACCACATGAGTGGTAATGAAAAACTTTTTTCTTTCATTGATAAAAATGTAAAGTCTAAAATTAGAATGGGGAACAATGGAGTAATTCCTATTGTTGGAAGAGGATCTATTATGATCTGAAACAAGCAAGGTGAGAAAAAGGAGATACATAATGTATTTCTTACTCCTGGGTTAAAGCATAACCTCATGAGTGTTGGTCAGCTTATCCAAAATGGATACAAAGTGCTGATGGAGAAGGGCCAATGCATCATTTATCACAAGAATGAGAGGACGAAGATGTTTTCAACAGTTCAAATGATAAAGAACTAAATGTTTCCTTTAAACATTGAGACATGTTTCTCATCTTAGTATGTTGTTGCACCTCTTAAGAATGGAGAATGTACAACAATACATCATGTAGCACTCAAGAGCACCATTCAAGATCCCTCCAAGCTATGGTGTCTAAGGTATGGACATTTAGGTTATGCTGGTTTGAGTCTTGTGTTCAAGAACAAAATGATTGATGGTTTTCTAAGAATAGTAGAGCCTAATGTTAGATGTGAGGCTTGCATTCTGGGAAAGACGCATAGGAAGCCCTTTCAATTAGGAAACTCTACAAAGTTAAGAGCACCATTGGAGTTGGTGCATACGGATTTGTTAGGCCCTATGTAAATCATTTCTATTGGTAGAAGCAATTTTTTTATGACCGTCATTGATGATTATAGCCATAAGACATGGGTCTACTTTTTACAACATTAATCTAAAGCATTTGATATTTTTTGTAGTTTAAGGCCCATGCTAAAAAGGAGAGTGGACACATGATCAAGGTCCTAAGGTCAGATCAAGGAGGAGAGTATACACTAGTAGAATTTGGAAAATAAATGACTATGTGACTAAAATATTTAGTCAGGTGACTAACACTAGTAGAATTTGGCAAATAAATGACTAATTTGGTCATTTATAAGTGACTAATTTGGTCATCAAGTAAAATCACAACTAAATGACTAAATAAATGGCTAATATCAGACAAATAAAAATGACTAAATAATTGACTAAATTAATGTCTAAATTAATTACTATTACTCTATTCTTTTTTCTTTTGAATTTGATCATAATCCATAGAGCTTAAGCCCCCCTCATGGGACCCCTACCTAAGCAGGCCATTTGGCCGCCTAGGTTGCTTGATGCACCAAAAATACCTATTGTGTGGAAGGCATCATCTCTCGGTGCAGTCTTAAGGCCTTCACATATTTTATAAAAAAAATTAACATTTACATTCTTTAACTTTTATTACTCATTATGTTAATGAATCATTAATGCTTTTAACTATGATTTGAATCCAATTTGATTTTCCTGTTGTTTTAGCATGTCAAATGTATCAAAGAGAAATTGTGGTCAATTTCACTAACAAAATATGATTTAAACAATCCAATTGCATTTTGAGGGCTATCTTTCATTTCAAAACACAAATAAAGATGACTAAATAATTAGTGCAACAAATAAAAATGACTAAATAATTAGTCACACATAAAAATTAGAAAATATGACATTAAAGTGGTTAATTAAAAAAAATTGAATTGAGGGAGTGTATTGTATCATAATATAATATAATAATAATAATATGTTATATTACAATACAATATATTATAATAATAAATTATAATATAATATGATATTATATAATATATATTATTATATATATTATATTAAATACTAATATTATATAATAATATAATATAATTGTTATATTATCATATAATATAATATAATATAAATGTAATATTATAATATATTTAAAAGTGATAGATTTAATTTTGAAATCAAAATCAAATGAAGTAAAGAAATGAAGTAAAAAAGTAGGAAAGTGGGAGATGGTATTTGATTTTTCTAAGAAAAATCATAAAAAGGTACCTATTTTCTTTAATACAATGTGAAAAATCAACCATTCGGCCTAGGGTAATGAAAAAACCCTAAATCAAAATGAAACTGAGCTCTAATCTCATTTCATTTTTCACTTGTGTATTTTTGGAGAAGAAACTCATTCCATTTTTCACTTGTATTTTTGGAGAAAACTCAACACCGCCATGCCTGGGTAGGGTTTGAGAGTGGAATGGTGACTCATTATGTTGTTTCTAATGATTTTCCTGAAAAAACAATCTTGCAGAGGTAAGTCTTTGGTTTTGAAACTAAAAAGTATTCTCCATTTTGAAGCATTTTATTGAGCTCACTTTGTCACGACTGAGTATTTTCTATTGTATTTCCTTTTCTTACCATTTTTCGATATCTCTCCTCTTTGTTTGACTACCATTGGAGTATCTTTGAGGCTCATTTCTAAAGGCTTTGGAGCGCGTCTCCTTTACAAAAATCTTGTGTAAGTTTCATTATTCTTATCTCTTAAATTTCTATGAGAATAGGCTGGATTCGAGCTCAGTAGAGGCAATATGATAAAAACCCTTGCATCTCCCTACAAAAATCTTGATGGGTTACTTTCTTTCTGTAGAAAATGTAAAACTTTGCACTCTCAACTTACTATTTTCATTATTATGAGGGCTTTTTTTGTTCTAATGGTCGTGACCTTCATAGCATTTTGGGTATTTTTCTTTCTGTTCATTTTCTCTTCCTCATGGGTGTGTGGTAGAGACCCAGTACTCAATAAAACAAACTTTTGTATACTTGATGTTTCCACAAAGGAAACTCCAAAAATTATATAAATGGAATGCCCTAAAATTCTTTCTTTAATTTTATTTTATGCTTTTCATCCAAGTAAAGTCTCTGATTGTGAATGGGATTAATGATAGATTGGACAGGAGCAATCAAAGTCTATCTAAATTCCCAGAGAGCACCTTCATAACTGAGAGAATTATTATATTTATTAGAAATCTTGATTTTAACAGATGGATTTGTTTCAGCTTCTTTCCACTTAGTATCACAACTTTTAGCATTTCCTAAAATCTCTGGCCTATTTTCATTCATTTTTCAGATTTTGTTCTTGAAGTAGATTTTGTAAATAATCTAGGCTTGTATTCTTGAACCCATTTTATTCTCACAATGCTTTCAATAATTTATTTGGAGCACATTCACAACTTCATAGTGTATCTTCCATTCACGGTTGCAATCACTGGTGATAATATAAATTTAAGTTTTTTTGAAGGTTTTAGTTTTTCTTAAATAATTTTATTACTAGCTTAGTTTTTCTTTTTCATTAGAAAAGAAAAATTAAAAAAGAAAAGTTGCTTTTATATCTAAATTAGTAATTGTTAAATTAGAAATTAGAATTTAATTTAAATTTAGAATGAAATTTATGTTTTTAGTTTTTCTTAAATAATTTTATTACAATAGAATTTTAGTTATCAAGAGACATTCTAATATTTTTTAATGTTTTTCTTAAATAATTTTATTACTAGCTTCGTTTTTTTGAAGCAATCTTTCTTTTTTAGTTTTTCTTTTTCATTAGAAAAGAAGAACTAAAAAAAAAAAGGTTGCTTTTATATCTAACTTAGTAATTGTTAAATTAGAAATTAGAATTTAATTTAAATTTAGAATGAAATTGAAGTTTTCAAGATACTGTGGTGATTTGATTTAAAGAATAATATGATAATTGAATACAAAATAGAAAAAGTACAAATTATTTCTTTTGCAATATCACTAATTCTATGCATTTTTTATTTATTAGACTTACTTTGATAATCTAGTAATATATTTAAGATATTAATTTGATATTTATTCTTTTGCAAATGCATTTCTTTTGCAATATCATTAGTTCTATACATTTTTGATTTATTAGACTTACTTTAATGCTTATGGGTATCTGCATTTAAGATATTCATTGTTTATAGCTATTTAGTAATATGTTTATGGATAGTACATAGCAAAGAGATATTGCTCTAATAAGCTAGTAATATTTAAGATATTACTCTGATATTAATTCTTTTGCAAATGCATTTCTTTTGTAATATCATTAATTCTATGGATTTTTATTTATTAGACTTACTCTAATACTTATGGGTATCTGCTTTTAAGATATTCATTGTTTATGCTACCTAGTAATATGTTTTTTATTTTATTGTGGATAGGTACAGAGGAAGGAGAAAATGCAAAACCAATGTCTTACTGGATTCATTTACTACCCATCTCATGTGCAATAGTGGCATCACTGAAGACATACATTCACACCATTTAGTTTTAGTTTTTTTTCAATTTTAAAAGTATAATAAATCAGTAGTTTGCATACTACAAAAGATTTTGTATTCAAAACTCTACATATAGAGTTCTTTGTAACATATTTTATATATAGTTTGAATATATAGAGAATTATATTCCAATTTTGTTTCAATCTCAAATTTGTTGAAGTTTTAATAACATAAGAGCTTTAAAGTTTTATATTATTCAATCACAACAAAATTTTCTCTTGGTTTGCAATTTCATAGACTAGTTATTGTAATAGCATTCTCCAAACATAAGAGTTTGCATACACATTCGAAAGCATTAGTTCATAAATGACTAAATAAATGATTAACATGACTAAACCATGACTAAATAAATAACTATAATGACTACCATGACTAAATAATTGAGCAGTTAACAATAATCAATAACTAAATATATGAATAAATTAATGACTAAATATATGACTAAATAAATGACCAATTACCAATGATCAATAACTAAATTAATGACTAAATCAATGACTAAATAAATGACCAAATCAATGACCAAATCAATGATCAAATCAATGACTAGATAAATGACTAAAATAGTTTAGTCATAAATTTGGTCGTGTTATAAATGACTAGAAATAAACTACTAATAGTCACGTGACCAAAATTAGTCATTTATATGCAATTTTTAGTTGTTTATTTAGTCATATGTTGTTTTTTTTGTACTAGTGATACCTCTAATTTTTTTGTGAATTTTTGCAAGCAAAATAACATAAAAAAGGAGCTTACAACCAATTATACTCTGCAAAAAAATGGAGTGGCTGAGAGAAAGAATATGACCATCATTGAGATGGCAAGGAGCATGATGAAAGCAAAAGGACTCCCAACTGAATATTGGGGAGAGGTTGTAGCAACAACTATTTATTTGATTAATAAAATTCCAACAAAGGCGATCTGTGACAAGATCCCTCAAGAGGCATGGATGAGATGCAAGTGGATAGTTGAACACTTGAGAGTGTTTGGGTGTGTACCATATGCACACATTCCTAAAGAAAAGAGGCAGAAATTAGATGAAAAGGGTGAAAAATGCATTTTCATGAGCTATAGTGAAGAGTCCAAAGCCCATCGGCTATACAATCTGGTCACCAAAAAGATAGTCATTAGTAGGGATGTTGAGTTCCTAGAAGACAAATCATGGGATGGAGTGGTAGATTCTAACAACTTAGAACCGCTCTTAACAGCTTCTGAAGAAGCCAAAATAAAACATGAAGTTTAGCAAGGAGAGTTTGTAGATGCTCCTGAAAGCATCGGTCGAGCTCCTAAAAGCTCCAGAAGAGCTCCTAAAAGCTCCTGATGGCTCTTGACAGCTCTTGAAGCTAGAACATAGTTAGCAAGATAGTCATAGTTAGCTAGAGGATTGGCTCCTGAAGCTACTGGTTGAGCTCCTAAAAGCTCCCGACAACTCCTGAAAGCTCCTGAAGTGAATAGACATAAAGGTAGTAAGTAGCTAGAGACAACCAAAAGATTGGCTCTCAAAAGCCCTAGAAGATTGGCTCTTGAAGAGCTCCTAAGAGCTCTTGAAAGCTCTAGAAGAGCTCCTAAAATCACCAGTATAGCTCGTGAAAGCTCTTGACAGCTCCTAAACTTGCTTGCTCAGAATAGTAGTAGTAGTAGTGAAAGTTCAGAACCACATCTCATCTCCCTAATGCCAAAGAAGACCAAGAGTCTAAGGGAGATCTACCGGAATGAATGGTATGATGAAGTTTTTGATGAGAGTGTCAATTTTGCATTGTTTTCTCATAGTGATCCAATTTAGTTTGAAGAAGTTGTGAAAAAGGAGAAATGGTGTGAGACCATGGATGAGGAGATAGATGGAATAGAGAGGAACAACACATGGGAGTTAATATATTTTCCTCCAAACAAGCAAGTTATTAGGGTTAAATAGATCTACAAGACAAAGTGCAATACCGAAGGAAGGATAGACTGACATAAGGCAAGATTAGTTGTCAAAGGGTACAAACAACAGTTTGGGAGAGATTATAATGAGAAATTTTCCCTTGTTGCAAGAATGGAGACTATGCGAGCAGTTATAGCAATTGCAGCCCAACACATGTGGAAGGTATTTGAAATGGATGTGAAGTCCGCCTTCCTTAATGGAGTATTAAAAGAAGAGGTTTATGTGGAGCAGCCATTCAGATATGAAGTTCTAGGTCAAGAACACAAGGTGTATAGGCTGAAGAAGGCTCTTTATGGGCTGAAGCAAGCTCCACGGGCATGGTACAACAAGATTGACTCATATTTGATGAGAAATGACTTTAGCAAAAGTGATGGTGAACCCACTCTTTACATAAAGGAAATAAATGGAAAGGTTTTGATTGTTGTCTTGTATGTTGATGATTTAGTTTTTATTGGGGATGATGATTTCTTCATTGCTGATTTTAAAGAGGCCATGAAAAGAGAGTTTGAAATGACAGATTTAGATCTCTTGAGATATTTTCTAAGCATAGAAGTAAAAAAAATGCATGATGGTATATTTATCTCTCAAGAAAAATATATGAATGAGATCTTGAAGATATTTAGGATGCTTGAAAGCAAGCCTACCCCAACACCAACAGCCATAGGTTTGAAGTTGAGCAAGGAATATTGTAGTAACAATGTGGATCGGACCATGTTTAAGAGTTTTGTTGGAAGCTTAATGTATTTAACTGCAACTAGTCTTGATATAATGCATAGTGTGAGTCTTATTTATAGGTTTATGGAGACTCCACGGGACACCCATTGGCAAGTATGTAAAAGAATCCTAAGGTATGTGAATGGCACCAAAGGATATGGCATTCTGTACAAAACAACAAATATTTTTGGGCTGGCTGTATATACGGATAGTGATTGGGTAGGAAGATTGGATGACAGATAGAGCACATCAAGCTATGTGTTTCATTTATGTTCAAGAGTTATTTCATGGGCTTCCAAAAAACAACCCATCGTTTCCCTATCTACAGTAGAGGCTGAGTATATAGCAGCAAATGTAGTAGCATCTCAAGCTATTTGGCTAAGAATAATTTTCATAGATTTGAAGGAAGAACAAGAGGATGGAACAGTAATTTATTGTGGCAATGTTTCATAGATAGCTTTGATGAAAAATCCTATGTTTCATGGAAGAATCAAGCACATTGAAATAATGTATCTTTTTCTCAGAGAACTAGTTGAGAATGGTGAAATTAAAATGGCATTTTGTAGGTTTAAGTAGTAGCTAGCAAACATATTCACCAAGCCTTTGAGTAGGGATAGTTTCGAGTGCCTGAGAACTAGTTTGAGCATTGTTGATTTGGATCTGGATTGATCATATTTTTCAGCTCAAGACCAAGGGGGAGTGTTGGAAAATTGAATGCTCTTGAACCTCTTCCCATTGGCACCTACCTATCAGGGGCATTCGATGGCTGCAGTTGAAAGATTATTCTGGGGATTGCTTTCTCCACTTGCTCCTAACGTGCATCTGAACACTGCAAAAGAATTAATTAAGTTAGGAATTTTTTAATTCTAATTAAATGCTAGTAGGTAATTTCGAATTTGAGAGGGAATGAGTTGAAAGGAAAAAGGAATGAAGGGAGTTTTATTCTATTAGTTGAAGAAGACTAAGTCAGTCATATGAATTCCTAAGTAGCAACAGTATGAAGGGAATGTTCTTTTTTCTCTGTGTGTTTCAGAGAATGTTTTATGTGTCAGCTTTTGAAAGCTCCTGAACAAAAACTGTTGTTTGTTTTGTGTGTGAGTGGAGATTGCTCCTGAAGAGCTATGTGTAGCTCCTGAAGTTGTCTGTTTTGGTTTAGCAGCTAATGAAGCTCCCAACAGATTGTGATTCATAGCTTAGAATTAGCTTTCAGTAGTTTCAGTTTAATCTTTCCTATATTGTCATTTCCAGCATATTTAATACAAAAGGAAAATATTGCATGCCTAGATTTGTCTCCTTGTTTTGTTTGTTTATTCTTCATGTGTATTACCAGTTCAGTGAGAAAACAAAGCAGCAGCTATGTGGCCTTTCGTTTTGTTTAAAAATTTGACAATATTATCACACCTCTTGCAATCATTTGCACTTAAATAATTCTTGTATTTGGTATTGACCTTTCATTTCTCCAATTTGGTGAGCTACATCCTAGAAATAATGTTTCCATGATGGTTTTAGAGAATGTTTATTAAAATGAAAATTACATCCAAATGATGGGCACATTTAGGTTTCAACTTTACGACATCCTTTTCCCTACGTAGTTAAGTATATATCAACATAATTAATATATAATGTCAAAGCTCCCATAATCATAAAAATGGAAAAAGAAAGATTATTCTGTTATTTTTTTTATTTGTGTAAATCAAATCATTTTAATCATCAAAATACAAATTTATTCTATTACCTTTATTCTAAAAGAGACAAATCATTTTAACCATAAAAATCCAAATGCTATTTCCGTCAGTTAATTACCTACACAAGTATAAATTGTGATATAATTATTTGTTATTTTTCCTGCACTCTTGTTCTTTTATAAGCCAACTAACAAGGAAGAATAAAGGTTCCTCGTTACCTAAAAGGAAACAAGATAGCCTATTAAACTGTAGGAGATTAAAAAAACAAAGGATAGTTGGATTAAGACATACCTTTTTATGAGTATAAATAAATAATCTAAATTTTGTATTGAATGATAAGACAATATAAAAGTAAATCCAAGTAATTTCTGAGTGTCAGGTAAGATAGAAGAAGAAATACATTGTTTGGCATGTGAAATGTCTTTCCTCCTGTAGGTATATTCTCTCTAATGGGAAAGCTTTAAATGATGTATAAGCTTATGCATGTTATGATGTATGACCAAAAAACTATTGGAAGCTCCCATTTTGGCATAGCGCTGGAAAATTTTATGGTATTTTAGTATTACACGTGCCAGTTACATTTTCCCACCACTTTGCTTTGAGGCATTCTGTCAACAGCTCACTTGCCTTGTCTAAAGTCCCGCGGTTTGCAAGTGAACAGAAAAACCGTCCACATGTCTTGTCTATGTTCCACTTTTCAGAAGGATAGAAAAGAAGCAGTAGCAGCAGGTCTCACATTTGGGGATCCAGACAACCTTCAATGACCAGACCATATAAACCACCTTCTGTTGCATCCCAGTATCTTCTCCTGATTATTCGAGTTTCCTCACCATCATTCAGCGTTGCAGGTGTCATGCTTCGGGAGATTTTGTGGTGAAAGTAAGATTAAATACGCACTTGAATAAAAAGTTGTTAAAATGAGAGAAAATTTTTGCCATCCTCTTCCAAAGTGAAGGCGTAGAATGCGTGCTGGCAAGGAGGTAGAGACATAGGTATGAAATCGTCTAGTGTATTCCTGGTGAAGAGAATCATAGTCTGCTAATGTCTTGGCCTAGCTAATGGTAAATGAAAGATTGATCTAATTTTATTTTTTTTTACTAAAATAAGTTATTAACTAGTTTCTGACATTGAGGTTGTCTGAGAGGACTCATGGATTGTTATGTTTGTTTTTTTTAAACCAAAATGAGTTTACTCATAGAATCAATAATGTTGAAATTGCAAGTGTGATGTACACAGTGCCAGTCTCATTACTTCAGTGTCTAAAAATTGACACTGGTGTAGAGTCAGCTAATTCTGCCTTCATGCAGCGAAGTATAATTTGTTAATGGCTTGGTCTAAATTATGGTAAACCAAAGGTTGATGAGATATTTTATTCTAAAGTTATTAATTTTTGACTCAATACTACCTCAGAAGAGTCGTGGTTTGCTATGTTTTACAACAAAATGAGTTAGGTGAAGCAATTGGGCATTGTAGATACCTCTGTCAATCATTACCTTACACTATCGGCAAAATAGTAAATAATAGTGAGCCAATGTTGTTAAGACCATGGCTTTGAAGAAGACTACTTCTCTATCTCCGAAGAAGGAGGAGAATTTACCATCAGTGCCTAAAATTCCCAATCAACAGACAAGAAGTCACCATCTATGTTGACCCCCAACCATTTGATTATTGCCATGCCTTAGAAGCGTCATTTCCCCATTTACATTATTGTCTCGGGGTTGAAATGGGGGCATCCCAGTCATCATCCACTAATCCACCCTCCACCACAATAACCACTCCATCCTCCACCACTGATCCTACAATCACAAAAGTCCAAATCATTGACAAAGGGTTTCGTGAATACGAAATGCATACTGCTTTCAATATATCAACCATGCCACCCTCACCACATGAGTATGGTCAACCTTCACACGCTACTCCAAAGGAAGATAAGACTATTACCTTTAGTGGTAAAAACATCCCTACCACCACTTTCAGATCCCCTAGCATCAAGATAGATGCACCAAAAGAGGATATAAGCCAATGGGTCTACCGAGAAGAACCCCAACCAGATCCTTCTCTAAAGGAATATTTTCAGGAAGCATATCCGTGGTCAGCTAAGTTTGCAGAAAAGTATAACTACTAAGGTAGGGGCCTAGGTAAGGAAGAGCAAGGGAGGTTGCAACCTATTGATACATCAAATCTACCAAAGAACATTGGCATTAGATATGATAAAAAGCAGAAAGGCCCTGCAACATCATCTAATACCTCCAATAGTGTCACAGTGGAGAATGGCTCATTGGAAGACATACCCGAGGAGGAGTCCATGATACATGCATACGATGGAATCGATCAAACTGACCTATCACCCATGTTTGAATGCCTATCCATCTTCACCATTACCCTATCCCTTCACCACCCTGAGCTCATTGATTGGGACCTGCATACCAGCACACCTATCAATATGTCTATGGATACATATGTCAACCTCATGGGATTGGGGGAGGATGAACATTCCAATCACAAAAATAAGAACAAGAAAAACAAAAAATGGCCAACTAGTGAAAACCTCCCCAAGGCACTCCCTGACCTTGAAAAAGTAAAAATAAAGGATGCATACAATGGCGAAAACCTCAAAGAGGCATTGGAGGATGGAGATGTTCATCTTCCCCATGTGGGAACTCAGTTTTCTACATGATCCTCCATCCTAATTGAAGAGACTCAAGAAGTTAATTTGGGTACTGCTGAAAATCCTAAAATCACCTATGTAGCTAAATCACTCTTAGATCTAGAATATGTAGTGATTGTCTAGTTACTCCAAGAGGGTGTTGTTAACTTTGTCTGGTCATATTCAAACATGCCAGGCTTGGATCCCACTTTAGTGGTCCACCATCTAGACGTTCGCCCTGATGCCAAGCCTATCAAATAGAAGCTCCACAAGATGCACCCACAGGTAGCATTGTTAGTCAAGAAGGAATTGGAAAAGTTACTGGATGCAGGTTTTATTAGACAAATTGACTACTCTGAGTGGATCTCCAATATAGTACCAATTTCCAAACCAAATGGAGATATTCAGATCTACATAGACTTCAGTGATCTTAACAAGGCCTATCCAAAAGATGACGTCCCTCTGCCTAACATTGACATGTTGGTCGACCTCACAGCAGGACATGCGATGTTATCCCTTATGGATGGCTTCTTAGGTTATAATCAGATTCGAATTGCACCTGAGGACCAACATAAGACCACCTTCAAAACACCTTGGGGTACTTTCTATTACAATGTTATGCCCTTTGGTCTCAAAAATTCGGGGGCAACATATTAGAGGGCAATGACAGTCATCTTCCATGACCTCATCCATATCATCATGGAAGATTATGTCGATGACTTGTTAGGAAAATCTAGAACATGAGTGGAACATCCTACCATCGTGAAAAAGATCTTTGAACGATTAGAGCAGTACAAGTTGCGGCTAAATCCAAAAAAGTGTGTCTTCAGGGTTACATAAATAAAATTGTTGGGTTTTATCATCTCCCGAAGGGGTATTGAAGTAGATCCCGCCAAGGTGAAGGCTATCCTAGACATGCCACCCCCACACAATCTGAAATAGTTAAGAAGTCTCCAAGGGAAGATGCAATCCATCTGTCGGTTCATAGCCCAACTCATGGATAAGTGTCAACCATTCACTCATCTCTTGAAGAAAGACTCTGCCTTTCGATGGAACCAACAATGTCAAACAGGTTTCAATAAAATCAAAGAATATTTAGCTCATCCTCCAATCTTGATGCCACTGATTCCAAGGAAACCTCTCCTGCTGTATATCTCTGCCACTTTAGTCACGCTAGGGGCATTGTTGGCACAACATGATGAATCATCAAAAGAGAGGGAAATCTACTACATTAGTCGAACGTTGGTTGGCAACGAATTAAAATACTCCCCCATGGAAATGGCCTGCCTCTTGCTAGTCTTCAACACACATAAATTCTGACATTACATGCTCAACCATCCAGTCAAATTAATTGTTAAAATTGATCCATTGAAGTATTTTCTATCTAGAACCACTTTGACTGGCCACATGGCCAAGTGGGTCATGCTCCTAAGCAAATTTGACATAAAGTATGTGGAGTGAAAATCCATAAAGGGATAGGTCATAGCTGATCAGTTGGCTGAGGCACCATTAGTAGATGCTTACCCTCTAGACATTGAATTCCTAGATGAAGAAGTTTACACAATTACAGAAGCACCAGCTTAGACACTGTATTTTGACGGTTCCTATACTCATAATAGGTCAGGCGTAGGAATTTTATTAGTTACCCCTCAAGGTGACTGCATTCCAAAATCATTCAGGATAGCATTCCCGAGTACCAACAATATGGCCGAATACGAAGCTCTCCTCACTGGCCTTCGAATTGCAAAGCAGTGGCACATAACTCATTTGAAAGTCTTTGGTGATTCTTTTCTAGTCATTAGGCAGGCCAATGATGAGTTCCTAACCAAAGATGATAAGCTATTACCCTACAAGCGCATGGTGGATGATTTCAAGAAAAATTTCACCTCCATACAATTTAAATGAATTCCTAGGGTACAAAATAAAGTAGTTGATGCAATGGCCACTATCGGCTCCCTAATTGACATGCCTAAAGATTAGACAGAATGTGAATTCCTTGTGGAACAACTTTTAATCCCAGCATATGATAGCCCTGAGACTGACATGGTGTGAGACATTGTGGGTCCCACTTCCCCATGGTACCAGGACATATACACCTACCTCCATGATAATATTATACCCCCATATCTTACACGCAATCAACGCAAGTCCTTTGTCCATCGCTCTTCTTGATACATTATCATTGGTGATATACTTTATCATCGTGGGTATGATGGAATCCTCCTTAGATGTCTGAATGAGACTGAAGCCCTCACTGCACTAACAAAAGTACATAGTGGTGTTTTTGGAGCTCATTCAAATGGATATTATTGGCCTACATTAGAGCATGATGCCTATGAATTTGTGAAGAAATGCCTTCCTTGCCAACAACATGCAGATTTAATTCATGCTCCGGCATAGGATCTTCAACCCCTCCTAGCACCATGGTCATTCTCTCAATGGGGTTTCGACTTGATTGGAAAGATTTGCCCACCATCATCCGATGGCCATACATTCATAATTACTGCCACTGAATACTTCACTAAGTGGGTGGAAGCAATACCACTCTCACAAATCACTGATATCCAAATCTCAAAATTCATCCTTTACCATATTCTCTGTAGATATGGTATCCCATCCACCATCCTCTATGATAACAGAAAACCGTTCAAAAACCAAGCCATGAAACACCTCTGCGACAGTTTTCATATCCAGCATCATTGGTCAATGCCTTATTACCCTCAAGGTAATGGTCAGGCAAAAGCAACCAACAAAACCCTTATCCACATCCTCAAAAAGGTTGTCAATAACACTGGTCGAGATTGGCACCTCCATATTCATCCGGCCCTCTGGGCATATCACACATCCATCCACACCCCGATAGGTGCCACCCCTTATTCTTTAGTATATGGTCCTGAAGTCATCTTGCCAATTGAAGTCAAGCTCCCATCATTGAGGATTTCTTTGAAGAATCTTATCAACAAAGAAGATTCTCATGTTGCACAACTGGCACAGCTGGAATTACTAGATGAATGAAGAATAAAAGCCTATGATCATCTATAAGCATACCAAAACCACCTCAAATGTAATTACAATAAAAAGGTCTGTCCTCGACAATTCTAAGTTGGTGATCTTGTTCTTAAGGAGAACCAATGCACTCAATAGGATCATGATAAAAAGGGAAAATTTAAGGCAAAGTGGTTGGGGTCTTATATCATAGCCGCCAAATATGGATCTGGGGTATATAGGTTGACTACTTTGGAAGGGGAGCCTCTCAAATATCCCATCAATATCATACATCTAAAGAAGTTCTACACTTAAATCCGCTCAGTAACCCCACCTAATCGTAGAAAAAAAAGAAATTAAAAAAAAAAATTCAGAAAAATCCAAAAATAGTAAAGAGAAATAAATCTATCCTATGGTGAAAACCACCTCTTGGTGGAACCTCGGATAAATATGGATGGTGAAAACTTGGTAACAGGCATCATATGTAGAGGGATTAATCATTATCTACCTGGCATCCTAGTTATTTTATGCTTTCATCTGCACTATCGTCCTCCCCAATCCCATCCTAGGCCGCTTGGTATATATTGATTGAGCATTGGATGACCCATCTAACCTGTCCCCCATCCTAAGATTTTTAGTGTCCCACTTTGAGCTTATTTCATTTATCCCCCTTGTTAATCGGTCTATGTCATCATATAGGATCATCGATTGTGTCGAGCTCCATCTAGATCTCATCCTATTGCATCACTTGTCGAACTACGTTGCCCCTGCACTGTCACATAGGCAAGGCTAATCATTTGATCTGCCCCTAGGGTATTCTGACCATCACATGATTGGTCATCTATCATCTGTCTTCATTGTCTTCTTTCCTCTTTATCCATAGTCTTTTCATGAACTATGAGGGCTCTGCGCTTTCACATAGGTAAGGCTAATCTCTGATCGGCCCCCAAGCCCCTAGGTCTATAGGATGTGTCAGCTTGTGTCCTTATCTGGCTTGTTATTCTCAAATAAAATAGTAATATTATTAGAATATTTGGTCAATGAAGAACATCTGGTGTCAAACTGGGTCATTCTAGTTTAGTATCCATCATCGGTCTCAACAAGATGCATCCTTCCTAGCAGACCTCATCAATCCCATCCATCCCCTTGATCCTATGGCAAAGGACATTTTGTAATTGATTGTGATATTTTGATGTCTTGGAATTTATTTGTCATTTAAAGCTCACTATCAACACTTGTCAAGGTCACCTTGATCCATCATATCATGGTGTGCTTTGAATCGTCTACATAGGGCCTTATCTTGGTCTTTTCTTTGTTGTTGTCTTCTTGGTTGTCCCACGTAGTACCCACCAAGATCCCTAGGGTCTTGTATTATGTTGGGGCATCCTTGTGTGTTTTTGGTTATCCCAATACCTGGCCCGACCAAGGTCATCATGCCCTTGGGGTGTTGGGGTAGCCTTTCTGTTTGTTGTGTTTGTTTCATGCATTGGATTCCAACTCACCTTAGTCTTACATGACAGGGTATCTGGTATCTTATGCTATAGAAAAAATCAGTGCTCCAAAGATGGCAACTCATATTAGGATTGCATTTCATCATCTGTTGCATTGCATTTACCCTATGATTTTGGTTGTGCAAATAATTTATCCCGCTCTCTCCCATTCTTCTCAGGATACTAAAAGTTTTTGACAAGTGACAAATTACACCTATTTTTCACAAATCACTACATACCCATCTTCCACTATCATGTCAGTTCTTATTGACACTTATGACCATCTATTATTTCCTTTCATCATTAATTCACTATAAATTACAAAAGCATTATCAAATAATAGGTTCATGATATTAACCACACATACATCACCACCTACATCACATATTAGAACCATGGATGCATGGCCACCTGCATCACAAAGTGTCAGGCTTCTAATACACCACATCCTACATATTTAAAATGTTCATATAGAATCCATCATACACATATACATACATGACAATAAGTCAACTAGGCATCCATACATTTAAGTCATCATAGATACAACATGTGCACACATCATATCATTATACGAATATATGTATTAATAAAATCATCCATATTCCACAAGTACATAAACCCAATCATCCATCTAGTATCATAAACATGGGCATAAATAAACCAATGTATCCATCCACATAAGCAAGAATTATCATATAAATGTGCATACATCAACTAAATCACCCATCACAAAAAGAAACATACTACATAGTGTCAATAAGAACTATCCCATATCATAATAAAAGTAATACAATGTGAGCCACATGTCCATCATACATCAAAATCTATCATGTATCCATCACATAATAAACTACAAAATCTAGAGATGTAGAACATATCTGATCTTTGTTGATAAATCCTGCGTGCTCCACCCTACATCTGTCAAAAACTCAGTAACCTGTCACCTCCTAAATGAGCTACCCACATATGATCTCTATGGTGAATCTGGTACTAATCTCCTACCTGGTGTAACACCCGGTGAATCACTATAACCTTGAGTCTGTGTCCCCAATGACTGAGATGGTGCTAGCATCTATGGTGTTTGTTGAGTATACTAGAATATCCGTTAGGCCAGGTCTGGAACTGCATGGTAGTACACGACCATCCAAAACCCTACATCTCTCACATTCTCCTCTCTCTCCACAACCTGAACCTGAGTAGAATTATGCTCCTGATGATATCTATCCTGATCCCTCATAATCACTCTCGTCTCTTGCTCCCAGGCCTCCTGGGATAGGTGTAACTGCGCCATCTCTGCCTGAACCCGATCTCTCATCTCCTCGGCAGCCACTGCCCTAGCTACTGTTGCATCCCACTCCCACTGTAATCCATGTATATTTGTCCCTATCCC
>VDFB02358263.1:0-17092 GCA_007258455.2 Sequoia sempervirens
GTTAAGTATGTAAACAATAGTATGAATTTCTTCTCTCTATTAGACTTCCAACATATTAGATTCTTTCATCATAGTCCTTGTAGCTTCTTGAACAACCCTATTTTTCCTTTCAACCAATCCATTTTGTTGAGAAGTCCTATCACCTTGTATAATTCTCACTCTTGTAGGACCACAAAGGTATATATGCACCAATTCCAATAATTTGATAGAAGATTGTTCTTTACCCTTGAAACTTCTGCTTGTTTGCTTTCCAATCTGACACTCCTTGTAGACAACATTGATAGCCCTTGTAATCCTTGGAAAATCTCTCACTGCTTGAATTAAACTGATTCTAACCAAGTTATAAAAATTTATGTGACACATCCTCCTATTCCATAACCAGCTTTCATTAATATGAGCCATAAAACAATGGCCATCAACACCCTTGAGCTGATAAACATTTCCATCGGTCCTCTTTCTAGAAACAATCACAGTTCCGGACCCTTTTTTGATCTCACATCCATCATCCTAAAACATAAGATTAGCCTTTACTACACATATATCAACACTCAAAAGATTATGCCTTAAACCCTTGACATAGTAAACATCATCGGTATTATGCTTTCCATCAAAATTGATTGAACCTATTCCACAAATCGCAGCACTTGAATCATCTCCAAATTTAACAAGTCCATCATTTTTCAAGTTTGAAAAACTTAATCTTGTCTCTAGTCATATGATTTGAGCAACCACTATCAATGATCCAATAGTTCTTTTCTTTTCTAACATGAAAAGTAGATACCAAAGTACCTTCAACCTTAACCTTTGTCTCCTTTGTCTTTGGAGCACTTTCCTTCACACATAATTCAGAGCTCGCAAAAACATATTCATCTTTTAAATCCAAGAACAAGTATTCATTATCATCATAGTCTCCATAATCAAATTCATCATTAGAAATACCAACATCTTCTCTAACATAATAGCTTTTCTTGATCATCTTACCTTTTTTTTCCTTATTTTTATTGTTCACACTTCTATTTGCACATCTTGAAGCATAGTGACCTATGTGTCCACAACTGAAACATTTGAAAGGTAACTTACCTTTGTACTTATCATTTCCCTTTTTCATCCTTCTTACAAAGTTAGCTTCCACATCATCAAGATCACCTCCATTTGAATCTTCGGTCTTTTCTAATTTTCCAACCTTAAAAGTAGACTCCACTTTTGCACCATTAGTCAAACCAATTTTTCTCATCTCAAATGCAATTAGTGTGCCAAACAACTGGTCTCTAGTGTAAGTATTCAAATTTGCAACTTCCTCAATAGCTAAAACTTTTTTACCATAAGAATCTGGAAGAGTTCTGAGAATTTTCTTTTGCCACTTTAGGTTCTTTGAATTTTTCACCAAGACCTCTCATTGCACTAACAAGTTCATCAACCCACTGCATGTAACCTATAACTATTTCATCTTTAGAAATTTACAAGTTCTCAAATTGTGTCTTCAGATTCTACATCTTAGCTTGTTTAAACTTATCACCTCCTTCATAAATACTTCCTAGCTTATCTCAAATTTTTTTAGTAGTTTTTAAATCCATAACTTTCACTAATTTAGAAATTTCAAGACTACTCAAAAGAACAAACCTTGCTTTACAATTTGTTTCATAGTCCTTGATCTCATCACTTGTGCTCAGTAGTGTAATTAGTCTTCACTTCTTGAAAAACATCATATCCAAGGTAAACTAGATAGCCTTCCATCTTGACCTTCCAGAATGCATAGTCTGTGCAATCAAACATAGGGATCTCCTTGTTTTCCATCCCAAATCTACCTCAAGTTGTTAAGATTTTCTCCAAGGAACCTTACTTTGATACCAATTGTTAAATGAATAAGACAATTGAGAGGGGGGTGAATTAGTTATATCTTATCAAAACATCAAAACCCTCATTAACATTCAGATCCACAAACATTCATCAAACCCTTAATTTATTATGATGAATTAGCATGAAAAGCAAATAATAGAACTTAAACAACCCAATACCATGCACAAGAGAACACCAGATTTACATGGAGAACCCAAGAAGGGAAAAACCATAGTGAGGATTAGCTCACAATATAAGTAATTGCAAAACCAGTACAAAGGCTCATTGACAGAATAGGACACACTATCTAGAAAGGCTCACAGCCAAGGCTCACTATCAGAATAAAAAGAAGAAAAGAAGGAATGTTACATAGAGAATGTGATCTCAATGCAATAGAAAATCCACCACAATAGCTTAAACACCTTCACGACTCTCAAAGATCAAGACACCTTGACTCCTTTGCTTTCAACAATCTTGCATTATAGCTCACACTGCATTTCACATCTTTGCACTTTACTACTTTGTATTTCACATCAAAACACTCAACACATCAACACACCCCATCTCACATCAACTCACCTTGTATTTATACCATCCATAACTTGAAAAATATCTTCAAGTTGGCTACACATGCTTCACATTTACAAATTCAAAAATAGGTCGCCACTTAACATACCCGCGGTGGATAGGAATGAAAGTGGACCAATAAAAAATGTAATTAGGACCCAAATCAACAACACCACTTAACCACATGCTACCATAAACATTATTTATCCTTTGTATGTAGTGTAAACATTAGGTCGGTCTTTACTCATGCAAACACCATTAAAATTTTAAGTGCACGCTTTCTTTGATCAATCCATAACTTTGAACAACAAACTTCACTTGAACACGATCCAAAAACATTATGAAAACTAACAAACTCCTTTGCAACAAATTTCACCTGAAGAATGTACAAGCCTAGTACATCCTAACAAAATTGCCACACACTATAACTCAAAAGACCATCTTCTAGAACACCAAACCATGAATCCTCTTGACACAAGAAAGAGACCAACACCATCAACTCACCTTCAAAATCGCAAGACCTAAAACACAACTACTGATAAATATATAGCAAATATATTTCACCCAGACACCTCTACAATACACAGTCACACATTGGTGAACACAACTTCTACTTTACAATAATCCAACATAGCATCTCTTGAATATAACATCTCTGGAAAACTCTCACCAACATGTTTGAACCACATAGGTAGATCTTCAATCTAGAAGAAATGTGAAGCAAAACTATAACATGCCTCTGCAACAAAGAACAATATTGCAACAATCTCTCTCAACCATTACACAGTTGACATCAATGACAACACCTTCATACTTGCAACATTACTATCCACTTGCACTAACTCCTTATTCACCTCAACAATATGAAATTTCAACTCAACCTCCTCATCACTAAATTCAAGGGAATTCAACTTTACCTCTTCTTTCGCTATTGCAACTTTTCTCTCCTCATCATCTGTTGTAACATCTTCAAGCTCTATCATTGCAATCTCAACTGCATCTCCATCCTCTGTTGCTACACTTGCATCCTCTTTCCCATTCTTTTCTTCTTCTTTCTCCATTTCATCCTCATGGCATGTCTTTGTTGCAACTTCTTTGATAGGGGTTTCTCTCACATCTTTCTCCTTCCATCCCGTGTTGCAAGACTCATTTCTTCCACTCTTCTTTTTGTTGTCCTCATTCTTCTTCTCCCTCTTCTTCACCAATGTCCTCTCATCTTTACTAATACTCTTCTGCAATGCCTCTATCCTGGCCTAGATCTTCCCCACTTCCTCACAGACTATATTTCCCATCGCCTCAAACTTTTTTTGTTTTCTACTTTCTCCCAATGTTGTTCCTAGAACAATATTCTCGTGGGTCTCCTCATGACCCATCCCATCTTTGTCTATTGCAATCTCACCTTAGCTCACATGATTTGCATTCCCATAGCTTGTCCCTCTCGAATCTCAATTGCTTGGGACTCCTTGCACACTTGCAACAATTCTCTCGAGCTTCTTGAACAACTCTACTACACACACTCTTTTCTACCTACAGGTCCTGGCATAAGTTGCCTCATGTTCGGCGATCTGCATATGCACTCAATTCCCCTCGCTCTAATACCAATTGACGCAAACAAAAATCTCACTCTTGTTGTCCAAGCCAATCCTCACACAAATTCACAAATTTATAGCCAATTCAATATTAAATTGACAATTACATTTGTCAACTGCAACCAACCCAATTACACCAAAACGATGGTAGAAAATTCAATTTCACAAATATATACTTTTATTGATATCCTTAATTCATTTACATCACAAATTGAATTCGATTATTCATTATACATTATTCATTTCACCAATTTAAAATTTTGTTGTGGTCTTTAACTTCCCACATGCCCCCTTTTGTCCTGCCTATAGCTGAACCATTAATGGATTGCCAATTTAATTGGCTCAACCCTCATATGCGCAACCTCTTTCAAATCAGTCCTTTGCTCTCTTTTTCAGGCAATGTGATCCTCCTATCTTATTATTTATGTTCCATGCCTTTAGCTACCCCTCATCTCCTTCTTTTCATATGATGTTTGCAAATTTAAATGTTAAGAACATGGCGCAACCCATTGTTATTCACATCTACAACTACTTAGTAGCCTCTCCTCTATGTTACGTACATTTCTTCTTATCAATGCATGACACTTATTTCTCTTGACTCTGCATAAAATTAAAGTCTCTTTTAAATCTAAAATTTCTAATTCAAAACATCTACCCAACCCCTTTTCATCGTTCATATCTGCATTTTAATTAAGATTCCATTTCCTCAAAAGATTCCATTTCCTCAAAAGGCACGGGTTTTCTCTATACTAGCCCCGTCTTTCTCTCTGAATTTTTTATAGCAGCCTCTTCTTAACTATGCTATGCTACCCTTCTAACCTTTGTGCAATTAAATTATTTAACTTAAAAACTTCATCTAATGTGCAACCCCTTTCTAACTATTTCTTGCCTTGTATGATGCCTTCTACGCAGCCCCTCCTCTTCCTTTTCCAACAATGCGCCCCTTCATATATATGCTTTTTATTGGTTTTTTGCCTTTTTAATTTTGATATGCCCCTTTGAAAAAAAGTTGGTGCACCTTCCTCTATGCATATATATAGTGTGCCTCTTCATTTTTCTTTGTGGCTATGTTTTCTTTGTCTTCTTTTCTTTTTTCTTTTCATGCCTGTTTGAGCCTCTTTCTATGTGTGACCCTTTCACTTCTCCCCTTTGCTAAAGTTTTAATATTTTTTCTTATTTTCCAATTGCACAATTTCTCTATTGTAGATATTCTTAACATTCAAAATACGATTTCCCCATGTTGAATGTAACAATAAAACTAACAATTATTCATTTACAATGAAATCAATTTCCAATCAAACTATGGAAAGAAATTACACCAGTTAAAGTGAAAATGAATTAATAAACGATCATTTGAGCCCATATGAAATTCATTTCACAAAAAATGAAGATAACATTTTTCAAATGAAATGACAAAAGTCACTCAAATATGCCTCAATGATCATGAAATTGAAATTGAAATATCAATCTGAAAATGAAAGCCAAAATCAAAACCATGAATTCAAACCAAAACATTTTGGGTGATGTGGATCACCAATCTACCTGAATGCTCTTGCATTAGCATTGGCTTAAGAAATTGAAAGTAATATCTTCTATGGTGTATTAGTGCATGAAATATGTTGACGAGGATAAAATAGTCAAAGTCAAAATAGATCAATATGAGCTATATTAATTTTTTTTACAATGGATACATTTATCAAATCACCTAAGGAACCACCTTAGAAGAGCCAAGATTTGGTTCCAAACTTTAATCATTTATGTTTAGATGAGAAAAGAAGATACAAATATAATTATGATGCAACATGCAAAAGAACAGACACAAAATTCTTCTTAACCTCCATTACCTAAAGTGTCATTGGATAAACTAAACAATTAAAGCCTAAAGCACCTCAAGTTGTACACCATGCACCTCCTAAGAATGAATTTGATAATATGTAGGAGAATTTTATTGTGTAAGAGATTCCTATCTTCCATGTGTACTTTTAAAAGAATAAAATAACTAAGGAATTATGAATGATTGATTTATTTCAAATTTTGAAGACGCTTTTACTATGTGGGTACCAAAGAAAGATTTTATTGTTGAGAAATAAAAAAATTATCGATTTGATTTGAACCTGAGAGATAAATGGAGGACAATCCATAACCTATTTGAGTGATAAGAATAACCTAAACAATATTATAAATTAAAGAATGCACAATGGAACTTAGAAAATAAAATGCAAAAAATCATAACACATCCAAAGATCGAGATGTTAGTAGAAATGATACTCAAATTAACTATAATAATAGGTAAGAATACATAAATTTATTTCATGCAAAAAAGGCTAAGAATAAGAACTCTCATGATTAGAAAAGCAATGAAACATCTTTCTTGATTTGGCTAGATTACATGGGAGGCTGCATCAAATGTGTGGAACATGTTGATAAGTTGACTCATAAGATGCTTGACTCATCAAATTGAAGAGTTGGACTCATTGAGCTAGAGTGTTGTACTACCAAGTTGAGTGCTCTAATGACTCCTCTCGTTGACTCGCATGTATAGTACCAATATTTATAAGTGAATTTTGATAGTTGTGAGCCACACTTATGTTAACATGCACCTAATATAGATGGTTGTGTGGCATGTTTTGTTAAGATTTATCCAGGTGTTAAAACCCATATGGTGTAGACTATATATGGCACACAATGTCACTATGTGTTGGATGCATATGTTTCCAAGTGTTAGACTTGTATGGAGTTGCATTCTTATGGTGTTGGTTCTATCATACATTGCATGCATTTGGTAGCATGATATTTGGATTTTGACGTTCCATGTATCATATTTGTATGGTCCAAGGTTGCATAAGGTAAAGTATGTGTTGTAGTGATAATACAAAGGATTATAAAAATATAAGATAAAGCATGATAAATAGAGAGGTTTGGTGAATTTTATAAGGCTTGCACACAAGGAACCACCCCTAAGGTTGTGTGGTTTGTGTTGGAGCAGCCAAGATCTTCTTAGAAACTCAAAAAAAATCATAAATGAGCATATGAAAAATGAGAAAATATCATAAGCATGTGACATGTTGTAAAATTTATAAATGAGCCTTGCTTATAAAGGCAAGGATGAAGAGGTGAGAAGGTAGGATTTAAACTCTCAATACCCCTCTAAGTATGGAACAAGTCTAGGACTTTATGGACAAGTGTTGGAACACTTGGTGAGTCTACATGAGGTGATACAAAAGTATAGATAACCTCTAAGTGAGCTTAAGTGTAATATGAATAGGACTCTACTAAGTATGATAAAAGCTAACTAGTTTGATAATACCTTTTTTCACACTAAAACTCCCCCTTAAGTGATACTTAAGGAGTAAGCTAAACACTGAAAATATGAGTCCCAACAACAAGGCATGATAAGGTACTCATGTACAATAATGATCTCTCACAAATGGAGAAAAGGAAGAAAACCCAATGGGAACAAAACTCCTCTCGAAAATAGAGAAAGAGAAGGATAAGACCTAAAAATATGTGCCATGAAGATAGGAACATGATGATGAAGAACTCTTAACACATGTCAAAGCTATAAACTCTATTGAAGATGAATTGGTATTTTTTGGAATTAAGAAACTTCCAAAAAATATAGATCACTTGATAAGAGATACGAAATATTGCACAACTGAACATATAGAACACTACTCAACCATGAACAAATAGATGGCACAAAGGCAATCAAAATTTATGAAGTTGATGATGCAAATAGTACTGTGATTCTTGAGTAAAAGATCAAAAAATGCACAAGTGATATATAGTACACTACTAAAATTTGCATCACGGTGCTCTACATAAGTACTAAAATCTCATAAAATGTGATCCATTGAAATAATCCCCCCATATGAAAGAAAAAATAGAAGGTCTATGAGACCCCCCCAAAATTAGAAGGTTCCTACACTAATCCATTGGAACCAAGGAAGAATTAGCATAATATTATGATAATTCCCCCTTTAATATCAACGAGGAAGAGGTATAGGTAGACCAACTAAAATTGGGCACAAAGTTGTGCAAAGGAATTCAAACCCTACATCAGGTTCAAAAAGATGTACAAGAAATTGAAAAAAGGGTGTGCATCAAGGCACACACACATGAGGTGATAATCACAAGGATCCATTGATGTGATAGAAAATCAAGGCACTACACAACCCCCCATTACACTTTATAATTCAATGTAAGTACAAAATCCCCTCCCTAAGGAACACATATTGAGTTGTTGTGGCATTTTATATGAGTGCATCTACATACTTATTTGTTGTTTTGAGTTCTTACAAGTTTATGTCGTGAGGTGGACAATAAAGACATATATCAATTATGTCTTTCAAACCTCAAGAAAATGATCAAAATAGAAAATAAAAACCCCCATTACTCAAATAATGACCCTCTTGAAATGATATAGTGATATGACACTTTATTTTAGTGCATTACTGATTCCACAAAGTGGATTTAGTGTACAAAACCTCAAAAGAGACATACTCATAATTTAAATTTTTGGAATATAATCATGAAAAATTAACATCACCATTGCATAAAGCACAAAAAATTATGTAGGTTTGAAAAACAGGACCCAAAAAGGAGTTCATATGAGCCCAAACAAGCCCTCTAAAGTTCCAAAAACAAGAACTGTGCAGGGTGTCCTCTGAGAATCTAAATTAAAAAAATATTTTTTAATGATTAAAAAATTACTAAAAACAAAAAATATTAAAAATATTGATGCACAAAGTTTGAGACAACACACATATCAAGATGACTAATGTAGACTAGTATGTTGATGCAAGATGGTACATTGGAAAGTATGGATGTATAGATCTATATGGACTACAAATTTTCGTATGGTCCTCCATAACCGGTCCCAAAAACTTTTTTTTAATACCTAAGTGTTATATATCAAAATTTGTCTCTCAACCCTCTTGAGCACAACCGTGACATTGGTTTTGTTCCAAAATGCATCATTTGAAACTTGGTTTCCACAACCCTCATAAATTCAAGAGAGAAAGGGATCAAATTTACAAGCTTGCTTTGATACCATGTTAGAGCAGCCAAGATATGCTTGCAAACTAAAAACAATCCACAAATTAGCAATATGAAAAATGAGAAAATATCATAAGCATGTGATTTGTAAAATATACAAGTGAGTCTTGCTTATAAAGGTAAGGATGGAGAGGTGAGGAGGTAGGAATCAAACTCTAACTACCCCTCCAAGTATGAAACAAGTGTAGGACTCTATGGACAAGTGTTGAGACACTTGGTGAGTCTACATGAGGTGAGACAAAAGTCTAGATAACCTCTAAGTGAGCTTAAGTGTAGTGTGAATAAGACTCCACTAAGTATGCTAAAAGCTAACAAATTTGATAATACCTCTTTTCACACTAATAGTTTGTGTGTAAGACTTTGAGGCTTATGTTTGTATGGTTAAGTATGAAGTACTACTACTAGATATGAATATATATGCAAGGTATTTAGGCACCATGCTAACATGCAAGTGGTTAGGTAAGTACATGGAAATGAGGTGCCTAAAAATGGCCAACTTTTCCTAAAATCTATAAAAGCTAAACTTCAATGAGTAATTGAAGATGCATATATTCAAATTTTAAAGATGAGATAAGAACAAGAAAACTAGTGTTGAAAATCTAGTTTCTAAACATGGCGGAGATTAAGAGGCTCAAATGTTAAGAGCACACAAAGTAGTAATATTTTTGTCACAAAAAAATATAGTATTATTTTTAATGAATGCATTATTTTCTCATTTTCAAAGTGGACACATTCTAAAAATGAAAAACTAAGCATGCTTTCCCCTAATTTTGAGAATAATAATAATATGCATAGAATGAAGCATAGGAAGTGAAATTATAATTTCCTTTAAATTAAGGGTGATCCTACAATAGTGTGTCCCAATTTTTGGCCAAAATGGGATGTTGAAATCAACATTATCCACCAAATTTTACTTTTTGACCCCTATAAAATCTAAACCGTTAAGAATTTGAAGATGATGTGAACTAGTGATTTTTGAGATTTGGTATATAGATTATAAATATATATTTTTTTATTAAGAAATAATATGAGTTTTTTTATGTAAATTTTAATAACTTATTTTTTATACTTAACAGTATTTTAAAAAAGTGGCACTACTTCAATAAAGCATAACTTTATTTGTAGAAAAGATAAAATTATAAATTTTTAAACATAGGTTCATAACATCAATATCTAGAAAATAAATATTTTTTCATATTTTTTTGTTGAATAATTTTTTATTAACTATAATTCATATATAGGTTACTTCAATAAGCATCTTTTTTTGTATGCATCTGAATTAACTTCTTTTTTTGTTAAAATAAGAACATCAATATCTAATGCACATATATTTTCAAAAAATATTATATAATACTATTTTTCCATGTATGTGGAATAGAGACCTTGACAATTGCTAAAAAACTTATTTTCACTAGAAAATAGAAAATAAATATAATAATCAAATTAAATATATTCAAAATTATACTCGTTGGAAAGTTTATTCTAAGTGCTACAATCCTACAAACTATCTTGTCTATTTGATTCCATTTGAAGGTCCAACTAGAGGTTTGAAGATGAAAATTTTGAGGAAAATTTGAATCCTAAGGTGAAAAGGTCAATTCTAGGACCTTCCCAAAAAATGATAGACATTCAAAGTGAAAAAACTAAAATGATAGGCATTCAAGGAAAACCCCAATAAACAACTTCGCCATAGAAAATTTATTTTTTAAAGGTTCCAAAAATGTCCACTATCTTTGAACCCCCCCTTTTGGGTCTAAATTTCACATGTTACCACTTTGAAATTGCTTGGTCTATCTTAGAATAACGAGTGGGCTATCCTAGAATCACCCAAGCAATTATAAGATCACCCATATTACCAATCAAATTATTATTTTTCTAAATAATTAATAGGGCCTAGAATGGATAATGGGACTCTTAGAAGCACCAAAATTAATTCAAAGGCTAAAGAAGGGACCCTAACCAAGCCTACCAAGAAAACCAACCCCTAATATAAGGCCAAATCATTTAACATGCTAACTAAGGAAAAAGGGTCTAGACCCCACACACTATCAAGTAATGCAAGCCAAAGGGTAAAGATATCAATTAGTCTATAGCCTGCACACCTAAAGAATTGAGTGAAAGGAATGAAAGGAAGTAATGGTACACAATGTACTTCCTATGCTACTATATGAGAGGATTCATGTGCAAAATTTAATTTAGATCTTACGATTATGGAAAAGAATACACAATATATATTATACCATAACAAGATGATTTACACATAGACAACCCTTTCAAGAGAAAAAACAAAAACTCAACAAATAAAATTGTATTATTCAAAAACCACGAGGTTACAATACAATTCTCAAGTTATGCCTTTACAAGAGTATCATCACTTAGAAGGCCTCAAACATATGTTCCTAGTACAAATACTTGTATGTATTTATTTTGATACTATACTTCTCAATGGGATTTTGTATTGTCATCAATATACTTTATTGATGATTTTTTTTGGCATATAATCCAACTATGTATATTGTGGGATACATATGTTGCAACTTTGTGTGTGTTGACTATTTTAGTGATCTTGTCTCACTTTCTTCTCTATATATGATGTATGTGATTTGATTATTTTGTATATTTCATATTTGTGTGTATTATTTATTGTTACTATTTTATATTTATGTTCTAAATCATGTGGCTTAGAATGATTATCAATTTATATAATTATTGACATATTTCCCTTATATTTTATTAAGTTGAGTGTTTATTTTATGCTCCGACTATCTTATAGAAGCATGTATGCTTAATAATTTATTGAGTTTTCAAGCACAATTTTTAGCTCCAATAATGACTATTTAGAGACAATTCAGTTTGGGAAAATGTGTTATGTGTGTTGGTGTAAATAGTGACTATCAAACTAGTTAGCTTTTATCCTACCTAGGAGAGTCCTATTCACATTGCTTAAGTCTCTATTTAGGTTTATTATGTTTTTTACTCACTTTATAGCATTGATACATGTGTCATCATCACTTGAGACATGTATTGCATGCATACTTGCCACTTTCTTACACACTTGTCAAGTGAGCTCACAAGTGTTACACATTTGGAGGGGTAGTCAGTCATTGTATCCTACCTTCTCACCTTGTCTACCTTTCCTATATATGCAAGGTTTCTCATTATATTATACACTCTTCATATCATATTGATAGACATACTATTGTGCTCATATCTTCACTTGTGGAAGGTTATTTTATGCTCTCTAATCTTGGCATTCTCCAACATGGTATTAGAGCCATGAGAGAATGTTCCTTCCCACATCAAAGTGACTTCCACACATATCCCTATCAATAGATAATCATGGGGAGAAACATACACTATCATTATGTCCAAAAGGCTCGAGAAACAAAGAAATACCCTTCGTTTTGTTAAATTTGGTAATTTTTAATTTTTACAAATTTTTTTCCATTATACGAAAAGTAAAAAATTGAAAAAAAGTTAACAAATGGTTGAATTACCCTATGCATATTTTCCTATTTTGGGTCTATATTTGCAATATTTGCAAGAAAATTTTGGCCATTTCGACTTGTTTCCAAGGTATTTGGCCTATTTGACCTATTTCTTGGTTTGAGGCATCTTTTGTTTTGTAGGGTTTGGATTGGTTCGCAGTTGACATTTCATTATATGGTTAATGGTTTTCATGGTAACAAATATTTTGTGTTGAGTTATGTCCATTGCAACCAAATCAATTGTGAAGACTCCACTATTGCGCATTTAATGGATTT
Organism: Sequoia sempervirens; assembly: GCA_007258455.2. Lineage (NCBI taxonomy): Eukaryota > Viridiplantae > Streptophyta > Pinopsida > Cupressales > Cupressaceae > Sequoia > Sequoia sempervirens. Next base: position 12,815 of record VDFB02358263.1, read on the forward strand.
GAAAGCATGAGAATCATAAAGTTTTACTAGATACCTAAGGTTTTATTTAAATCCTAATCTAAGCTCCATCGAACTCCATCCTCCATTTCCACATGTGGCACTAGTAAAATGTATTTATACTAGAGTTGCACAACTCTAGCAACTTCTTCCTAGGGGTTTTTTTCTTCATTATTCATTGAATCTGGAAAATTGTTTGTGGATGATCAAAGGACATGCAGAGTATGACACAAGCACCTTTATGTTTGCATGTGTAGTGATTTTACTTCTGACATTTGGGTGGACAAGTAAAAGAGCAAAGATTATACTACACCATACTATGCACCATCGTACCCACACGTGACTCTTTGTGAAGACTTTGTGATAGCAATAATATAATCACATGAACCACTACCATTGGTGGCCCATATACACACACCTTGATTAAATTATCTTGCATATGATCCTCACAACCCTGCATATGGATCTTTTGTTGTGCCACCATAGCGACCAACATACTGCATGGCCTCTACAATGATAGATTTGGATTGAGGAAATTCATTGTTGGCATTGATTTTCCCTCTTATAACAAAGGCCCTCAACACTAAGCCCCCATGCCATCTACATCTAGGCATCAAGTGATTCCATTTCATTTGATTTGACACTTTTCTCACAATTTGTTGGGTTCAGCGAGCAATTTGTTTTTGTAGAAGAGGTGTTTAATGCTCTATTTTTCATAAACAAAAGCTCCACCATTTGATCATCACAAATCCACCACAAGTACAAATATATGTCCAACAACTTGCAAATCTTGAGGAGTTGACCTCCATCATTGGCGCCCTCCAATAGTCTCCATATATAAGAAGTGGTCGATTCCAACACCCCTTCACAAAAGGGGATCAAAATACCTAGCCAAGATTCTCTTGGTGCATGCCACATCACTTCTCATTAGTGCTTTGAATGCCATCAACCAAATCAAAACTAACATTCATTACACATTCCAACAATCACATCACCATCCAAGGCATGGTCATCCCTCAATAATCTCCACTCGACTAGGTTAACTCCTTATATAGCTAACAATTTTTATTATTGTAGGTTAATAAATCATCACATTTATTATTCTTTTTGTTAGCCATCAAATTTACGCTAGAGGCTTATATAAACCGTCAAATTTATAGTAGTTTTGATGAACCATTAAGTGCTTGTAGAGTTTTTTGTTTTTGTTTTCCTATAACTTGCAAATGGGGAGTCGAATTTTGAAGTGTGAATTATTGACAGAAAGCTCTTTCCATCATCGACACTTTAGCATCGAGAATATTTAGAAAGTGTTTTGTTTTAAAAAACTGACCTCCAAAGTCAATTTGTAAGCAAATTTTTATGGGGCATAACTTTCACCTTGATTATCAAAATTTCATAAAAAATTTTTATTCATATCAAAATTTGCAAGGAACTCATTTTTACTTGTAGCTTTAAGATTTGGATTACCCATATTTTCAAAAATTGTAAAAAACACCGTGCATTATAAATGGTTGATTTAGCACCCAATCTTCACATAAGTGGTAATTTTCTTACACATATTTCTAGGGGGGCTACATTTCAACACTATCATTATGGGGGCCTAATCTTGTATTTCACATTTTTTTCTTCTTATAATTAGACCATGTCTAGAAAATCTAAAAAAAGTGCAAATACTATGGGAGCAATCAACATGTGGATGATATTTTTCCTCATGTCTCACATCAAATTATTGACTTATTGTTAGAAATCTAAAATAGATCGAATAACCAAGATCTTCTATGAGAGAGATAAGTTATAAAACTGTAAATGAAATAACACAATTACAAACTCGAGATTCCAAGAGATGTGAAAATGTCAAGATGACAAGATTGCATTAGAAGATCAAAGAAAATATGCAGAATAATGACTGCATGCATCAAAGTACATGTATGCCAAAGTATGCAACAGTGCAAGAGTATGCAAGAGATGCAAATACAAGCTAGGCAGTGAGTTTATATAGAACTAAGGAGAGGATGAAGGTGGCAAATCCAACCAATAGGAATTAACCATCAAAAGTGGAGATGAACACCAAAAGTGGAAAGTGTTCCACCCTTTAAGGAAAGGGACACCACATCACTTATCTTCTAGTTATTAAATGATAAACTCACTTTATTATCCTAAGAAAGCTTAATAAAAGTGTAGGAAAAACCTAGGACTAAGGGAAAATAAATTAACTCACTAGGAAAATAAAAATCTATACCAACACTTACTATTATAGCTTGCAAAAGATAATCTCACTAAGACATCTTGTGAGACACCATCATTTGGGGATGAAAAATCTAGTCAGATGACTTGCATTAATGTCTCATCTCCCATATCACCTGTTGCTACATCTAAATCCAATGTTTACTCATCCATGAGTTCTAGTAATTATTTTCATCAAGACATTGCTATCATCATTCTAGATTTACCACATTGGGATGTATATCTACTAGACGCAACATTTTTATTTGTAGAATCTCGGATTGCAAATTTAAATGACACCATTATTGAGGACATTCATCTTCTTCGTGATTTCAACTTCAATGAAGTTGCATTGCCGTTGCCATCTTTGGATCTTACTCTTTCCTTGTCTACATCAACTTCTATTATACCAAATTGTGTATACATTCATGAGTTGACCTATTCAACTCAATCATCTATATTGACATCATCTACAAAAGTACTAGATTCTCATCGGTCCAATTCTTGCCATACATCCATGGTCCCTATCCTGAATCTTATATGGTACCTAATCCATCTTATCATCATTTGTCACACATCAACATTGGCTTGGAGACAATTAAGCATCATTCAAAGGCATTATTGGCATAATTTTAGTCTTTGTATTCTAGACATCCAAATTTGACCACTTCCATATGGTCAAATTCGTCTCCTTATTCATCCCTTTAACTCATACACCTCATCCTCTTGGTCAGTATTAATTAAATCACTTAATATTTCATGGTCTACCTAAGGTCCCTAAAGTATTTAATTTAACAATTAAATGTTTACCTTACACCTTTTCCTCTCTAAATTAAATAAATATATCAATTTAATTTAGTCATTTGACCTTTTTGAATAAAATCAATTTTAAATTCTTCCTTTTTCTCCTTGTCACATCCTCCATAATCCCTTTCTAATCTGGATTAATTTAATTAATTCATGATTAAGATGTGCATCCTCTTAATCAAGGATTAATGTCACATCCTCCTACATTTGCCACTTGCTTCTAATCTCTCATTAATTACCTTAATCAGGTATTTGCACAACCTTTATTAAAGTCATTAGCCACTTTTAGCACCCCTTTTTAGTCAACCTTTTCATTTGTCTTTCTTAGCATTGACCCTCTTTCCCATATGAATTTTTAATTCACATTTATTCATCCTGGTCTCTCCTCCCCATGTAATTTTATTCATATTTTATCCTTTCCAAGACTTCTAGAACATTTGACTTGTCACCTCATCCACATGTGGACAATCCCACCTTTTTGGAGCCCACCTTTTATCCATTAGATTCTCCTAAGTATGTGAATTTTTAATTCATATTTATTTCTCCAACCACTTTCTCATTTCCCATAGAGATTTTTGAGGAATTCCAAAATTCTTCAAATGTCACTTTCATTCTCACTTGGGGACAAGAAGTTCCTTTTTGAGGAAATCTTCTCACTCCCCAAGGTACTTATCCTTCCTCCACATAATGTACTCTCCTTCCACCTCACTTACACATTATCACACCCTTAACCACTTCACATTCCACATGTCAAGATGTGAGGGCTTGTGAGTCCTCAACTCACCTTAGCCCTTCATCTTGGCCTTGTTGGATAAATCTCAACCATTGAATTCTCTAGAGAATTCAAATTTCTCTGTAAATACCCTCTCTTCTAAGGCATTTTCAACACTTAGTCATTTTGCACCTACATGTTCTCATTTTGAACACTCAACTCACAAGCATTTCCTCTTACTTAGTCAAGTCATTTTAGCCATTTTCATTTGCATCCCATCATATAGTCAATCTTGCATTTAGTCATATCAATAGCCATCCAAGGAGCACACAAGTACTCAAAATCAAGGGCCAACCAAGGAATTTCAGCTACAAAGAGAAGGTATAATCATTTGCAATCTTCTTTCATCTTATCTCTTTGTGTTAACAATTCCTTAGGCTAATCTTTGAGGTGTTCTTTGTGTTTTTACATTACATTTTAGTTATTTTGCATCATCATAATAGGTAAAACTCAAGGATACACATTTTTGCATGCTCGAT
>VDFB02358264.1:0-15390 GCA_007258455.2 Sequoia sempervirens
GATTCAATGATCAGCCTTGTACAGAACATTCAAGTTACAATTCTCTCAAACTAGAATTCACACTGATCATCCTTCGAACTATTCACCCAACTGTTCATCAAACATCCATCGAACATCCATCGAACCAAACATCATTTGCAATTCTAGAGTATATCCATGATGCTTCCAGTCTGTTGAACTTCCTCACAAAACGACCACAACAGACTAACTTCCAACAGTTCCCATTCGACTTCTCTGATTGGTCGAAGACACACCATGTAGGATGGTCTCCCAATCGATCAAAGGCGTTCAAAACGTATTTGCATGTTGGTGAGACACTAACCGTGTCTCCCTGATGCCACAGAGCCAGATCGTTATTATCGCCAAGAGTTCTGACCATCGGCAAGACATTACACTGAGTTCACAAGCTATCGCTCAGACTTCCCCTTGTCGCCAAGACATCATACCGATATCCATCACATGTATTGCTATTCAGCAAGACCATCGTTATTCGATGAGACATCATACTGAAGTCCCCAAGTCATATAGACATCAATATTCGATTCAATGAAACAATTGCTATTCGCTAGGAGATCATACCGAGCCCTTCAAGTCATACCGAAACTAACAACCATCAGCAAGACTTACCGCTATCGTTGAGAGTTCTTACTGAAGTCTCTGAGTTACCCCGAGACCATCTTTTGCCAGGAGTTATACTGACGACACCCCACACCATCGGTGAGACCAACACCCATCGCCAAGAGTTCACACTGAAGCCTTTGTGTTACCATGAAGACTCCAAGTGTAAAGTTGTCGGCAAGACTTCTCTTGTCAGTATAAGACATATCGAATGTCCAAGTCTTTCCTCGAAAACCTATTTCACCACAAGTCTCCCCGATATCCGATAAGAATGGCCTGTCGGCCAGACCAACCCACTCGGCAGAGGGTTACAGCGAACGCCACAAGTCACAGTGACAACACCAGTCAGCAAGACAAAAGCATTGTCTCGACGACCAGTACAAACCAAAAGGTTACTAAACTGTCAGTCAGCCAGATAGAATGAATGTCACACCGACTTGGCTCTTTCAGAGGTTTCAGCCTGTGAGATTGAGGCACATATTTCTAACACCCATCTCCCATCATATGACCATGATAACACAAGAAATAATTTGAGGTATCCTACGAATATTTGAAGGCTCTTTAAACTGCATCCCAACAAATTCTACTAGGATTAGACATATAACTAGAAAGAAATCCAACTACTTGGGAAATTTTTGGTCTAGTGTAGGCCATAACATACATCAAACTTCCAACCACACTTTGGTAATGTACTTTACTCATGTCTTCTATCTTCAATGGGGATGTTGGACAATTTGAAGTAGACAACTTCATTCCAATTGTAAAAGGAAAACACAATGGTCTACAATCCTATGTGTTAAACCTTTTCAAAATTGAATTGACACACTTACTCTCACTAAGAAATAACTTTTTTTACTCTATCTCTTCTAATTTCCATCCCAAGAATGTGTTTAGTTGCACCAAGATCTTTCATTTCAAATTTAGCTGCAAGTTGAGACTTCAATTTTGAAATCATACCTTTCCCATTACCAATAAATAATATATTATCACATATAATGCAATAAATGTGAAACAATCACCATTATATTTATAATAAACAAAGTGATTTGATTTAGAATGCTCAAATCCCAATCTCAACACAAACGTGTAAAAAAATCGGTGTCACATCCTAGGACTTTGTTTGAAGCCATACAAATATTTCTTTAATCTATAGACCAAATTAGTTTTACCTTTGACCACGTAGTGCTCTACATGTGTCATATAAATATCCTCCTCCAAATATTGATTAAGGGAAGCCATTTTTACATCCATTTTTTCAACCTCTAGATCATAAGCTACAACAATAGAAAACAAAAATCTAATGAATGTCCTTTTTGTAAAAGGAGAAAATATCTCACTGTAATCAACAACCTTGAAACCTAAGAGAAACCTTTCACAACCAACTATGATTTGTACTTCTTAATACCTCCATTTGAACCCATATTTTTCTTAAACATCCATTTGCAACAACCATGTTTTCTTCCTTCAGGAAAAGGTACAAGATCCCATATATCATTCTTTTTTAAAGTTGCCATTTCTTCATCCATAGCAATCTTCCATGATTTTGCATCATTGGACCTAATGCCTCTTCTATAATTTGGGTTCATCAATATTAGTATTCAAAGTAAAAATAAATATCCAATCATCAGGTGAATACCATTTAGGTGGTTGTCTATGCCTTGTAGACCTTTAAATAAGTTGAGTTGGAGGTTCTTCCTCCTCTTTTGAAGATTCATTTCTAGATGAGCTCTCCTCAACTTCTTGTCTATCCAAGGGCCTCGATTCATCTTTTTGAGGTGTAGAAGGAAGTTAAATCATACCTTTCTATTAACTTTGTTATGGATGTAATGTAATAGAAGAAGGCTTAGTTAGTCTAAAAGTAAATTTTTTACTATATATTACCTTATGTTTTGCAATATCTGAAAGCTTGTATCCTTTCACGTCATAGCTATATCCAATGAAGATACATTTCACAATCTTGTTCTCCAACTTTGTTTGATTCTCCTTTGGCAAATGCACATAAGATGTCTCAGTGAAGGCTTGTGACCCGACCATGCATCTATAGATGTCTTATCAACAAAAGATGATGTAGGAGACTTGTTAATCAAGTAATAAGGAATGAAAACCATAGCCCAAAACCTTTATTCTAAACTAACACCACTCAACATAATCCTAGCCTTCTCCATCAATTTCATGTTCATTATTTTTGCAATTGCATTTTTTTTGGAGAATACAAAGTTTCTTTTTATCTTAGAATGCCACAATATTTACAAAATCTATCATAAACATTAGAGAAAAATTCACTGCCATTATCAGTCCTCAAACATTTTATTTTCTTTCTAGTCTACAACTCAACCATTACTTTAAATTCTATAAATTGACTGAAAACTTCATATTTATTCTTTATAGAATATACCCATGTCTGTCTACTATAACCATTAATAAATAAAACATAATATGTGAATTTTCCAATCAAAAGAACATCTACATGACCAAACACATCAAAATTAATAAGATCTAACACACCAGAATATTTATGAGAACTTGAGTAAAACTGAACATGGTTTTGTTTTTCATAAATGCAATGCTCACAAAAACCAAAATCAATATTACAATCAAACAACCCTTCAACAAGGTTTTTATTTTTCAAGGTCCTTAGAGCCTTTTCTCCAATGTGGCCAAGCATTTGATGACATAACATAGTATTCTTTGCAAGTAATTTTTATTTAAAATAAAGGGTACCCTTAGGTACCCAAAAGCCATGATCATCCTCTAAAGATTTAACCCTCACCTCTTCCAATGAAGTAACTAGACTTTATTTTCACATAAGTACTATTGCACTAAATAGTGCATGAATAAATATTATACAATGCATCAAATCTGACACCTATAACAATTTCCATAGCACCTCTAACCTTCTTGCATCCTACATTAGAAAATACTACCTACACACCCACATCTATTAGTTTTCTCACAAATAAAAAAATTGTATTAATTCAAGGATATACAACACACCATTAATTTTTTTATTTTACCATCAAGAAAACTAATTCTAACTTTACCACTACCAACAATATTTAAACAAGAATCACCATCCAAGTATACCTTATCTCCATTAAATTATCCATATTAAAAAGACCAATCTCTATTAGAGGTTGTATGAAAAGATGCACTTGATTCAATTAACCATGCATAATTACTTGCATGAGTGGCCAAAGTTGAAATGAATGCTTCACCATCTTCCTTCTTGGATTTATAATCAGAATCAAATCTCTTCTTCTTCTTCTTTTCTTCTTTGCACTCCTTATGGAAGTGTCTAGGCTTACCATAGTTCTAACAAATAGTTTTGGACTTTCTAGGAGATTTGAATCTCCCCTTGGATTTGGATTTATCATGCTTCTCATTCTTCTTTCATTTTTCCTTAGGTCTCCCATGAACATTTAGGGCCTCTTTGACACTGATGGATACCTTCCTCCTCATCTCTTTAGAGGAAAAAAACAAATCAAGATCTGAAATTTCTCCTCCTCATCCATTTTGACACCAAATGATGCCAATTGAGCTAGAAAAATATTGAATGCTTTGAGGTGGTCTGTAATTCATTCACCCTCTTCCATCCTAAATGAATATAATTTCTTCCTCAAGAAAATCATATTCACTAAAGATTTGGATTTATACATCTCACCAAGTTTCTTCCATAGTTTCTATGCAGAGGTTTCTTCATGTACATTTATTAGAACAAAGTTTTCTAGGAATAATCTAATTAGACCCTTGGCTTTGCAGTCCATAACATCATATTGAGTAGCCAAAGTAGGATTTGGAGGCCTTAAAATATTATCATCAACAACATCTCATAGATCCTCTATATTCAACTTCCACATCTCAGTTGCCATAATTTTTTTTCACCTCTATTCTCTTTGATGTGCTTTCCATATGAAAATTCCTACAAAAAGATCAAAAAGTGTCTTTTGCATAAGGTCCCTCTCAAGTCTAGATTAGTTCAGAAACCCAACAACCCACAACCGAAACCAAAGGTGATCAAGCTCTAATACCACTTGTAAGGAAGCTAAGGTAGCAAAAAAAATTCCTGCACTAATCTTGAGAGGAGGGTTATGCAAAAAGAAATTCAGATCTGAATAGTTATATAAACTTAAATGGAAATAAATATTAACAATCATACCACAACATAGTGATTTACATGGGGAAAACCCTTTCAAAAAGAAAAAACCACACTTGAAAGCCCCCAATATATTATTATGAAATAAAAAAGATTAAAATATACTTGCAGAGAAAGATTTATCACAAGAGTATCACCAACCAGAGATTTGGATACAACTCAATAGCTATAAGACTCTTACACCTTGCCTCCATCTCATGCACCTAATGTATATTATATACAATACATGAAACCGTAAAATGGTATTACAAAACCATGAAATAAACCACCTAAAAAGTGGTGTCCATCCTTATCTCCAATATAAAATTCCTATGATGAGCCAAAACACACCACCATATGTAACTCCCCTTTTACAACTCATTTATGTGTCCATGTTTTTACATCTCCCATTTCAAGAGACCCAACTTCCAGAGGCCATACATTTTGATTCAACTATTTGATTGATGAATTGTTTGAACCACCAGAAAGATCGTGAAACACTCTATCAAGCTATACCCTAATTTTCTAGTTGTAACCACTTTCAAGTCTGAGAACACCACTAAGGCCTTTAAAATAGACTTTGCAACTTTAAAAGATGGAAACTAATATCTTTAAATCCGAAAATGATCTTCTAATGAAACTTTATGAGCATGCTTATTTAGCCATTTTGAAACTTTGGGAAAAAAATTGCACCAATTCATTCTCAAATGTAAACTTACTATAAATAGTAACCTTGTGTAATTGCAAGGGTGAGATACCATTTTCTTAACATTTCCAAGGAAAATCAACACACCAAAGTGTTAGGTGGAGAATTATACAAGAATTTTTAGCACAAATTAAAAATAGGGGTTGCTAGAAAAGGATTAATAAACAATTTGAATTTCAATAGTTAGAGTTGATAAAAATAAAATGGTAGATCATATATTTATATTTTGGAATATCGAGGATTTGAATATGAAGAGATACATGTATATAGTGTTTAATCATTTGATTATTGAAATACCAAGGAATTGAAGATATGGAGATGCATGTATAGACTATGAAATTATATGATTAAAAAATCAATTATTTTGATAATGTAGAAAGAGGTATTGTTTATGATCACTTTGTAAGGGAGAGTTAAGAAGTGGTATTAGAAAATTGATATAAATTAGAGTTGTGATAACTATGAGTAGTTGAAGCAAGGTTTCTTTAATGAGATTCAACACCTTAAGAAGAAATTAAAAAATATTCTAGTAGTGAAGGATATTAAGAAAGTGCTAGGATAAAGTATTAAGGGGTGGATAATCAAACTCATAGAGATTAATGGAATTTTTTCCCATTAGTAAAGATTAATACCAAGAATGGTTTATTGATGGACTAGTTAAGTTTGTAAGTTGAAGAAGTAAACAATATGACATAGAGATCAATTTTAGAACTAGCATTCAGAGAAGTGTTATATTTTATTTTAGAAGATAGTAGTTTGAGTTTAAATGTTAAGGAGCATATCAATTACATGAAAATGTAGATAACGCATTGCCACATAAGAGCTAGTCACATAAAGGTGATGAGAAATACGTTTATGATTCAATGGATTGTTAGTGAAAGGAAGTTGATTGCTATTCATTTCTAAGATGAATCACATTAGGAGGCAATTTTCCAATTATTAAATAAGATCAAAAGAGTAATAGTAAGAAAAATAAACTTGTATCATAAAAATCATAAGATTCTCAAGGAACATAGGGCAAGGATGGAGGATGGAAGTTAGGAGAGTACAATTAGGCTAGGAATTGGCACAATGTTAAGAATTCAAATAGAATGGACTTAGTAAAGGAAAACAAAGATAGAAGGAGGATGAAATGCTACACTTTACAAGTGAGGAACATAGATGGTGCAAATGTGATATCATCCACCATTATAAGAAGTAACATTCAATAAATATACAATAAAACATTATTAAAATAAGTAGAGTGATATATGCTAGAGGTAAGCATATGCCAAGAAAAAAAGGGTATGGAAATGACTCCATATATTTAATTGATGATGAGTCAGGAAGGGTATGAAATGCCAATTATTGATGGGATATTACATAGTAGTGATGGAGCAGTGAGAGAAATCATTAAGCTAATTAGTGAGCTATTTGGGAAAAAAAAGTGAAGAAACACAAAATTCATGTGGAAGGAAGCAAATATAGAAGGAATTTATGATGCTTAAATAAATATTGGAGCTAATATAAAAGTTTGTAATATTACCTAATCTACATAAATATTTATGAGGAAAGGTTGGTGGCATCTTGTATAAGAACAATGATTAGGAGTTCAAGAAAGTGCATATCACCAAAAATGTAGACAAGGAGTTAATGTTGGGAATAGGATGTCATTTAATTGCAATACTAAACATATTTCATGCAACACTAGGATTAGAAAGAGATTAAATTAAAATGAAATTAACATGTAAATTGACATTTGTAATTATTCCTAAATGATAGGAACATGTGGGGACACCCAAGAAGATCTCCTACAAAATAGGAGCACATGGGGTGCCCACATGGAAGGTGGAACCCACCTTGCTTAAGTTAACTGTTTGGAAGATTGATAACACTTCAGTGATGCATGTTTAGATCCTACAAGTTAAGGATTGATATTTACATGAGTGGAGTTCAGTTCAATTTAGTATCAATTTAGTATCAGTTCAGTTTAGTTCAATTATGGTTCAGTTATCTTCAGTTGCATGTAGTTAGTTTCAGTTGAATGCTAGTTGACTTGAGTTGACTTGAGTTGCATGAATAATGAATTCAGTTTCATGATAGATAATAGGTGGATACATTCAGTTACATGGGGATGATCAATCATGCATAATGTTTGCATGAATTGGTGAAGAGATATGTTTCAGTTAACTAAGATTGACTTGGACCCACCTTGGGCACCCAAGTTGGCATCTTTGAGTTAACACCTTTTGCATGAGAAGATATTTACAAGGCTTAGTTAAGTGGGCCCATTCTTGGGCACCAACTTTGAGGTGATGCTTACAAGATATTTTCTTGACCAACGATCAGTTAAGTGTTCAGTTTGGGGTGCCTAAATTGAGGAGACTTTGGTTTTGACTTCATGTTACAGTGTGGAACTCTACTTGCACAATCTAGGCATATATTTTTGAGAGGAGATTTATGCTCTTGTTTTTTATAACTCTTAGGAATTTACATGCTCATTAATTGTCTATTTGTTGCAGCAATTGCATCAGAGTTTATTGCAGGTTAGCAGGTTGAGCTTGTGCATGTGTGAGGATTTGAAGCATGGCATGGGATGTGTGGATTCATGCTTGGTCATATGGAATGCATGGATAGCTTGTGCTACAGAAAGTGTATGATATTTTTGTGTAGGTTGTGAAGAAGGATTGTTGAAGGAAAGGAAGCATATCAATCAAGGATTGATACAATATTATTGTAATCTTGTTCTAAGGTTAAATAATACAAGCACTATTGATTATGGTGGATTTTTTTCCCGAAAGGGTTTCTCCATGTATATGTTGTGTCACTTACATCTTCTTGTCTCGTTCTTCTACAATATTCTATCTCTTTATACAATTGGTAAAATTGATCTAAACAGGTAATCATACACAAAGAATTGTGATAAAGAACACTTAATTAAATCTACAGTCACATAGGTTTACAAGTTTTAAGCTACAATTTCACCTTCATTCTCAACAGTTAAATGCTAAAGTATTGGTTAAAGATAGTATCTTGCTTTATGATATATTGATCTAGATACCAACATAGAGTTGAATGTGTTAAAGAGGCATGCATGAGAGGTGATGGGAAGTTCACCTCTTTATCCCATTCCACCTTTGTTGTTTATGTCTATAGACACCTAATTCTGACTAAATAATTAAATTAATGATCATTTTCACTTCATCCTAATAATTAAACATTTTCATATTATTTAATTAAATTAATTTATCCATTCCTCTATTAATTAAATAATTAATGTTATTTAATTAATTTGCTAACAATTCCTCTATTCTAAAGTTTAATTAAATGGTTTATTATTATTTAATTAATTATTCATTCTCCACTTCCTAAATTAAATAATTATTTTAATTATTTAATTAATCCATTTATCTCTCAACATTATCTTCTTTCAAAAATAAATAAAATCATCTATTTTATTTATTGAAACCAATCTTGTATGTTTAATAATAATTAAATTTGTTTAATTATTAAATACTCATGCAAATTCCACCTGACTTGTTGATGGAGACTTGCTTTCAGTCCACTAATCAATCTAATTAGTCCATTCATCAATCAAATCCACTTCACTCCCACTCACTTCAAGTCCTCTAAGCAATCAATTTATTCAACTAACTGTTAGTTTGAGTTAACACTCCAATCAATCTTCTTAACTAAATCATGCAATTAGTTATCTAAAATCATGCAACCAGTTAACTAAAAATCAATTCCTCTCATCAATTCTCAACCATTGATCTTTTTAACCTCTCATATGATCTCAACCATTGATCAATGCCATTGAATATCTATAAATGCAACCATCCTCTCTTTCATTCATCATCTCAAATCATGTAGGAAAACTATACTCATATTTTGTAGGTGTTTGATGCTATTGTGCTTAAATACAAATCTGAGAGCAAAGGTTTTACACCATTTCTCCCAAGGTGAAATTGAGGAGAGCAATGGAGTTGTGCTAAGGTGAATTATATGTGTGCTTGCAAAGTTTGCATCATTTTTAATTCAATTTATCTTATTTACTCGATTGTTGAGATCATTTGATTGTGTTATCCTTTTGATTATTGATTACTTCTTTCGGTATTTCATAGTTAATTTTATTATGGTCATACAATGTCCAACATGAATAAGGAGTTTTCAATGGAATTTCTAAGGGATTCTAAAGTGAAATATATGGCAATTAATTTATTGTATATGATAAATTAATTGAGCTCCTAGGAATATACACATATCTATTACTATTGGGAAGATTGTTGTATTATGAGAATACCATGAACTATTAGTTCAAATATTGGCATATGACCTTTCATAATGAGAAGATGAAAGTGAGCATTTCATTTAAACATAGGATGGGAATTATATATGGTGTGAACCATACTAAATTCTGATGAACATCACCAAACATGAGATATACATATAATATAACAAGCCTTGAGTTAATGATAAAAATATGGATAACCTATGGGGTAAAAAAGAACATGTAATTTAAATTTGAGAAAAACAAGCCTAAAATGATTGATCCAAGATAATCAAAGTAAAATGGTATGGATTGATAACAATACTATAGTCTAAAAGTATTTTGAGAATTAGTAAGGATGACTAATAAAATTGGCAAGGTTTCATGGTATCAAAAATGATGAAAAGTTTAAAGAGTTGATACCAAAGGAGAAAAAATGAGTAAGGTGATGGTTCGTGTATTCAAGACAATGCCAAATATGATGGTTCATGTATTCAAGGAATTGTCAAATATTAAAGAAGATTTGTATCAAACATTCAACTTTGAATAGTAGTGAAAGGATAAATTGCAAACTTTACTCAATAATTGGAGAAATCTTTAAGGGTGTTTTCGCTATAGAGAGAAAATGAAAAATGTGTCAAAAGAAGATGAAAAATATGATCTAAAACTTGAATAAAAGAAAGTCAATAAGCATCATGAAATGACAATTAAAGAAATGGTTACAAAAGAAGATTGACATATATCTCAATGAAAAGATAAAATAGAAAGAAAATTTATAAAAAAAGATAGCAATAATTTCAAATATAAAAAATAAAATTAACAAACTTAAGACAAATCGGCCCATTAAGGGGTTTGGTTGGGATAAACCAATGGAAAAAAGGACAAGGTGGTTGCTTGGGAGAAGCCGAGGGAGGGGTGGTGGAAAGTGAATTTTGATGGTGCCTCGAAGGGTAACCCTGGATCGTCAGGAGCTGGTTTTTTAATAAGAGATTGGTTAGGCAATGTGATTGCCCTAGGTGCAAAAAAGTTAAGGGAAGGAACTAATAATTTAGCGGAGGCTACAACTGCTTTGCTGGTGGTGAAATTGAGTAAGAAATTAGGTGCCCGGAAACTACATATAGAAGGCGACTCCTTGATCATAGTACAAGTGGTAATGAATGGAGGTGTGGGAGCATGGCACCTCCAAAATACCATTGAAAGAATTAGAGAGGAGCTGACTTCGTTTGAAGAGTATGAGATAAGCCACATAAGGCGAAATGGAATTGTAGAAGCGGATGTTCTTTCAAAGTGGGCAGTAAAATTTAGTATGGTTGGGGAGTTAAAAGTGGAAGACTTGACAAACTTAAATATGTTTGATTAATTTTAGAATGTAATTAAAAGGTGGTAGGGTGTCGAGGGAGGGTTATCATTGATGTGTGTGAGACTGTTCTATTTTTGAGGGCAATGACGATTGTATTGAAGTTGGGGGAGTGGAGTAAATGAGAGTACAAGCTTAATTGGAATGGCGATGGGTGGAGGCTGGAAGATCTTAAATGTGTTATCGCTCATTATTATTTGCTTGTGTGAAGAGAAAGCAATCAGTAAGCAGAGCTTTTGGCAGTGGAGTTATTGTGCAGAGGTTGGCAGTTTTAGTGCTTTCCTAGAATTAAAGATGGAGGCCAGATTCACCCTTCATTCAAAGAGGTAGCTGAATCCTTTTTTTGGGGAAGCCACAGACCAACGGTTGGAAAGTATGTTTCTGTTAGCAGACAAATGAATTTTCTAGAGTGTTAGGTTGATAATAGGTGAAACCTTTGGTAGGTTGATTCATAGATACCGCACAAACATGGATATATATTATTTAATTGTGGTGTGGGGTCTTGACCCAGGTGAGCAAGTTGAAACTATCAGGGAGGTGATGGGGTTGATTGTACATGAGGATTTTTTAGATGGGTTGGACTCGTTCTTGGAGCGAGTAGTGCCAGATGTGGGTGTTGATTTTAGGGAAGGAATTGCAGAGGAGGAAAGGGTTGGAGATGAGGTTTTGGAGCCATTTATCTGTGGTCCTAAAAATGCACACAAGAATCAATGCAGGGAGGAGGCGCGTCGTGGATGGCAACCTCTTAAAGTTTTTATAGGCACTTTGAAAGTGGACAAATGTATTGCACAGGCCAAGGGCGATGAACAAAAGCTGAAAGTGGAGGCACAGGAGGATGGGCGTCGAAAGGAAAAACGCAAGAAACGCGGAACGAGGAACAACAAAAGGGTTAGGAGGGCCTAATGCAGATGTTTGTTTTTTGTTTCGTAAATGTTCTCAGTCAGTCCGGGGTTAGACATTGTTATGGTTTGTTTTGTTTTTTGATTGTTGGTGTGAAATGGAGAGAATGTGTAAGGATGATCACCAGATCAGTTGCAGTTATCAGGAATTGAAATTCTTTTAGCATGTTTAGATGCTTTGTGGTAGGGTGCAATAACTTTTTGATGGGTGATAACAAAACTTTTGAATTGTAATATTTTTATTTAAGTAATATAATATAAATCCTATTACCGACCAAAAAAAACCAAACTTAAGACAAATATTAATAACCTACCGATAACCATTTAAAAATTGTGACTTTTATAAGAATGAAAAATTGAAATAAAAGAAAAATAGACCCTAAACACTAATCAGGAAATATTAGTAATAAAGAATAAGTGAAGGTTGCCACACTTGAAAAGACTATAAAAAAGGTATAAGGCCTCAAGTTATGAATCAACTCTATTTCCTTTGTGTTTATTTAATAAATATTTCAAATAGAAAGTTTCAAACTACGAAAAAGCTTAGTTGACTATTACAGCTGAAATAAGCCCAGTAAAATACAAATTATTAAGAAAACTGACTACAATTGAATGAACAGTTCGAGGCCGCATAGCGCAGTGGATTAGCGCGTTTGACTTCGGATCAAAAGGTCGTGGGTTCGACTCCCACTGTGGTCGATTGTCATCTGCTTCTTGTCTGAACTCACTCAGACGGCATTTTACATTGTCATCTTTTAACTTACGCCCAGCAAATAATGTCAATTTATTACGCCGAAGGCGTGTCCTATTTGAGAATGGCAAGCTAATTAGTGAAATCGACGGTGAAAAGACCACTTAAATCAATGCATTACGGTCAGTTAAATCTCCACCGTTGAATTTTTTAAAAAAATTAGTATAAAGAAAAAAAAAACAAACAAACATCCTGGGTTCCCTTCTTAACTAGCACGTTTTCTCCAGCATAACAGTCGGGGAGCTTTCTACAGAAGAATGCGGCCGCCCAGGGATTGGAGATAACAAAAATTCCGATTATAGCGGTCACTGGAGTTCCGTTATTTGTTATTTGCATATTTAAGCCCAAAAGAGATGGAGGACAATTAAATTAATAATAGTCGTTCATTTTTACCGTTCGTTTTCGACACTTTTCTGTCTGCGCTTATGACATGTTGCCCCGGCGAGAAGAGAGGGAGGTTTCATTCCGCGGGATGTTTCTTTCACATTTCACGTGTTATTTTTCACCGGCCTCTTCGCTTCCCAAACATAAAAATTTTACTGGGATCTCGCCGTTTTCTTTTTCGTAGGAAGTGTTTAGATAAATGAAAGGTTGTTTTCTTTATGGCAAGTGAAATGGTAAGAATAAATTATTTTAATTTAATTTTATGAAAGTGTCAAATTATACAGATGCAATGCACTCCTATAGGCATGTGGAAAATAAATGAAAATGTACTCTGATATGATCTCTACATGTATTTTTCTAAAAATTAGTCTTGATAAGAGAATCACAATTAATTATACTGTTTTGATTTAAGTGTATAGTTATGTTTAGTATTAAATAATTAAGTAGTTAAATTTAATAATAATATGTATAAAATTAAAATTATTTTAAGCTATTTTAAAATCATTATAATAAATAAAATAAAATATTTGATAGTATTTATTTTTATAAATATATTATTATAATTAGTTTTGTTTAATTCATTATTGTAAATAGAATTTTAAATAAATAAAAATGGTTCTCTGAGAAATAAAATAAATATATTTATATAAAAAAATTAATGATTTTATTTTTTAAAGACTATTAAAATATTATTTAATATTTTTTACTTTATTTTTAACTAAAGAGTTATTTTTAATTACTTAGATTTACTAAAAATATATTGCCTTACTTATATCATTTATTTATTGAAAATTATTTTACATATTTTTTACTTGCTATTTATTATTGTTATTGGATTATTAAATAAAAAATCTAAATTAAAAAAATTTGAATAGGTGTAGAAGAAATCAAAATAACTTTTAGATAAATAAAAAAATAACTCTTAAATACATTTACATTATAATAAAATAACTTTTAAGTAGATTTTACTTCTTTAATTTACATGTTAATTGATATAATACTCGAGTATGTAATAGTAGAAAGTTGAAATTACTAAAACATTACACGGATAAAATAAATTCTTCTACAAAACATATTTTTATTGATATTTGTTTGTACATAATATGAGTATCTCGTTTGCAATGATATTTTGTATGCTCTTATTTCTAATTAATCATTTTAAATCTTCTCAACCTTCATGACTATTTTTTTAACTTTAACTCAACATTAATTAATAGAATAACAATATATTTACAATTATTATCATACTATTTTTGCCCATGGTGGGGGAATTTGTGTCTTCCCTAAAGCAAATAGTTGTTTGTGATTGGGTGGAAAAACATCAAGTGGATGCCAAAACAATTTGATTGACAATAATTTTGTACACTATTATGGAGGGGGACTTTAATAGGTAATGGGCTTATGATTCTAACTTCAAATTTTCATTTTTTTTTTTATAAATTATATATTTAATAATATATATTATATAGAATATAATATACAATAATAAGTAAAAATATAATTTAAATTTGATATATAATTAAATAATAAATATGTGTTAGATAATTAACATATTTGATACTGTAGACATCCAAATTTGGACACTTAATTTATCCAAATTTATCACTTTTCATCTAAACATCTTCTTAGCCTAGTTAATTAAATAATATTACTATTATTTAATTAATATCTTTAATTCTGCTAAATCCCTAAGGTATTTAATTACCTCCTTAATCCTCTTTTCATCAAATAAATTAAATAAATATTACATTTATTTAATTCTTCACATGTCATTTTCATCTAATCCTAATCCATCTCCTAATCTCTTCATTAAGGATGTGCACAGCCTTTAATCCTTGATTGGGATGTCACATCCTCCAACTTTGCAAGTTGGCTTCTAATCCTCATTTCATCTTCTAATTACTAATTAATTAAGCCTAATCATTCTCCAAGGAATTTTTAATTCTTTTTTATTTGTCCTAGATTCCCCTCCTTTATATGTGAATTTTTAATTCACATTCCATCCTTTCAAGGCTTCTAGAACCTTGGACTTGTCACAATCTTCACATGTGACCCACCTTGGACTTGTCACAATCTCCACATGTGACCAAGTCCCACCTTTTTGGAACCCACCTTTTATCCTCTAGATCATCTTATGAATGTGAATTTTTAATTCACATTTATCCCTCCAACCACCTTTCCTTTTCCTATGTAGATTTTTGAGGAATTCTAAAATTCCTCAAAAGTCCCTTTCACTCCCACTTGGGGACAAGAAATCCCTTTTTGTGGAAGTCCACTCTCATCCCCCAAGGTGC
>VDFB02358265.1:0-36046 GCA_007258455.2 Sequoia sempervirens
GTGGTCGAGACTTCAAGTAAGTTACATGGTGTTAGTGTTTCCATTCTTTTTGATTCTAGAGCTACCGACTCCTTTATTTCACCGACCATCATTGACCGATGTGGTCTTGTGGCAGTAAAGCAAGGTGGTAAGTGGCAGGTTGAATTCGCCTCTGGGGTGAAAGTAGCGGTAGAGAACTTAGTACATAATTATGAACTTAAAATTGGTATGTTAATTACCTTAGCAGATTTACATGTTACACCTTTAGGATCGTATGACATAGTTATAGGTATGGATTGGCTAGCATCTCATCATGTTGTGATTGACTGTCGACTTAAGACAGTTAGTTGCATTAATGATTTAGGTGCAAAAGTGGAAATTATAGGTGTTCAAAGACCTATCTCTTTGTGGATTATATCTGCTATGTAATTAAAGAGATGTCTTCGTCAGGGTTTTCAACTATTTGCAACAACAGTTACTGATCTGGAAGAAGGTAAGAGTCAAGAGGTATCTCTTGATGATCATCCTATTCTTAAGAAATTCGCTGACATGTTTCCTGATAATATACCTGGAATGCCACCGAAGAGGGATATGGACTTTAGAGTTGACCTAGTTCTAGGAGCTGAGCCTATTTCTAGAGCTCCATATAGAATGACGACTCAGGAGTTAGAGGAACTTCGTATCTAGTTACAGGAACTATTAGAAAAGGGTTTCATTTGTCCAAGTGTTTCCCCTTAGGGAGCACCAGTCATCTTCATAAAGAAGAAGGATGGATCACTTAGGCTGTGCATTGACTATCGTCAATTGAACAAGGTTACGATTAAGAATCGTTATCCTTTGCCTAGAATCGATGATCTTTTTGATCAAATCAAGGGAGCCAATGTGTTCTCTAAAATCGATTTGAAGTATGGTTACCATCAATTGCGAATTGCTGAAGCAGACATTCATAAAACTTCATTTCGTACTCGTTATGGGCATTACGAATTCACAGTAGTACCATTTGGGTTAACAAACGCACCATTAGTATTTATGAGTTTAATGAATGGTGTTTTTCGTACATACCTTTATCACTTTGTCCTTGTATTTCTCGATGATATTTTGATCTATTCAAGAAACATAAAGGAACATGAAGAACACTTGACACAAGTATTGCAATGTTTAAGGGAAAATCAATTGTATGCAAACCTAAAGAAGTGTGACTTCTTTCAAACTGAAGTAAAATATCTTGGACATGTGATTTCTGGGAAAGGTATTGCTGTGGATCTTTCAAAGATTCAAGCTATTGTAGATTGGCCCACGCCTACTAATGTAGGTGAAGTGCATAGTTTTATGGGTCTAGCTGGTTACTATAGGCGGTTTGTTGAGGGATTTTCTAGAATCGGTCATCCTATTACTTCTCTTTAGAGAAAAGGGAAGAAGGTTTTTTGGATAGAGCAATGTCAGTTGGCTTTTCAGACACTTAAAGAAAAGTTGACTAATGTGCCTATACTGATTGTTCCTGATCCTACTAAGGATTTTGTAGTTTGCACGAATGCATCCTTAGAGGGTTTGGCAGTAGTTCTAATGCAAGATGGGCATGTGATTGCTTACGAGTCTCGCAAACTCAAAGATCACGAATTAAACTATCCTACTCATGATTTAGAACTAGCTGCGGTAGTGCATGTGTTAGTTCGGTGGAGGCATTTCTTATTAGGTCACCATTTCAAGCTTCATACTGATCACCGTAGTCTACATTATATTTTTATGCAACCTAAATTGAATGCTAGAAAAAGACGGTGGACGGAGTTCTTGTGTGAGTACGATTTTGAAGGGAAATATGTTCAAGGAAAAGAGAACGTAGTGGCTGACGCTCTTAGTCGTCGTCAACAAGAGATTTCTACTACTACTCTTGAAGTATATTTGAGAGGTCAAATATGAGCTACACTTCCTAATGATAGATTGTATTAGGAAGTGAGGTCAGAGATTGAATCTGGTAGACCTTTAGAAGGTCTATTTGCAGGATATATCCTTGAACTAGATGGTATATTACAGCATTTAGGTCATATATATGTACCACATTTTGAGGGTCTTCATACATTAATTATGACTAAAGCATATCGAGCTCCGTATTCAACTCATCCAGGTGTTAAGAAAATGCATGCCGATCTTTGGCAATTGTATTTCTAGCCTGGTATGAAACATGATATTGTTGATTATGTATCGAGATGTCTTGAATGCCAGCGAGTCAAAGCTGAGCATCAACATCCTACTAGGTTATTGCAGCCACATCTTATTTCTGAATGGAAATGGGATATTATATCCGTTGACTTTATTGTAGGGTTACCTACGTCATCACGTCGACATGATGCCATTATGGTAACTGTTGACCGATTGACTAAGGTAGCTCATTTTTCACCAGTACGATCATCATACAATGCTTCATGGTAGCTAGGATATTCATGGAGGATATAGAGATTAGATTACATGGAAGTTCTCGTGGGATTATATCGAGATAGAGACGTATTTTATCTAGCCCTATGGACTTCATTCTACAACGCTCTGGGGTACGGTTTAGAACTTTAGGATTCGGTAGTAATCATCCTCAAACCGATGAATGACGAAAAGGATTAAATCCGAATATTAGAGGATATGCTTATGATGTACGTAATGGACCAACAGTCACGTTGGGAGGATTACTTATACTTAGTAGAATTCGTTTATAACAACGGATATCAGAGTTCCATAGGTATGCCACCATTTCAGGCACTAGATGGTCATCCTTGTCGAACTCCACTAAGTTGGGATCGACTAGGGATGAAGTGTTACTTGGATTTGAGATGCTAGGACATGGAGCAACAGGTTGACTGTATTAGAGAACATTTGATAGTAGCACAGGATAGACAAAAGAAGTATGTCGATGCGCATAGGATAGACTGACAGTTTGTTGTTGGTGATAGAGTGTTTCTTCGAGTGCGACCATGAAAGAGTCCAATCCGTTACGGAAAAGGCTCTAAGCTTGTGCCTCATTTCATTGGGCCATTTGAGATCTTAGAGAGAATTGGTCCTGTGGCGTATCGACTTGCCTTACCACCCAGTTTGTCACATATTCATGATGTTTTTCATGTATCAGTTCTTAGACCTTATCATCCCGACATATCTCATGTACTTGATTGGAATGCGTTATAGGTAGAGGACGGGCAGTTGGCTTTGGAGCCCGTGGCCATTCTATAGCGTCGGACACTCGGTCTCAGGGGTTGAGACATTGATCAGGTGAGGGTCCAATGGGATCCTAGCCATGAGGCTTTTGCTACTTGGGAGGATGCGACATGCATGAGGGAACTTTATCCCTATCTATTCGCAGGCTTTCAGGAGCAAGCCTGATCCTAGGGGGGGAGGATGTAGTACCCCTCCATTTATGCTTATGTTTTCTGGTTGCATGTTTTTATACTGTTAGACTTTGGTACTTGGTTTGGATATTTTGATCGCTGATTTTGAGCGACAGTGGATTCACTATGTATGTTACATTGTATTACGATGTTGATTTACGACTGATACTGATATAATCATTAGATGTTTTCCCATGGGATGATTATTGCTATGTCCTTAATATTTATGATGGACTAGCCCATTATTTTAAAAGTTTGATCCTTTGTGATGTGTATTGGGTGCTTGGAGAAACTGGAATTGCATCTCATGCAGTGCCATGATCTCCATGATTTTGTCCACACGGTGTGCCTGTACAATGGTTTATATATATATATGCATGTTATTGTTTGGTTGCAGGATTGCAGGTACACGACATCGACTCCACCTGGTTACTTAGGTCTGAGCGTGTCAAGAGTCAACGAAAATGTTGATTGGGAGGTAGTAGCATGGTTCATCCTAGTCTAGTCTATAACCTGGTCATAGTACATCGCCAGTTAGTTTGAGTCTAGATTTTCTTGTCTTTCCCTATTAGGATTAATTGCTTGATAGGAAAATCTTGTCAATTTTTATGATAGTTATTATTCTTTAATATACTGTTATTTAAGTAAATTTTTAAATGTCAAAGAAATTAGTTTTACATGTTATTTAATAAATTAACTAGTTTGTTTGGTTAAATAATTTGATCTTAGAGATTAAATTTATTTAATTAAATAAATAAATAAATTAAATTAGTATTGTTTTAAATTGTGTGTGAATAGATTTAATTTTTTTAAATTAAATATTAATTTGGAAATGGCATTTTTTATTTGTACATAAATTTTTGTATTTTGGAAATTGGAAAATTAAATAAAATAAATTCATGCAAATCTTGAAAGGAAAGATTGCCGAGAAGTTGTTGAAGATATTTTGTTCTTCTCATTAAAGTGCCTAGTTACATTTGTGGCTTTTGAGGAATTTCCTCAGGGTTATTTTGAATCAGAGCTATCAGTGGATATAGTCAATGGTTCTGGATCTCAGTTGTACGCTATAGGCAATAGAGGCTCTCTTTTCTACAAGCAATTTTCAAGTCACATGTATTTCTCTTTGTTTTAATTTGTTTCCTTTTGAAAAAGAATGATTGAGAAAATATTAATTTTGTGTTTCCTATATTCTTCTCGGGAATTTTGAAAAAATCTTGTTTAAATAGTAGAAGATTCTGAAAGAAGTAGGAAAGATCTTTGAAGAATTTTAAAAGAAGTTTCCTGTCAATTTTTTTTATATGTTTCCTGTAGGATATATTTTGAAAAAAAATAGTTGTGAAAGAAAAGAAATTCTCTTTTGTTGAATTTTAAATCTCTAGAAAATTTGTGCAGAATGTTAGTTTTCTCAATTACTTGTTGAAAACTTTGTTAAAAATATTTGCACAGTTACTATAACTTTAGTGTTATTTATCAGTTATATATATATTTATATATGTATATGTATTGGAATTATATATACATATACATATACAAATGTATATATATAAATGGTTGTGAATATTGAAAATCGTAGTATTGAGTGAACTCGGAAATCGCCGTACGCGATTTTAAATTGTCGTCAATTTTTAATTTATTAAAAATTGTTTATGTTTTATACTAAAAAAAAAAAAATATATGTATTAAACCTTCTCTATGAGCCAGCGCCCGTGGCGGGGCTACCTGCAACCGTCCCTACAGGGGCACGACGGCGAGGGTTGAGCCCAGCGCCACCCTTGCGGGCAGCGCTCGGCTCATCCCCTGCAGCCGAGCCTGTGGGGCGGGCTGCGAAGGCAGCCCTACCCATAGTGCGCGGGTTAGGGCAAGGCCCTAACTTCGAACCCTAAGTTTTAAAACTCCGCGGATTATAAAATTCAACGTTCGTTTAATTAGAAATTATTGGTAATAAAATTTATATATATATATTTTATATTTATTATGTATATACATATATGATATATATAATGAATATTATATATAAAATATATATATATATATATATATATAATATTTATAATTATAAATTTATTTATTGTTAAAATATTTGAAAGTTTTATCATGTTTAAATGAGATATCTAAAAGAATTAATTATTAGATATAAATATTTTAATAATTAATTATCATGATTAAGATACTTGTGCATAGAATAGGTTGTTATTATGGAGTTTTATAATGTTTTTATTATATTATTTGGTTATGGAATTAGTTAAATTGTAGATCTGATTTTCATATTGCATGGAAGATGAATTAAATCTTAGATGAATAATTTTGGTGCTTCAAATTATTGTCTGAACTGGATTTAGTATATCCTAATATAGACTCTTTAATATTTTTTTCAATTTGCTTTAAATCTTGTTTCTTTGTTGGGAAAATTGGGATAAGTCTTAAATGAACAAGTCTTCCAGACCAATTGAATACCATGGGGATTGTGATTGTTAAGTTGAATTCATGTGATGGCTAAGGATGTGTACATGGTATTAGCATGGTGTTTAGATACCTAATTTTTGTGAACATAGACATTGATATTCGTTATGAATAGTGTTGAAATTGTATGTTGTATGTTTGTACACTTTGTAAACCTTAGTCAATAAAACTTAGTATACCTTTGTTATGTTTAGGTGAGTGGCTCTGTGTGAGGGCCAGCACACAAAGTGGTGCCAGGGTAACTTGCAAAGAGTTAGTAAGTCAATGATAACTAAACAACACTATAGTTAGAATTAAAATCCTTAATAAGATGTTTATGCCTCACTTATGGAATCTTGAGCTAGTTCAGTCTTGAGTATAAGATGAGAAGGCCTAGAATGGAAAATTGATATCTTGTTACCTTAAAAGATGTTCGATTCCGCAATACTTAGCAAACGGGGCCGGGTTTCATAAGAGGTTACGAAGGGAACCCAAGTTGGGGGCCGGAACCTAGGAGGAAACACCAAGGTAACCTTTGCAATATTGTGATGACACTCCACCTATAAAATAACAATTTACCTTGTGTACTTAGTACATTCAATTGTCTAAATCTTGAAGCAATGTAACCATCAGTCAGTTATGTACTTGTGTCTAGAGTTAGTAGATTATGTCTAGGTAAGCATATTACTATCTCCTAGCACAGGGGGTGGACCTACGGGTACCACATTGTTGGGTGGAACGTGCACCTTACTCCATTGGGTCCCCAGTTTGTGATCATGGCAAAAAGAGCTTCATGGATGAGAGCTCATACTTGGATGCATATGTATACTTCTTCATTGTAAATTGTAAATCTTGTATTGAAAACATCCCTCAATTGTTTATGGGGTGAATATTTGTAAATGTAATTGTAACTATTATTGATCTACCTCATCATATGAATGAGTAATGTAATATCTTATCAAATGCAATGTAAGAAACATGTTTTTACTTTATATTATCTTGAATGGAATTTCAAATGATATGCAATGTTTATTTTTAAGTTTATGATTAATTAAATATATGCAATGCAAAATACTAAAGTCGTCTATGGAAACTCAAGTAGTGTAACACCGCGTAACTTAATGAATGTATGCAACTAATTAAGTTAACCTTAATACTTTTAAAAAAAAATTATTTCACTTTTATACACAATTGCAACATTCCTTAGGTTATTATGACGGGGCATTACAGACCCATTTGCCATGCATGGAAAATCAGTCCCATCCAAGTGGGACCCATTTTCCATGCATAGAAAATAAGTCCCATCTAGGTGGGACCCATTTGCCATGTGTGGCAAATGAGTCCCATTTGGCTCAATTTTATCCTTTGAGCAAGAAGAAAGTGAAATTTTGAGTTTAATTGCACTTCATGTTGGCCTATGATGAGCTATCATCAGGTTACTAAGGAAAAAATGTGTATAAATAAGTTTTTTTCCCTCATTTTACATCTCTCATCTCTTATCATTCATTCATCCACCAATCTTCTGTCTCAAGTCAAGCAACTTAGGGTTTTATCATTTCAAGGCATTAAGACAACAATTCTCAAACATTCGAGGGAAGATTCTTCATGTTTTACTACATAATTTCAAGATCAAACATCATGTAAAATTAATCAACTCCATTATTGCATGTTTCATCTCATTCTTTCATCATTTTGGTTTAATTACCTAAAATGGGTTTGACCAAGGCAAACCCCAATCTCCTAGCATTCAACATTTCTCTCTATTGCCTTGTGTGTTTGTAGATTTAGACTTCTTGGAAGGTTGGAAATCATTAAGATTCAAGTTACAAATTTGTTTATGTCTTCTCTTCATTCAATGAGTCAAAATATAAAAAAAAACTCATTTTGAAACCCATAAATCAAAGTTTCAGAAGTGGACACCTGTAGGAAGTCAAAGTGCAAATTGAAAGCTTCAGATTCCACTTTCGAATATTCAGAAATTCAAAAGTGGATTCATTTTCCATGAGTGGCGAATGAGTCCCACTCTAGGGTCAATTTTGAGTTTTCTATATTTTTTAGTACCCTTTTGCCAGAAACAGGTTCTAGCTCAGTTTTACAGAACTAGGATTGATTCACACAGAATGGAAAATGAGTCTCACCAGGCCTTAAAATCAGCATCAATAGCATTTTAGATTTCATTTCAAGTCTTCATCCACATTCCAGGTGCACATCTTCAATTTGGTTCAATTCTATTTAGTTTTCCATTCATTTCTAGGTGTTTTTACATTACATAATGTGTTTTCAAACAAGTCACATTTATTAGGTTTTGCATTCATAATCATTCAATTACTTCACTTAATTACATCCATATCATCTCATTTCACCTTAATAACATCATACAAATCCTAATTTGAATGAACCTATCTAGCATTTTTGGGCTACCTCTCTCTGTTTAGGTAAAAAACCCTAGAAGAGCTAGAGAGCCTTGTGGTGCCAAAATTCTATGGTTCATTTTGGTGAACATATTTTTTGAACATCTTATTTTTTTATTTGGAGTCAATTTTCATCCTAATCCTAGTTTGCATTGAATTTGTATTAGGTTTGCATTGGTTACGTTGCATCTAGGTTTTCAAATTTTTGCATTAGAAAAAGTGCATTTAGCTTGCATTTTTGCATACAATTTCCTTAAAAATCTCTAAAATTCTACATCCCCATCTTAGGTATATATCTTACAACATTAAATACATTTAAAACACTCCAAAATTTCTGATAATTTTTCAAAAAACCAATATCAGGACTCATTCGCCATGCTGGGTGAATCTGTCCCTGTCTAGATTTTTAATTGACTGTTACAACATCAAAAACATCATTTATGTGTTTCCTAAGCCTCCTAGCATCATATCATATAATTCTGGGTAGTTTCTAGAACAATTTTTTATGCATCTAGATCAAAAACATCATTTTAGATTACTCATTCTTCAAACCACTTCATTTGCAAATGCCATTAAACCTGAAAATGCTTCCATTTCAGAACTTTTGCATTAGATTGATAAAAGTACTTTTCACTTTTACATATAAAATTTTTCTATTCATAAAACTTTGCATAAGTTTGATAAACGTACTCTTCATTCTTTCATATACATTTTTTGAATTCTTAGGGTGTTGCATACATTGGATAAGAGTGTTTTGCATCTTTGCATATACATTGTTCATATTGTTGAAAAATTGCATGAAATGGTTACATGCGCTTTTCATTATTATTCAAACAATCCTAGTACCTTACATATGTAAACATGTTAAGTGTAGATGTCAAATTCTGCATTTGTTCAAAACACACATTAGTATTGCCGTTGAAAACAAAAGAAAATAAGAACATCCCTATGAAATAATGAAACATGTTAATCATTCAATCAAAGGAATCAAGGAAATTAAACAAAGCATATAAACATCATGATCCAACTTTATCTCATAGTGGATTGCTACTTCTATGGAAAGAAGCCCTTTCCCAATCCTTGCTTAAGCTCCATGGTGAAAATGCTATGAAGAATGATATGGAATGCTAAGATGATATGGATTCAAATGGAAATGGTGCATTTGTGCTTGAGATTGTGTAGTTGTGGATGATTTGTTAAAGGATGAAGCCTCTATTTAAAGATTCTCAAGTTGAAAGAATGCTTATGAGAGAGTAATGTGGGATAAAAATTGGACCAGTGAGATGAGGACACTTGTCATCTTGTCATAGGTTGAGGAATGTCCAAGTTTTGGCCAATGTTCCAAAGAGGGGGAGATTCAAATTTGAATTTGAGAGTTAATGTTGAGTTTGACCTTTGCAAGGGACATATAAGAGCCATGTAAGAGCTCATAAATGCTTTGTTGGGTCTACATGTCCACCTGTTTTTGAATTCAAATTTGAGGAAATATTCCTCAAAGATGCCATGTTGATGGAAAATGCTGATTTTATAAATGAATTAAAATGATTTATTGGTGCAAGTGGGAAAAGCTAGAGGATGTGATGGGTGGTTAGGTTAGTTTAATCAGGATCAGATTAGCTTAATGATGATTAGGATGTTTTGACCCTTTTGACTTGAATATTTGGATTTAAATTAAATCAAAAGGGATGGAATATGCATTTGGAGATTTAATTAAATAAATGATTGATTTATTTAATCAAGGAGGGTGATGTTAGGATCAAGTTGATTTATTTAATTTAAACTAATGACTTAAATTGATGACTTTAAGAGATTGATTAAATAAACTTGATTTATTGAATGAATGGATGAATATGACCTAAGTGCCTAATGCATTATGCCAATTTTTTGTGTCTACTTTTTTCCCCTTTTTGAAGCAATGTACTTGTTGTATTTGGTTCAAGGAATAAACTTATCGGGATGGAATTGAAGAATTTTCTAATTTTTGGTCACCCCTGACGGAAAAGTACACTAGTACATTGCCCCTCGAGAAGTCAGCGTGAAAAGATTCGATTTGAGAATTCGATCTCGATAAAGGAGTTCAGATGGATGGTTATGGATGATGAGTACAAATGAGAGGATTTTAGGATGCTTAGAATAGCTAATCTATATCCCTAAACAGCAAATGATAGTATGATAGATGATGGATAGAGATGGATGATGTGATATATATGAATTATACAAAATGTATGAATTTTATAGGAGATACTTAGACTAATAGATCTATATTACATGATAGTAGAAAATGCATGTGGGATGATATGCAAAATGTTGAGTGGTTAAGTGGATGCAAAATGGATTAAAGATGGATGCACTAGTGATGATGATTAACTTCTTCATGATCTGATATTAGTCCCTGAAAAAAGAAGAAATTAGATGAAGGATGATGACAAGAGGATCCAGACAGAGTCCATGATCATGAGACTTTATTAGAGATGATTATTAGTGATAGATAGTGAGATTTTTTTTTCTTATCAAAGTTAGGATTTTCAAAGGGCTACTTACCTTATGTTTGATTACACATGTAAATCACAGACCATCCAAGGTATAAAGAACTAGGATAGTGGTATACCTAGTCTAGATGGACTTTGGCTTCGAAAAATAGACAGGAAGTATTCTTGTTATTTCACATGACATACAAAAGAAACCCTTGCTGAGGCATTACACCTAACAAAGCGTATGATGGAGCAAGTTATATTACAGAATGTCAACAAGCATATGAGGACAAAGATAATCGTTGCCCCATTCCTTTCTCTCTAAATCCTTTTTTTGTATATCATTGAGAGGTCCTTGGAATGAGTGCAATAAGATAAATCAAAAGAAAATATCAAGTATGCAAAAAAGCCATTGTTCTTCATACCTTCAGCCAAAGGGATTTGTTTTGATAGGATAGGAATCCAAAGTGATATCCAAAATGATGCCCATTTTCAGAACGATATATCCTAGGACATGCATTGTATAGGATGATGACGAGTTGATAAGTTGATTGATAGGCTGTTGATATAAGGTTGATTGACATGTTTGAAAATGATCAGGAGTTTGATTTTGCATTTAACGGTTTGTTGCTTCAATTTTGATTTTATGATTGAAGCTTGCTTTTGTTGATTGTTGTGATTATTTCTGTTTGTATTGCCAAATGATGAAGGTGATGATTTTATTATGGATGATTGATTATTTCGAGTGAAAGAGAGATGAGATGGATGGATTTCTTTCAAATATATGGATGTTTTTGATGTTTTGAAATGTTTTGAGGCTGTTTTGAGGTGACACTGTTTTGAAATGTTTTTGGATTTTTTGATGTCACAGAGGTGATCAAGATTAAGCTTTTACCCTATGTTAAGCTTAGAGGCAGTGCTGGATTTTAAACCATGTTTTGATAATACTACTTATTTTTGGGTGTTTTGGATTTTTAGTCTTTGGATGTTTTTAGGATTTCCACATAGTTTTGATGATTTGGATATGGATATGTGTGATGATATCCATACTCTGTTTTGGGTTTTTTGTTGAAAACCAAGGTAAGGTTGATTGATCTGATTGGTGGATTGATGATTATGAGAACATTGTTGAGGATACACAACAACGCAAGGATTTGATTGATTAGGATTGATGACAATAACATTGTTGAGGATGCACAACAATGTAAGGATTGATGATGATAACATTGTTGAGGATGCACAACAATGC
Organism: Sequoia sempervirens; assembly: GCA_007258455.2. Lineage (NCBI taxonomy): Eukaryota > Viridiplantae > Streptophyta > Pinopsida > Cupressales > Cupressaceae > Sequoia > Sequoia sempervirens. The sequence continues at coordinate 11,915 of VDFB02358265.1, forward strand.
AAGGATAGTGTTAAGCAACACAAGGATTGGGAAAGATATCTTTAAGATGATGATGGATTGATGATGATTTGATCAAGACTGATGATGATAACATTGTTGAGGATGCACAACAATGCAAGGATAGTGTTAAGCAACACAAGGATATCCTGATGATTTCTTGATTGGATTTGATTGATCATGATTGATTAAGCTTGGTTTGAAACAAAAGATGTTTGAATGATTGATGCGACATTAATGTGCAAACTAGATGTGACTAATAGCGATTATTTAGATTAATGTTCGATGAAAGATGAAGCTTAATAAGGAACATCTGCTCATCAAAATATGCCATGGGCTAGTGATTTGGCTTTTTGGATCACAAATTCTTTGACCAATTTGATTTCACATTTTCCAATGTTCAGATCACCACATAAGTTGGAGGATATAGATCAAGATTTATTCTCAAAGCAAGATGTAAATATCTGGCCCTAGTGTCTAGCAATGTATGGAATGTCATGTATGGATGCTTGGATAGGCATGTGGATGGATAGATATGGTAAGCACACAAAGGATTCCAAGGATTATCTTGTGATAAGATACATTGTTTAGATAAAGAATGCTCATTCGGATAATGCTTCATGGCTTAGATAATGCTGCATAGGATAGGATCAATGAAAACAACCCATGTCAAGATGTTTACCATAAGCAAGCATAAAGTGTACACCAAAATTTGTCACGATCAAGATGACTTGGACTATGTATGGATGAAGATGGATGGAAATGGACTAGATAACTGGTTCATGGATAAATGGATTTATTATGGCTGAGATGCTAGATTTATTATGGATGGAATAAGACACTTTCACTTAAATTGGTGCACGTAGATGCTTGATTCTACACATGACGCATATTTTCCAGGTTTTCATCATGGTCTTTCCCAAAGCGCCACCATAGTGGTTTCCCAACTTCAGAGAACCCGATTTTTCTCTTCTGTTTTTCAATCCACTTTTAATTTTTGTTTTAGGATTTTTATATTTTTTTGGACTTTTTTTTAGTTTTTGAAAGATTCCTTACTAACCACCTAGTGGTGTGATGAATGCTTATGTCATGTCTTGCCATGGGGTATCCTTTCTAAAGGGTTTCTTTAGCAAAGGAATACTTGCACTTAGATACAACTTTGGGATTCACAGTGATTTGCTTCCTTGATCATAGGGTTAACTTTGTCTCTATAAGCCCCATTCACATTAGGAGTGCCTTTGGGAAATCCTTACATGATGAAGGGTTGTTGCCAATACACGGTCAATGTAAGAATTGGATATTATGCATGGAGGCATGGATGGAATGTGTTTAGGGATAAGAGATGGATTGGTTGACAGTTTGGAACCTTTGACTCTCCAAACTTGGGAAGATGAGCAATGATGGATGGATATGGAAGTATTATTGTGGAATTAGGACCAATTGCTTGATACACTTTATATGTTGCTTGAAAAGCCTGCTTTTGCTTTTGTGGACCTCTTTGATGGATACTTTTCCTATTTTTATTTTGCCCCAAGTTTCTTTGACTAATGGAGTTTGATAGGGATAATCTTTCTTTGTATGTTTGTGCATCCACTCACACGTATTTGAATTTGTCATTATACTTTCCCGATTCTTTTCTTTGATAATGTTCTTCATACTTGATTCCAGTTCTTTCTTTTTTGAAGTGTTGGTCCCAATTCATGGATGGGTTGATGGGTGGATGAAGATTCATGATGTGGCTAGTTGTAGTATTGGCATCAGTTTCATCATAAGGATTCTTCGTGCTTCCTATGTTGGCGTTTGCTTGAGATGGCTGCCCTAGTATGAAAATTTGGTAGTAATTGCCTTCATACTTTTCTGATTCTTCCTATTATGGAGATGTCTTGTTGATAAGCAGACTACCACATTAGATATGCATTGTAGATGGCGTTAGTTCAATTTAACACTCACTTTAACTTCTTGAAATATCTATTCTATAAACATGTTTCCTTGGTGGATATTGTTTCAGAGGAACCTCTTCATACATGATGTCCTTAGTTTGAATTTGGGATATATCTGACCTGATGTGATAATTGAGTTTGGTAGGAATCAGCCCTCTTATTTTGTAATAATATAGGATAGAGATCTTTTATTTTGGATAGAGATCATCTATGTGTCCATTAGCATAAATCTATCTCACATGGAGTGGATGGAGGTATGCATCTTGCATAGATAGGAGTGTCATTAGTCATTATAGTATATTAGGTCTGAATTCTTCGTCTTTGAATGGTACTTTGGAATCCTTGTGCCTTTGGATGGATTCTTGACATGGGTCAATTCAAGGGATACATTGCTTACAAGGTTCTTGGATGTCGTCATTGAGCATGGGAATGGCTCAATATCCTCTTTGATACTTTGAGTGGGATTGGAATCATATTTTCAAGTTGGGATTTAACCGGTATATATAACCATGAGGTCAAGGGTCAACATGTTTTGGAAAGGGATAGCTACTAGACTTCAATTGAAAGATGTTGATCATGCTGGAATGATTCTTATGAGATATGTCCTCTAACTCCATACAAGGCAATGCGGAACATTTTCAACAGCATGATCATAGGTCAATGGATAGATGCATTGTATCAATAGGATCAAATAATCCCAACACTCTAAGAATAGATCACTAAAAAGTGGCTCTTGATGTATGGTGAGTTGATCATCGGATAGGGTGGAAACATCTTCAAGGTGCTCATCAATGGAGAGATCTTGATCATTGTTTTCAACAATTGTGGTGGAGGGATTTCCAATGTCTTCAACCATAGGGTCAAATGATGTTGAAATTTCTTGAATTGTATCATTGTTGGTTGGTGGATTTTCATCATGATTGAAAATTGACTCTTGACATATGCTGATTTGATCTTCGGACGAATAGAAAAATCTTCAATGTGCTCTTTGATAGAAAGATCTTGATCATTGCTTTTAGCAATTGTGGTGGGGAGATTGTCAATGCTATCACCAGTGGTTGAATGTTCATTGTTTCCCCTAATGGCTATCATTCTTCATGTTTGTGCTTGTTCTTGTTGGGCGGCTTGAGAGGCTTTTTGCACCTGTTGAGCTTGTGCTTCTAGTTGCATGGATAGATATTGTTGGATGGCCTTTTGGTAGGCCTAGTGAGCTTTTAGTGTAATGTTATATTGTCTTGCTGCATTTGGTTTTGGTGGTAGTGGTGACGGATTCAAAATCATGCTGGATGTAGTGACAAGTGGTTGAGATACACTTGGAGCGATCATGGTAGTGAGGGGTTGAGATGTGATGGGTGTCATAGGGGTGGTTGGATTGATCGAGGTGATAGGAATGATCGGAATGACCAAGGTGATAGGTCCTTTGGAGACCATATTTTGATTTTTCAGGATTGATGTTGTCATTTGATTCTAGATACCATTTGTTGGTGCGATGTCGATGGTATATTCAAAGGATTTGATGTGATGGATTGATTGGTGTTACATGGATTTATTTGGATAGAGTGATTGGTTCTAGGTAAAGGGGGAAGCCCTAAACCAAGGAATGATGTTGATATGGGTAATGGGGGTGGAGATGTCTCTTGGCGCAATGACCCAACTATTTTGGTAAGTGTAGTAATTTGATCTTGCCAAATTTGATCTTGATTTCGATCTTGAATCCCTTGATATAGTTGATTTGGATTTTGTTCAAGTAGATTTGGGATGCATACTTGTGGTTTTTGAATGGGATCATGGACAAATTGATTTTGGACAATGTTATGATTTGGGATGGTGTTCAGATTTGGAATGATAGGTTGAAATTGAACATTGTTGGTGTTGGGAATCACATTGCCTTGATTTAGGTAACTTTTATTTTGCATGGTGTTACCTTGACTTGGAGTCGTTAACATCTTGTTTGGATTTTGAACAATATTCGTATGATTTGCAAACATATTTATCCCAAAATTTTCCGGATTCATGGTTGGAAAAGTTGTACTTGGTATATTCACTTTTGGCATGTTGAGATTTGATGAGATGACGTTGTTCGTTTGAAGGCTCATGCATTGATTGTTCAGTTGATAGTTTTGTAGGTTTGGACATGGATTTAAATCTACCATCGAGAAAGGTGTTCCAAAATTTTGACTAGGCATACTCACATTTGTACCATTGGCATTTGTAGAAGGTAATGATCCCATGTATGGATTGTATAAGTGTGAGTTTTGACAATCAATTGGAATTTTAAGGCTTTGAAATCTTAGTTGACATGGATTAATCATGATGTATGGATCAAGTTTATATTCCATGTTCCTCTTGTGTTTTGACCTTGTTGTAAAAGTGACATCTAAGGTTCTTAGGACCAATGATGAGATGAAGGATGAAAGGGGTGAATGATATGAGTGTTTGAATGCTTAAGTATTTTGAATCAATGCTAGACTTATGGTTTTATTTTGATTATTTGATTTGGATAGTGAACTTGTAAACCCTAAGATGTTGGATGTGATCTTAGGATGAAATTGTTCAAAGGATTGCTATTTTAACTAGAGGTATGAGAAAGGATGCATTCCCATACTCCTAACTAAACAAGGTGATTTTGATTTTGATGATTTACCCAAGTCTAAAATGATGCTTCCAAAGCCCTAGAGTTGTTTAGTGGGATGAAGATGATAAATGTTTGGGATCGATGAAGTGTTTTATTTGATCCTAAATGAACCTAGGAAGGAATTTTTTACTAGACCAAGATAGTGAAGAACATGCTTTTCTCTAAGAGTAACTCAAAATTAGAAGACTAATGTTCGCATGAAAACCATATGACCAAAAGAGTCCAAGCACATGTGTGGGGTTCAATTGATTTAATCTTTTCTTAATGGATTCTTTTTACCACAAACATGCTCTTGATTATATTTTGAATCTAGATGCCTAATGTCTCAACTTTCCCCTTATCCCACAAAGTGTATTATGCGGAAACCAATGAAATTTGAGGCAAGATTACCCATTGTTGACCTTAGTAGGAGCAAATTGAGATGAAATCCAAATTCTTAGAAGCCTCTAAGGATACGAATCCCAAGGGCAAGCAATAACATGTGAATTTTTTCAAGGATATTTGCTTCTCCTAAAGGGTTTGAGATTTTATGCTCATGTTGAATGTTGGTTTTAAAATGTTTTCAATAAAAGCACTGTGTTTTCAAACTGACTCACAAGCAATATAACATCCTAGCTCAATTGGTACGTTTTTCTTAGTGGGCTTGCCTCATTCCCTTCGTAGTAGAAGAGATGATTTTACATGCAACCAAGGAGAAAGTATAAAGTTATGTTAAGAATGAAGTCTTAACCTCTATACTTTAACCAAGATCAGACATGGCAAGTAACTTCTTGGAATCTAAGTTCCAATGCACCACTTTGATAAACTCGCTCAATGGATCAATTGGTCACTACAAAACAAGGGTTCTATTTCAGACTTTCCGTTCATGGAGATTGACCCATACGGCAAGAGTCCCCTTTCAGATCCATCTTGTCGGAATCAACCGCGTGCTATTGGCGTTTACTCCAATACCCACATTTATATCCCAGTTGGAAATACTCTTGGCTTTAGAGTGTTACCGGTTGAGTCGTTCCCTTGGGTGAGTACTTTTTCCCCAAGGAAGGCCGTCTAAGATAGAAAAAAGTGAATAAATTTATTCATAGTTCAATCGACCTTTGTTTAGAAACAAAGGGAGAACACATGCAATAGGTTTAATCACACTCACACAGTATTTTTTTCAATTTTTAAACTCAAACTGAAGTGTGGAGGCAATATTTTATGCAATTTAATGTCATCAAAAAAGACTTTTGATTCTCAAGATCACCGTGAAGTACGAGAGAAGTGCATACACCTTTTTAGATGAGATTACTTTTCATAAGAAATTACGAAACACATTAAGCCTCAAAGCAATGATTTTGATTCTTTTTAATGCACCAAGATGAAGTGTGATGTTTTTTTGTCAGATTTTATCCCAAAGAACAATGTCTCCTTAGTTTCTAGTGTTTAATTTGAATTCAACTTTGAAAACAAACAATGATCTAGTTGGCTTAAAATAGAAAATTAAAGCAATAAATGGAGGCTCCAAGAATTAAAAAATGCTTTATAAACTCCGAATTTAATGCTCAACCATCCAAGATTCCTCCAAAGATTGCATCTTGCAAGTGAAATTCCGTTCTCTTTGCTTGTCCTTTACACCTTTTTTTTCCTTCGTTTTCTTTTCGCTTTCCTTCCTTCCACGTTAACCTATTAAAAAAAAGATAAATCCATCAAATTACATAATTAAAGTCATTGCCTCAAAACAATAAAATGATTTTAAAAGGAAAATACTAACTAATAAACAAAGCATTAATAGTAATCCCCCTTGTTACAAAATTTTTACAACGAAACTTAATTTAGAAAATAACCATTTCCCAATAAAGTTCAAAGCTTCTTAGAAAGTAACAAATTAGCAACTCTTACTCAAGAGGATACCTGCAAGAACAATAAATGAGTAATTTTAATCAACAAAGATGCCTATAATAGAACATAAATGAGTAGTAGCTAGAGTAGATGTAGATGCCAAATTCTGCATTTGTTCAAAACACACATTAGTATTTCCACTTCAAACAAAACAAAATAAGAACATCCCTATGAAATAATGAAACATGTTAATCATGCAATGAAAGGAATCAAGGAAATTAAACAAAGCATATAAACAACATGATCCAACTTTATCTCATAGTGGATTGGTGCTTCTATGGAAAGAAGCCCTTTCCCAATCCTTGCTTAAGCTCCATGATGAAAATGCTATGAAGAATGATATAGAATGCTAAGATGATATGGATTCAAATGGCAATGGTTGATTTGTGCTTGAGATTGTGCAGTTGTGGAGGATTTGTTGAAGGATGAAGCCTCTATTTAAATATTCTCAAGTTGAAAGAATGCTTATGAGAGAGTAATGTGGGATAAATATTGGACCAATGAGATGAGGAAACTTTTCATCTTGTCATAGGTTGAGGAATGTGCAAGTTTTGGCCAATGTGCCCAAGAGGGGGAGATTCAAATTTGAATTTGAGAGTTAATGTTGAGTTTGACCTTTGCAAGGGACATGTAAGAGCTCATAAATGCTTTGTTTGGTGTACATGTCCACTTATATTTGAATTCAAATTTGAGGGAATATTCCTCAAATATGCCATGTTGATGGAAAATGCTGATTTTATAAATGAATTAAAATGATTTATTGGTGCAAGTGGGAAAAGCTAGAGGATGTGATGGGTGGTTAGGTTAGTTTAATCAGGATTAGATTCGATTAATTATGATTCAGATGTTTTGACCCTTTTGACTTGAATATTTGGATTTAAATTAAATCAAAAGGGATGTAATATGCATTTGGAGATTTAATTAAATAAATGATTGATTTATTTAATCAAGGAGGGTGATGTTAGGATCAAGTTGATTTATTTAATTCAAACTTATGACTTAAATTGATGACTTTAAGAGATTGATTAAATAAACTTGATTTATTGAATGAATGGATGAATATGGCCTAAGTGCCTAATGCATTATGCCAATTTTGCATGTCTACATTAAGAAACATTTCCTATCCCCTCCCTATGAGAGTGTTTTTGTGAAAGAGACTACAACCTTGGACATTCCTAATGATCATATTTGTTCCTCTCCTAATATCTCTCCTATTGATTGTGAAGATATTTTGGTAGAAGACCAATTCATGAGAGTTTGGAGAATCTTGTTTGTTTTTCTCCTCTTACCTCTCTTAGTGGGAAAGACATTGATAAACAAGACAATACAACTATAGGTAATCAAGACAACAACATTTGTTCCTCTTCTAGTATCTCTCCTAGTTGTGAAGTAGATACTTTGATATTAGACAACATAATCAATGAAGGTCATTAATATCTTAGTTTTCCCCCTTCACCTAGCGAAAACCCTCTTGACCAACAATATTACACCATTGATAATTCCCCTACTTGTGATGAAGTCCTTTTAGAAGAACCAACCTATGAATGTCAAAAACATTTTCCTTGTTGTTCTCCTAAAAACCCTCCTTTTAGGGAGAATCTAATGGTGCAAACACATATAAACATTGCCACATGTCCTTCAAACACTAAACCTTCCCTAGGTGAAGAAAATAATGTGACATTTGAATCCCCTTCATCAACACATCATGCCAATGAAGACAAAAATTTTGAGGTTATGATGACACAAATGAGATCTCCTTTAATGAATGAGCTTCCTAAGTCACCTTCCATTAGTGAATCGCACAAAAAATTAGGAGATGTATCTAAATACATGATGCAATCTACTCATAACAATCATTTGCAGCCCCTAAGTTGTAACTTAGTGACTCAAACATCTAGGGGACCACATGACACTCCTACACCATTACCTTTTCCTTAGAAAGTGCCTAGTGTTAAAGACCTTAAAAGGACTCCTACCAATATATTTGTATGGGAACTCATTCAACTCTCTTTGATAGTCAAACTTATTTTTCACAAAATTTTGCAAATACAGAAGGAAGAGATCCAATCTTACATAAAATTGAATCGTGTAACATCCTCCTCTCGTCCCATGCAAGCCACCCAGTTAGAAATCACATTCCCTAAAAATGAATTATCATTACTTGAAATCCAAAACAAAAATGATCCCTTAATGATAAAGGTGATCATTAATGAAACTTTAGTTAGGCACACACTCATCGACAATGGAGTGGAAATTAATTTTTGTAGCATAGACCTTCTACACAAAATTGGTATGGATAAAAAGCTCATTCAACTTAATGATGTTCATATTCATGGCTTTGACAATGTTAACAGGCAACCAATTGGGATGATCACATTACCTATTGAGGTCAGACCTGTCGAATTTCCTACCTCTATTCATATCATGCAATGACCCCTTTCATACAATATTCTCCTAGGGAGACCATGGATTCATGCTATGAAAGGAGTCCCCTCCACCTTTCACCATGTAATGAAATTTGTATACAACAACAAGATATACATGATTGATACAGATGAGAAAAGCTATGTGTTAACTGATCACAACACTTCAAACTCCCCTAATCCTCTCATTCCTAGATCAAAACTTGAATCTATACAAGTTTGTCTTAACACTTCACCTACAACAAAAATCTTTCATGATAATAAGGGGTCATTAGATTCTACACCTCCTTTTCATAAAATTTCCAAAATCTCACCCTCATGGTCGAAAGATTCATATACAAATGATTCATTTTCAGATACCATCCCTAATAGTGATTAGAGTTTCACACCTACCTTTAAGGGAGGGTGTGCAATATCCCAGTCTCAACCCAAACAACCTTGTGTTCCATTCTCTCAAATTAGTTCTACCAAATCACCCCATGGTGGTGATGGGGGCTATATAACTCCCATCCCTCATGAAACAATGACACATAACATTACAAAGGATTTGTGTTCTTGTATAGACACCACTCCTTCTCACAAACACACAACCCCTTCATCTAACTTGGAAGATTGTCATGGTATTGATTACAATCTTCCTCCTACAAATGGATGCAATAAACAAATGAACAAAACTAACACATCATACTCTTTCCCAAAAGATCTAGGCGTATCTCCTAAACCTCCACTCTCCTCTTAGAATTTGCACAACACAATTCAACATCTAAAGGAGTGTGTTGTTCTTACTTATGTTGAAGCACCTAATTCTTCTACTTGATACTTCCTTTAATCTATTCCAAGCTCACCTTTGTCCTACACAAATTAGGGGGAAAGGGGTTTGATAGCCTTGTCCTCGTATGTCACTTTTCATTGTCTCTTTTGACCTAGTCGTTAACCTTTCATGAACGTATAAGAGAAATCTTGGGATTTGGACAACATGTCTTAAGATTGACTCGCATGTGACATACTCCTTTTCTTCATGATGCAGCTTATCAGAACCATATGAATTGGCATAGGGATTTGTGGTTACTCTCTCATGTCCTCTTTTTCTAATTTAAATCAATTTTCTCACAGTAATGGTGTTGGCAACCACTTTAAAGTGGGGGGCATACATAGGCAACACCTTTCTGCAAATTTCACGGTGTGGTTTACTTTCTCTTGTGATGTGTCCTCTTCTTTGTTGTGTCATTGGGTTTGATGCATTCCAAGAGTGTATGATCAACTAAAGTGGCATAATTTGAATGAGACATCCAATGGATAACGATTTGACACCCTATCTAGTCCTCTCTTGGAGATATTAGGAACAATTCTCCCTAAGAAGAAGAAATTACATGAAGAAAGAAAAATACCCTTTAACAAAGTTTTTACATGACATTCAAAAACATTTACAAAAACCGTTTTCCTTTGTGGAACCCTTTTAAAGTTATTAGGAGATATAACTTTGATATGGTTGAGAGGGAAGCCCATTCTAAGGCACAACTTTCCCCATATCCACCTATGTATTTGTGAGTGCATACCAACTAGCGTAAGTATTTCACTATTTGGGATTTCTCACCCTGCAGAAAATCAAAAATTTCATGGCCCCAGAGTGAGTATGCATCTCTTTTTCCAAACAAGCAATCCTAAGTCTAATCCCACAACTAGCTAGACAAACGATTGAAGCTTGATCCACCTTCTCATTTTCACCTTCTTTCTTTCCATTGCATGATTATGTATCTTGACAGTTTGACTTTGGATCTTGGATCTTGGGGGCTTGCACAACCTCCTTTGATCTTTGTCATTCTTTGCATCTGTACACTTGGATATCTCTTGAATTTCTATGTTAGTGTGAGTTTGAAGCAAGTTCATCCTCTTACTAAAGTGGGGGATAAATGTGCCATAGAAAAAGTATCCTTTGCTTGACATGGGATAAATTCATGATAAATTGGACTTAATGAGGCCTTGATTCAAGTGTTGTGAGGAATTTTATGCATCCACACTTGGTCTTAGACCCCTACAAATTGAATAACACGCTTTTAACGATGCCTTGTAAAGGTGTTGTAAAGTCTTGTAATGGAATTTCATGCTTTTCTACACTAATGAACCTATTTCTCCCTAATTCAACATTATAAAATGTATTCAAATACATTATTACAACAATCTAGAAGAATTATAACTTAAAATTAAGGTTAAACTAGTTTCATGTGCCTTCCTAGGCTATGTGGACCTCATTTTAGTGTTGTAAAGTGTATTAAATCATACTTTCACATTGAATTTTGTGTCCCAATCCCTAATTAACCTTTTCATCATCATTAATAGGCCCTTATTAACCCATATTGTGAATCCCAAGGCTTAAATTGATTAAATACTTGACAAAGTTGCAATTTAAACCTTATTTCCTCATCTCTTGGCTTCTTAGCTATTAGAATGGCCCCTGTGGGACCCATTCGCGATGCATGGTGAATTAGTCCCATCCAAGTGGGACCCATTCTCCATGTGTGGGAATTCAGTCCCATTTCGCTCAATTTTGACCTTTGAGCGGGAAAAAGTGAAATTTGAGTTTAATTTCACTTCATGTCAGCCTGTAATGAGGTACCATTAGGTTACTAGGGAAAAAATTCCTATAAATAAGTGTTTTTCTCCTCATTTTACATCTCTCATCTCTTATCATTCATTCATCCACCAATCTTCCATCTCAAGTCAAGCAACTTAGGGTTTTATCATTTAAAGGCATTAAGACATCAAATTTTCAGACATTCAAGGGTAGATTCTTCATGTTTTGCTATGGAATTTCAAGATAAAACATCATTTCACGATAATAAACTCCATATTGTATGTTACATCTCATCTTTCATCATTTTGGTTTAATTACCTAAAAGGGGTTTGACCAAGGCAAACCCCCATGCCCTAACATTCAACATTTCTCTCTCTTGCATTGTGTGTTTGTAGATTTAGACTTCTTGGAAGCTTAGAAATCATTAAGATTCAAGCTGCAATTCTTTTTATGTCTTCTCTTCATTCAACGAGTCAAAATATCCACAAAAACTCATTTTGAAACCCATAAATCAGAGTTTTGGAAGCAGACACCTATAGGAAGTCAAAGTGTAGATTGAACGCTTTGGATTCCACTTTCAAATATTCAAAAATTTAAAAGTGGAATAATTCACCATGAGTGGTGAATGAATCCCACTCCAGGGTCAATTTTGAGTTTTCTACATTTTTGAGTACCCTTTTTCCAGAAACAGGTTTCGACTCAGTTTTGCAGAACCGGGACTGATTCGCCCAGAATGGTGAATGATTACCTCTAGGCCTAAAAATCAGCATCAACAACATTCCAAAATTAACTTTAAATCTTCATCCACATTCTAGGTGCACACCTTCAGTTTGGTTCAATTTTATTTAGTTTTGCATTCATTTCTAGGTGTTTTTGCATTACACAATGTGATTTCAGACAAATCACATTTTTTAGGTTTTGCATTCATAATAAATCAATTACTTAGCTTAATTACATCCATATCATCCCATTTAGCCTTAATAACATCTTACACATCCTAATTTGAATGAACCTAGCTAACTTTTTTGGCCTACCTCTTTCCTTTTAGGTGAAAAACCCTAGAAGAGCTAGAAAGCCTTGTGGTGCCAAAAATATATGGTTTAGAGAGTGTTGATGTTGATTGAAGGCTTTGATATTTCTATCAAAGGACAATAAGAAATACCATGAGTTGTTTTTTGTGTGATAGGATCGATAGGGTTGTGGATACCTTTTTTGTTAGCACCACATCCTTTACCACTATAGTCATGTTACTTCATAAGTTCATACCCTTTGCCATAAAGCTTTTTCATTGCTTACGGATTAGGTGGTGGTTGGTCATAATCATTTTCAAAGGTGGTTGTGTAGTTTTTTGTCTTGTCTAAAGTGTTTGAATTGGATGCTTTTGAAAGGTCATCTGAATGTTGTGTTGACATTATTGTTGTGACTTTTCCCTTATTTCAATCTTTAAGGATGATTTTGTATTCCCTGATGAAGTCATGTTCGAAATACAATGTACCCTAATCATTTTCTAATAGAATTGTGACTTGTTCAATATGTTTTTGTTAGTATTTTTGTTCTGCGGTTGGTGGTAATGTGTTCAAGGGGTTCTCGTTGGTTTTCTCAAGTTGCAGGACACTATAAGGCTCATGATTAGCATTGAGTGTGCACACTTTGTTGTTGATGTATTTCATTTTTTGATGAAGAGTAGAAGTCACACCATTCATTGCATGAATCCATGGCCAGCCTATAAGAAGGTTATATGAAAGATCATAAGGCATAACCTAGATCAGTGTGTTTAATGTGACTTCTCCAACTATAATAGGTAAAGTGATCACACCAAGCGGTGTCATTTCAACATTGTCAAAGCCTTTAATAGATAAAGATTTAGGTTGAATTTTTTACATTTCCAAATGAAGCCTATCCAAAAAATTTATTGTACACACATTAAGGGCTGAGCCATTGTCAATAAGGGTTCACTTTATGCCTATCTGATTGTATTGAGCAATGATCATGAAATCTTCATTTATTTTTTACACTTCCAAAGGGAGAAGTTCACTTTGGTGGAAAACAATGTCATCATTTATTCCTTGGATCATGGCTAATATGTCAGTTGGTTGCACAATAGAAGGGATAGGAACTTTTTGCAAGGCTACTTGGATCATGTTGTGATAGTGAGGGGACGCTTGAATAAGGTCCCATAATAAGATTTTAGCAAGAGTATTTTTTAGTTGTTCAACAAGATTGTACTCCTTTCCACTAGGAAGAATTGGTAAGATGAGTTTAGAGGGGATAGTATTAGAAAAAGGTAAGGGTTTTGGGGTTGGTTGTACTGGTTGCATATTATTTTGAGTGTTCTATGTATGAGCAATGATATTATGACTCAGCTACTGCAATACATTATTCTGAGGTGGGTAGAGAATGAGTTCAGGTTTGTTTTGAGTTGGAGGTTTATGTGAAGGGGGTAAAGGATGAGTTGAGGTTGAATAATGTTAACATCCCTTGGTGAATGAGATTCTAATAGGGGCTTTTCATTTTCATGTAATGGCATAATATTACAATTGTCAATCTTAGACTTGTGTTGTATAATGATATCCTCCCTAGAAGGAGAGTTTTTAGGAGAACCACAAACCACATGTTCATGAAATTTGAGGGTTGGCTCTTCTAAATGGACTTCATCATGAGTAAGGGAGTTATGAATGGTGGAATTTGTTTGATTGTTGAGAGTGGGGAGATTAGAAGAAGACTCTATTTGATTGTTAGTTGTTTCTAAGGTCTCATTCTCTTGTTCCATATTATCTACCCAACTAGGAGAGCTTGTAATATGTTCATCCAAGTTTGAAGTTTTTAAATTAGCTTCATCACAAGTGGGGGAGGCATCAAGAGAAGGAAAATTATGGTTTTTAAATAGATTATCCAAAATGGTAGGAGCATTAATGAAGGGAGGGTCATGATTCTCATGAATGTTAATAGGTATATCTTCTAACATCAACATATCCTCTGTGAATCGAGGAGGGATATTAGGAGGTATACAAGTTTGATGGTCATGACTATGGAGACTAGGTAAGGTGATATTTAGAAATGTATCTATGATCTCATGTTCTTGTTGTCTAACATCATCCAAAGGGGAATGGAGAGATGGAAAATCAAGACCCTCAATGCTTGTATCTTCCTTCACCAAAATACCTTCATCACTAATAGGAGAGGTATTAGGAGAAGAACAAGTATGATTGCGATGATTTTCTACACTACCATTCTCACCAATGGGAAATGTAATATTAAGGATTGTACCAATGGTTTGATCATGTTTCTTAAATTCCTCATTGTGGTAATCAAAATTGAACTCATAAGAGTGAATTTTGCATTTATGCAATCTATTTTTAACCAAATCAAAGCCACATCGTTTGAAAGAAAACATGTTATGATGAAAAAGAAAATAAAATGCAATGAAATGACTTAAAATGAAATGAAATTTTTAGATATGAAACAAGGAAATTTTCTTATTACATTATGCACCAATCGGAAAAATGACATGTGGAAAATGCAAATGTAAAATGAAGCAATGCATGAAATGAGCTATTTTAAGTTAGATCTAGTGAAATGCATTTGACAAAAACTCAGCTAACTAATATACATAGGTAAAGGTACCAAAAAAAAGCTTAAAAATAGGGTTTTCAGTTCTATCAAGTGCAAATTCAGGGGTGAAAAGGGACTGATTCGCCCAAGGTGGCAAATGAGTCATAGTATGGACTTTTTTCAAAATTTTCAAAAAAGTTTGAGTGATTTTTATGTTTTCTAAGTTCTAGGATGTAGACCTTAGTGAAAAATGAAAAATTTAAGAAAATTTAAATGATTTTAGATGCCAAAAATGAAACCTAAATGCACTTTTTATGACTACAAAATATGAAAACTAGCATGCAAATAAATCCATGCAAACTCTAATGCAAGATCAATGCAAGGCTAGATCTATGATGAAGGACTCCAATTAAGAAAAGTATTTGAAAATGAGGTTCACCAAAATGAACCATAGATTTTAATGGTTAGGAATGTTATGACTCTCTTGCTCAATTAGGGTCTTTCACCTAAAGGAAAAAGATAGATCCCACTCCCAAAAATCTAGGTGCTTCACTCAAGCTAGTGTATGTATGCTGTAAATATACTTAAATGAAATGATCTAAATGCAGAAAAATAATACAATCTATTCATTATTGAGTGGAAACTAAAGAAATACCACTTTTTTGAAAACACATTGTGTAATCCAAAAACACCTAGAAATGAATGCAAATTGCAACAAAAATTGATGAAACTAAAAGTGGGCACCTGAGATCTCGATGGAGATTGGAAATGACTTTTGGAATGTTATTGATCCTCATTTTTAGGCTTTGTGGGACTCATTTTCCATTCTAGGCGAATTAGTCCTAGTTCTGTGAAACTATTTCGGAACCCATTTTCGACAAATGGGTATCCAAAAATGCAGAAAACGAAAATAAATCCTAGAATTTAGACTAATTCACCACCCATGGTGAATGATTTCAATTTTGAATTTTTGAAGATTCAAAGGTGGAGATAGGAGCCTTCGGTATGCACTTTCTGCTTCTTCAAGTGTATGATTCTGAAATTGTCAAATTCAGGTCTAAAAGTGCCTTTTTGTTGATATTTTTCCTTATCTAATGAAGAGTTGACTTGAATAACTTGGTAATGCAATCTTCAATGGTTTCTAAGCTTCCAAGATGCCTAAATCTACAAACACACAAGAAGAGAAAGATAAATGTTGGATGTTAGGGCATGGGGGTTTTCCTTGGTCAAACCCCTTTCTAAGTATATTAAACCAACATGATGAAAGAATGTAATGAAGCATGAAACAATTAAGAAAATACCTTTCCATGATATTTTATCTTGAATTTATGCAACAATGGAGGATGATTCTACCCTTAAATGTCTTTGGAAGCTTTCTTGATGACTTAGAGTGATAAAACCCTAACTTGCTTGACTTGAGGGAGAAGATAGATGATGAATAAATGATAAGAGATGTGTGAATGAGTTAAGAGATGTGGATTAGGGTTTCAATACTTGATTTTATATGAAATTCACCTTAGTTTGTAGTTAATTGGATCCTTAAGGGTGACATGAATAAAAAAAAAATTAATTCCAAAATTTCCCTCTCAAAAGTAAAAAAAGGTCCAAATAGGACTCATTTGCCACCTTGGGTGAATCAGTCCCACCTGGCAAGGACTGATTCACCACAGATGGTGAATTAGTCCTAGAGGGGACTATTTGACAACTAGGATGATAGGAAGTAAGGAAATAAGGTTTGTATTATTAGAAACCAAGATCTGAAATGCAAACCAGAAAAGCCTTCCACAGAAGAGAAAAATAGAAAAAGCAGAGCTATTGCAAAAATATGTGCAACATAATATTATTTAGGAATTCATAATTACATGAGATGATTTCCTTTATAAAAGAAAAGATGCATAACCCTAATCTTATCTTGAGCAACAAGATAGCTCAAGAAGATAAGGATGAGAATAATAAACCTAGGAATTAAATAATTACTTAAGTAAAGTTATGCAAATGTAATTAAATATTAATTACACTAACACCACCAACATGCTAGTTTTATAGATTCAGCATACAAGCCTGATTACATAGCATAAAACACTATTTCAGACCTCTATCCACTCATGAAATCCTTATCATGGCTTCTAGGACCTACTCAGATCTATTTGTTCCCAAAATGGCATATAACATCGATTTAAATAACAACTGGAACTCTGGAACAATCCGTGTCAACCATGGGTAGAGAAAATAAAGACAAATAAAACAAATGTAGAAAATAACCATGTTGGCCACATCATTAAAGATTTACAATTATAAATACAATTATGTGGTGTGGAACCAATGGAAGGATCAGATGCAAGCCCACGAACATAAAAAAATTCACCGAACTTGATCCGCAATTGGTGAGGAAGAACCTGTAACATGTAGAACACAGGTCAACTTACACCAAGGATTTACTTCTAGTCAATGCATAAAATGAGGTGAAGACCCAAGAAAAGATCACTCACCCACCAAAGAACATAAAATGATGCACAAAAGAGGTTCACGAACAACGTAAATAATCCACAAGCCCGAAAACATAAAACTACAAAGCTAGAAAGGAAATAACAAGAACAACTAATTTTTTTTTGGGTGATGCAATATTGCCACAACCCAAGGATGCTCCTGCATTAAACACCCCTGGTGATAAAATATGTTCCATGAGAGGAACTCATGAACATTTGACAGAGCCCGAGATATGAATCCCATACTTATTTTGAATATAAATGTATTCTTTGTCTATACCTTTCTTCCTCCTAATCTCTTTTCTTTCTTTTTCCAAATCCTTTGACTTCTTCTTCTCTTCACATCATTTTCCTTGCCTCATATTTTCACATGGTAGTAAGGGATATTTTTCACCACTCACTTTCTTCCGCTCTTTTGATCTACCTCTTTTGTAGGACTCCACCTTATATACAACCAAAGTCTTCTATTACATAAGTCTACCACTACATCCTTCTGATACCATCTCGCTCTCAGATTTAGCCACAAGGTTCCTCTTCACATTGATGCCATCCTCTAGTACAACCTCAGTATCCTGCTTTTCAACACTACAACTCTTCTCAAGACTCAAGTTCCTCACTCCCTCCTTTTTATTCTTCAAGGAATCCAAAGTGAACTTCTTCCCATCCTTCTTTATAGTAATCAAATTCCTTTTACAATCATATATAGCTTCTCTACCAAACTACCAAGGTCTACCCAACAAAACATGATAGGCACTCATAGATAAAACATCACACAAAACTTCATCTTTGAAGGGGCCAATATTAAAGTTCACCAATCACTGCTCTTTCACCTCCACTACATGATCATCTTGTAACCAACTTATCCTATAAGGGAAAGGATGTAGAAACCTTTTCAAACCAATTTTCTCCACCATCTCCTCATATACCAAGTTATCAATACTTCCACTATCCATAATAACCTTACAACACATACCTCCTAATTTGCACATAGTCTAGAAAAGACTCTTCCTTTGTGAAGTCCCAATCTCTTCCCTTCTTTGCCTCATCAAGACTCGCCTAAGCATAAGAGATTATCCTTGCTTTGATTCTATGTCATCTAGCACTCTAGTTACCTACTCTTAATGTGTCATGAAATTATTTTTACCAGTTCCTTTACTTGATCCCTCAGAACACTAAAAAGATTGATGTCCAGTTTCTCCACACTTAAAACATTTACCCAATAATTCCTTCTGGCCATTTCCCCTCCTTTGTGTCCTATTATCCGGTTCTTTAATCCATTTAGATCTTGATTCTTCTTCACTTGCCTACTTCTCCTTGTTGTTGCTCATATGCTTCTCTTTTCATTTGGGGTTATTTTGTTTTCTTCTCCTCACTTTATCTTCTACCTTAAGATCATATTAAAAGGCATCCTCAACTTTGGAAATCCTCAAAATACTCATCTCATCCTGAATGTTAAATCTAAGGCCATTTATATATCTTGCCACTTTCTCTCTAGTCATCTCTCAGTGCCCAGATCTGATTGTCATCTTGTAAAATTCCTCAGTATAATCTTTCACACTCATGCCCTTCTACTTTAGGTTCTACAACTTCTTGAACTATTCCAACTTATAGTCTCCTTGAATGAACTTAGCCTTTAGCCTTGCAACCATCTGCCTCCACTGAGTGATTCTTGTTTCACCATTTTCCACTATGTCCTTTTGCAACTCTTTCCACCATAAATTAGCATGCCCTTTCAACTTAGTTTGTGCCAGCCTAACCCTTAATGGGTCTCTAATATCCTCAAGCTCAAAATAGTCTTCCAACTCTCCTATCCAGTCTATCAAGTCTTATGGATTCAATGTACCAGAGAAGTTAGAAATCTCCACCCTATGACTTTTAATTACCTATGCCATTGCTCTCAACAATCTCTCTTCTCTCTCATTTTTTGGTCCATTAGCCTTTTTTAACCTCAAGTTCTTCTTCAACCTCTTCATATTCATCCTGCGCTTCAGGATTCCTCTTCAAACCACCCAAGACGTTTTGGATCACATTACTCATCTCATTTCTAAAGTCCTCCACCATCTTCTCTATTCTTCTAGGGTTCATCCTTCTTGGCAGCATCTCTTCCTTTCCTCATGTGCAACTGCCTCAGCTCAACGATCTGACTACAAGGTTCCAATGGCCTCTCTCTCATAAATCTATTGAACACACTCATAGCCTAACTAAAATCAGAAATTTGTTCACCCATGGAATGCCACAAGAACTGCAACCCACTCAACATTCACATACTAGCTATGATACCATCTGATGTAGTCATGGATAGAGGGTTTTCAAAGAAAAATATCCAACCGTGTAGTGAGAGCAACACAATGAAAATAATACCAAATGATCAAAGCAATGCAGAATTAATCTTTATTAACTCAGAGAATTCATATACATATTCACCAACAACATGCTAGTTTTACAGATTCAGCACATAGGCCTTATTACATAGCATAAAAAACTATTTTGGACCTCTATCCACTCATAAAATCCTTATCACGGCTTCTAGGATATACCTAGATCTTATTTTCCCCAAAATGACATATAGCAACGATTTCAATAACAACAAGAACTCCAGAACTATCTGCGTCAGCCACGGGTAGAGAAAATAAAGACAAATAAAATGCAACGTGAAGAAAATAACCATGTTGGCCACATCATTGGAGATTACAATTATAAATGCAATTACGCAGTGTGGACCCAATGGAAGGATTGGATACAATCCCATGAACATAAAAAATTAACCGATAAGATCCGCAAACATAAGAAATGATCCACAATGATCCACAATCGTTGAGGAAGAACATGTAACATGTAGAACATAGGTCAGCTTACACCAAGTATTTACTTGTGGTGAATCTATAGAAAAAGGTCCAGACCCAAGGAGAGATCGCTCACCCACCAAAGAACATAAAATGATGCACAAAAGAGATCTGTGAACAATGGAAATGATCCTCAAGCCCAAAAACATGAAAATGCAAAGCCAAAAAGGATATAACAAGAAAAACTTAAATATTTTTGGGTGATGCAAGATTTCCATGACCCAAGGATGCTCCTACATCAAGTTCCTATACTGCAAGAAGAGAGAAGGTGTGTAGAGGAAGTATCTTCCAAAATATTTGTTGTTTAGAGGGTAGTTTGAAGAAAGTGTTGTGTGAAGGAAAATTACAATAGATGAAAGGGAATGTTTGTGAGAGTCAAGGTTTGATTATTGTATGGAACTATTCCAAAGAAGACAATGTGTAGAAACTTAAAGAAATCTGACAAAAGATGGCTCTCCTATTGCTACCTTCCATTCAAGTGGAGCTTGAATATTTTCTTTTCCTAGGAGTATGATGCAGGGGCATCCTTGTTTAGTGCAATCAACATTAGCATTTATTTCTAGTTTTATTTTTCTCTTTTTTTTCAAAATTTCCTTGAAAAACTTCATTTCATTTGGTGGAATATTAACTAGGATGTGAAATGGGGAAAGAAATGGATCTCATTTTATATTTTCTCAAAAAATACCATTGTTGATATTTATTGTCGAATTGAGTTAGTTGTCTATGAAGGTTTTTTTAATCTATACATTTTGGGATTTGATTTGGATTTGAGTTTCTTGCTGCTCTGCATCAAGGTACCAAGAAGAGGGGATAATAGTCACCCTTCATATTAGTATCACCTCCACTATCTGAAAGTTTATCAAAAATCTCAATGGGAGAATTATTTTTCTCCAGATATGCCTTTAGGTACTTTCACCCCTTTTCCTTCTTTTCATATTCAACCAACTCCTTCCCTCTAATCTTGACTAGTTCTTCTAAAAAGATCTAGCTTCTCAGGTGATAATTACTCCTTAAACCATAATTCTTGAATTTCCTACATGCCCTTCTACCCTTTGATTTTTTAGGAGCTCCCTTTGTCTCAATTTCTTCCTTAGGAGGATTTTTCTTAGACTCTGGCCAACTCAATCTCCTGGACCTCCGAACTGGCTTAACAAACTAGCCTGACTTACTCATCTTCTTAAGAACTGGAACAAGAAGACTCATAAAACTCACACCAGTTCTTCTCTTGGACTAAACTAAATTGTCAGCCACTGAATACAAATAATGAATGAAAAAGATGGCCATCGGTCCTCATTATATTAAGCCATGCAAGCATGCAAACCATTAATACTCAAGGAAATCTTATGCACGCAGGATGACAACAATCTAGTTTGATTTTTTAAAATCTCAACCATTGATCATATTTTAAAAATAAATCAATGGGAAAATATCATTGGTGTAAACAATTGTGATAAAGCTTAATTGTATGCTATTAATGCTTTTTCCTAATAAAAAAATCCCAAAGTAGATATACATCCACTCTGTACACATATTTCAACCACATACTTAGCATCAATTAAAACTTGTTGTGCCATGGTTACCCACTCACCTGTGGCAATTAATACACTTGTATTTCTTCATAGCAAAACAATGGGGAGTGAACCTGATTTGATCATAGAGCATCGATCCATACCCTGCCTTGATTTATTTTCACCTTCCCACACGTATTAATAACTATCAGAATTAATGACCATAGTCCCAAACATGTGCCTTAAAGAATAATAAGAGAAATGATGCCATGTTTATCACAGTGCCATCTCGGCCAAATTTAGCAGCATTCCAACTCTACTAGAATCCATATGATCCTTTGAAACCTTCCACGTGGCACTTACCCATTTTCCTATTGAAGAACATGGGACACAAGTGGGCCCATCACAGGATGGTAGGGAGTAGTCAAGATTGACCCACGTCACCCACCATTGACCATCAATCTCCCTTTTGTATGAAGCAATCACTGTATTCAAAGCCTGGTGGGTCCCACAAAAGTGGCATATGTCACCTTTCCTATTATCCCTTGTGATCTTCCTTCCTTAGTTCATAATATGGACAAGTGTATGAGGATCATTCCAGATGAATACATGTGTTGCGGTGTCCATCATTGATCCTTCTTGAAGATATGTCTACCAACCTTTTTGAAATGTTGGTCCCACCACCAAACATGATATGTGCCCATCACCCACTAGCCCATGTGTTTTACATAATATGAATTGAACCAACATGGGCACATGAAGAGTGGTCAGGCTGTGGAAATGTCACTTAACTAATGTCATTGATCTTCTTTTAACAAAACTAGCTTTTATCACCAAGGAGATGAAGCCCACTAATGCACCAGATGTGTGGTAGAAGCCTGCTAGCTTGTGCAAATAAAATAATAAGAAATAAATCATCATGGCATAGGGAACGGTGGTGATCAACTCTTGATGATCAAGAAGCTAGTGTGAAAACCTAATTCCACACATGCCACAAAAGTTAATTTAAAAAAAAGGGGGCCAACACTAGGCTCGTAGGAACATGACCCTTAGGAATGAGAATTTAAGACTTAAATAATTAAAAAGAAAATCAAGCCCTACCATATTAAAATTTTGAACAATGAAAAGGCACTTGGTGAGTGGAAAACCTAGACCTAGGGGGGAAGTGAACATGGCGACTTCAATGGAAAAAGAGGCAACTTAAATGACCAGATACTAGGAACATCAGGTCAATGCGAAATTAGAATGACCAAGGGTTTTTTTGAACTTAAAGGTTAATTGTGAAGGATTAAGGTAAAAAAAACCCAAAAATAGTGATGAGGAACATAACCCTAAGAAAAAAGCGAGGGTCCAAGCCAAGTATTTGTAAAATTTAAAATGGAATCCTGAGAATTTGTTTAGGGGTTCCATTAGATACCTCCAGATTAAATCAATGTCGCTAGATTTAAATTAGTGTTGGTACATTAATTTGGCACAGGGATTTCAAATTGTGATGGCGTCAGTATATGGTGACGCTCTTCAAAGGGCATCACTATTTGAGATTTGGGCATCGCTGCAACCTGCAAAACAATAAACAAAAGAAATTTGAGCTAATAAAGTGTTAAGTTAATGGTTTTCCCTCCTTCTAGCACCAAAATTTGAGACGAGGGAATTCCAGTGAGGGTTGATTACGCTTGATTCATGAAACTGAAAGCTACAAACTAAGAGAACAATTAAATCCCTAATCTAACCTATTTGAAACTTATCCTATTTTGGTATTGGTGTCGTGTTGATGTGAAATGATGACCCCTTCCCAATCCCATGATCAGTGAGCTTGTTTCAATTGATTCTATGGAAGAGAATCAATGAAACCATTGTGATTGATGTATGAAAACCTAGTTTATGCTAAAAATAACATGATGCAAGCTAAGTTACTATTATTTTATGCTAGAAATACATTGATTATTCTATTTCTAAGCTAACCTAATCTAATTCTAAGTTAAAATATGAAAACCCTAATGTATAAAAAAGCTAAGATGGATGTGTGGAAGCCATTAATGGATGCTATAAGCTATTATGTAACTAAAATGAACTAAAATAAGCTAAAAAGTGAGTAAATATGAGTGTGAGTGCATATGAGATTCAAAAACATAAGTTTGCAATTGAAAAGGTGGATGTATGAGTTTCAACAACATAAGTTTTCTCTTAAAAAAATGGATCCATTTGTGTCTAAATAGTGACCTGTTTATAGGGAAGCAAATGAGGAATGAAGGGTTGAGATAAAAAATATTAATCAACAGTCCAAGATGAAGGAGATGA
>VDFB02358266.1:0-47412 GCA_007258455.2 Sequoia sempervirens
ATAGTTGTCTTCATTTCCATTCAATTAACGTAAGCTATTATCATCAAAGCTTCATTTTTTTCTCTTCTAACAAAGGTAACTCATCTTGATGGAAAGTAATGTCTAATTTGGCTAGAGTTTTAACTTGAATTTGGGTTGCCACATTATTTGGTTTCACTTTAGGAAGATTAGGAACTTATTGTAAATAATTTTGAAGCATGTTATGATAACTAGCCAAGGCTTTCATAAGGTCCCATAAGGATATCTGAGTAGGACTATTTTAAAGTTGTTCAAAAAGATCATACTCCTTTCCACTATGTAAAGGAAAAAAGAGAAGCACAAGGAAGATAGGTTGAGGAATTGGGAGGGTTGTTTGAGTTTTTTGTGTTGGTTGGAAATTGTTCCTAGTGTTATATGTATGAGCAACGATATTGTAACTCGGTTGCTACAAAATATTATCATTATCAAGTTTCCTTTTACGTGGTTCTAAGATAATTACAAGTTTATTTTGAACTTGCAGTTGTTGTGAGGGTGGATAAATGATAAGTTGAGGCTTAGGAGGTGTAATAATTAAAGGATTTGTAGGAGTTTTAAGAATTAGAGGACTCGAGGGAGTTCTAATGTTCATAATCTCAAAAGACATCCTTATTTTCATGATCTATAACTAAAGGAATTTCTAATTTCACTTCGTCATATTCATCTAAGGAAGCCATATTACTGTTGTTTGAAATACTTGTGTCAATGTTTCCATTTTCTTGCACCATGATATCTTCCCTAGCAGGAGAGTTTTGAAGAAAGCTACAAACTGGGTGTTCATGGCATTCAAAGTTTGGTTCTTCTAAAATTACTTCATCATAAGTAAGGGAGTTATCAATGGTTATATTTTCTTTCTCATCAATGATGGAATTCTCATGTTCAATATTGTTTTCCCTAGGGGAAGATAAAAATAGGATTCTCATGACTCTCATTGATTAGATCTTATAACACCAAGATATCTTCTTCACAAATTTGATTGTTATGATTGTCCATGATTTTATCATTTTTCTCTAAGGTCTCATTCTTTTCTACCATAATATCTACCCTAGTACTTGTGAGCTTTTAGGACAGGAGAAAAGAAGAGGTTGATCTTATTGCATTGTTAGATTTTGTAAAGTAGCTTCATCACAAATAAGGGAGGCAACAAGAGAAGAACGAATATGATTTTCATGCTTACCAATGATTGGAATTTTTCATTCATATAGATCTTTCCAAATGGTAGGAGCATTATGAAATGGAGAAACAAGATTCTCATGAATCTCAATAAGTGTATCTTCTAACACCAAACTATCTTCATCGTCACTAGGAGAGATATTAGGAGAAGAATGAATTTTATTGTCATGATTATCTATAATTATTTCCCCATGTCCTATAATGTATTCCCAAGTAGGAGAGGTAGAATTATCATAGCTCTCAATCATTGGATGTTTTATCACTAACATATCCTCCTCATACATGTGATTTTCATGACTTTCTACGATTGTATCCTCTTGTAGTAGAGCATTCTCACAAGTAGGGGGTATTGGGAGATGAATAGAGACTATGCAAAGTAATGTTAAGTAATGTTTCAATGATCACATCTTCTTATCTCATAATATCTTTCCAAGGGGGAGGAGGAGAGGGACAAGCAAGAATTTCATCATTCTCAATGATTGTATCTTCTTTTACCAAGATTACATTGTCACTAATAGGAGGGGTATCAAGATAATAACAATTATGATTTTCATGATTGTCTATGCTTCCATCTTCTTTCCCTAAAGTATTCTCACAAGTAAGAGGTATTAACTTATTCCTAGCATGCTTAGAAAGGTGAGATACTAACATTGTGTGCCCATAAATGAAAAGTACTTTTATCCATCTTATGCAAAGCTTCAATAATGTAAACATTGTGTATGCAAAAATGCAAAATTGTAGAAATGTAAACATTTTCAGATCTTATGATTTTTTCCATTGAAATGATTTTGGAATGATTCAAAAAAGACTACACTAAATGAATGATTTGACCTAGATGCATAAAACATAAGTTCCTAAAACTTTCTAGACTAATACTATAGGTTACCAACAAGCCTAGGAAGTACAAAATATCACCATAAAGATGAGAAAAGGTTTTTGTAGGCCTCCAAGGACTCATTCTCCTAGTGGCGAAAGGGTCCTAGTACAAGGTTTTTTTTTAAATTTTAAAAAATACAATCTCAAAGTGATTAGATGTGTTCTATGTTTCAGGTCTCAAACTGGTATTTTTATAACAACATTTTCCAAAATTTTATGTGTAAATGCAAGTAAAAATAATGACAAATGATGAACAATGTGACACTTTTTGAAATTCAATGTTTAAGAAATATTTGAATATGAATGATGAAAATTAAACTAACATGCAAATACTATTCCAAATTAATGTAATATGCATGCAAATTTTTGAATTTTTCATATTTAAATAATGCAAAAATGCAAATTTAAATCCATATATGCAATGAAAAATAATAAGATTAGAGAACCCTAAATATAATGTAACTAATGAAAACCTAATGCAATCTATTGCAAAACATAGATCTAGGGTTAAAGGGACTCCACTCTTTAGAAATGTTGTACAAGGCCGGGTTCAACATAATGAAACATAGAAAAGTGAGGTTCACCAAAATGAATTGATAAAGGGGGGTATGATGGACCTATTTCTCTAATTTCATTCAAGGAAATGATATTCGTGCACCAAGAATTGACTATCAACCCTTAGTTGACACAACTCAAGATATGAATCAACAATTTTCCTATCTATGCAAGGACAGGGGTTTAAGCTAAATAGAAGTTTGGGGAGAAAGATTAAGACCATAAAATAAAATGCAAATTACAACCTATAAAGTTCATTTAGAAGCCTAAAAATAATACTGATGGAACCTACAAACTTTAGGGAGAGTTTGGAAGGGATAAATGTTGTGTACCTTCTGCAAAAAGTGCTTTTTCATGGCTCACTGAGGACTCATTGGCATTATGGCCAAGGGGTCCTATCTAGGGCTTCTGAAAAATGGTTTTTGGGTTTTGTTCCTCCGTGTTTTCACTCCCAGATTCTATTCGAGCACTATTGAAAAGGAGGAAATAAATCATGTAGCTCAATTTCTATGATTTTGTAAGAAAAATGACAACTTTGACAAGTTTAAAACTTCCTCCAAATTTTCTTTCCAATTGATCCTCAACCTAAAAACTGTAATCACATATCAAAGAGAGGGAAAATGTTATTTTGTTAGGGAATAGGGGCTTACCTTGGTCAAACCCCATTTTGGTAATTAAACCTTGAAATGAATGAAAGCATGAAAAGAAAGATGAATGAAAAAAATAAAGGGTCACAACTCATCAATCTTCAATTGAAACCTTGGGATACAAATCTACAAACTAACATGAAGTTGCCTCAATGAATATGTACATCATGATCTTGAAACTTGATATCAAACAATGTGTTTGAATATACTTGATAGATCTTGAATGCTACATCAACACATTAGCTCAAACAACATGCATGATTCAATCCATCTTTGACATGACAATTGGAATCTTGATTGTTGCAATAATCTTCTATGAATATTCCCTTGAATGCCTTAAAAATTCTCTTGGTCTCATAAACTTTCTATTAGGAATTGCTCATAAAATTGCTTACTGGAATGTAGTGAAATGACCTCTTATTTATACATATCTTAACATTAATACCTGAAATTAAAATATCGCAAGCTAAAATCAAATCAGATTTGAAATCATTAAAATACCACCAAAACCATAGTTCAAATAGGTTTCCTAGGTCTAAGTGAGCACCCATTCAGCATGTGATGAATGGGTCCTAGGCCACTTACCTAGGACACACATTAGATAAGGTGAAATTCCATGTAAAAATATGGTCCTAGGACCTATTGAGGACCCAATTTCCATTTGGAAAGTGGGTCCTAGGTTACCTACCTAGGACACACACCACTTAAAATTTAGTGTTGTGTAATGGAATTTATGAATGTCAGGTTTTATCCCTCAAAATTTGCATTTGATTAGGCTTGGATTTAAAGTAAAGGTGCCAATTAAGGAAAATTAACCTCAATCAATTAATAAAGCTCTAGATTAGTGTGAAATTGTAAAGGTACACCTTACAACACCTTAAATAGGGCACAATTAATTCCATTTAGTTAAACATGACCCTAAATGTAATGTGAATATGAAAAACATATTACAACACTAAATCAAGGCAATGTTAGGCTTATTTTAATATTAATTATTCCCAAATTAAGTGAAAGGGATACTTTTTTCGTTAATACAATAACTACAATATCTAGAGGATGCAGTCGGTTTCATAATGATTATTTGAATCTTTTTTTTTAATTAAGTTTTGAAGTCAAATCACCATGACATATAGGTAACTATTAAGAGTATAAACATTTTTGTATACAGTTATTTGATCCCACAATATATGGCACCTTGGCCAAATCACACTAAATATTTTTTCAATTAAATCTTCACTTTCTGAAGAAGTATTAAACTATGAGGAATTTAGAAGATGATGCAAAATATAAAAGCTCATGAATTTTGTCTCCAGAGATTCTAAATATATTTTTTCAAAATTAAATGATTGTTCCTTTTTCCATCCCTGAAACTAAGAATACATTCTAGAAACAACATTTCTATGACTGATTTCATTGTATAAGAATTCTTTCACAGAAGGATAAAATTCTGTCTTCAAATTTAGACACTTGTAACCTTGACATCCAGTGCTTCCACATGGTTGGATCAAGGACTTCAATATCTGGTACACTCATAGTTTTCATTTTTTTTTTGATAATATTAAATATTTTTCCACATGTGCAGAACAAAGAGCTTCATTTTCGGTGAAAAACCTATTTTTAATAAAACTAAAAAAAAGATAATAAAACCAAAACATATTAAAATTATAGTCATTGGATAGACCATTCAGAGGACTACCTAATTCTAGTTGGGTTCGTGAAGTCTCCTCCATTTTCATCCTCAACCAGAGCTTCGAAGGGAAAAATTTCTGATTTTTTTGGTGGCATAGAGCAAGGATCAGGGAAAAGGGGCGTTCACTCAAACTAGGGGGATTCAAGTGAACCCCCAAGGGTTTGAGCAAACTAGGGTTCATGAGAAACCTAGTTCATTCGAACCCCCTTTCAAAAAGGGGTTTGCATGTGCTTTTTTGGCGGGATATTTTTAATGGGTTCCCTCAAACCTAAGTTCAAGCAAACCCTCTTTTGGTTCATTCGAACCAATGAGTTTGTTCGAACCCCAAGAATTATTTTTTTGGCATGGAGTCATTTTTTGTTAGTTTTCCTTCCTCATTCAAATTGTAAACCAATTTTGTGGGTTTACCCTAAAATTCAATTTTTTATTTTTTATTTTGGAATGAGGACATTAATTTCTACACGACATGTATTTTTTAGAATTCTTTTATCTATTTTCCTATTTTTTAGTATGTGTGAAACAAAGACCTTGATATTCATTGAAAAACCTACTATCACAAGAAATAAAAAACTAAATATAATAATCAAATTAAATATATTTAAAATTATACTTTTTTGGAGCTTATAATAAGGATTGCATACTTACAAAACATAAATTTTAAATGAATTCATTTGATCCCCAAAAAGGTAAATCAAAAGTGGATTTTTATTAACATTTTGATAGGTGTAGAGGAGACTTTGTTATAGGTGTGGTTTAGAACTAGTGGGGTTCTAGCCAAGAGGGTTTGATTTAAGGGAGTTTGATCAAACACTATTCAATTAGAATCCTTTAAATGGAACCTTCGAAGACTTAAATCATTATATTTTCTAAAAAATGTGGTTTCAGGGAAAAAATAGAATGTCGTAGAAAGTGTCACCCATTATTCTAGTAGGACCTACCAATATCTCTCCTAATGGGAAATAAATATAGAAATAATTGTAGAAATAAATTTCTTTCACCTAAAGCGTGGGAAAATTAAGAAGCTTGCTTATATATTTAAAGTTGCTATCCTTCTTTCCTTATAGTTGGTTGGGTTTATATTGAGAATGGACAATTTGATATGGCTCATATGGTCACGATGCCAGATAGCTTCACAGGTGCTTAAAAGCAATAAAAATGATACTTGGTTCTAATTTCCTAAGGAAGGTTGAGTGTTATAGGGTGAACATGAAAATCACATCATCTTTTCTGGCTTCCCTCCTAGATTTAGGAGAACAAAAGGAGCTAGTGGGGGTCCTAGTGGAAAAATTATTTAAAAACATAATCTAGGTGGGATAGAGGGTACACTTGAAGTAGCAAGGTGTAAGGAAGCTAAGGTAGTGGAGCAACTTAATGTACTAATCTTTAGAGGAGGATAATGCAAAAATTTACATATTTTTAAAAGCTATTGAAACTTTGTGGGTGGCAGGGTGGGCGCCACCATAGTCTTCAAAGTGCTAATGTGAGTGGCTAGGGGGTTGATTCTATGATGAGGTGGCAATCAAACTGTAAGAAATTTCTAGGTGTTTGTTCTCACCATTATATGCCACCCACATTTTGCATAATAATGGCCCTCTAAAAGTTGATGGACAATTTGCATAAGTTGGAGGACAAGCATGATCTCCAAAATATTTATTACTGCTTGGTGGCTTCATCCTATTCATCTCGTTTGTGGTGGTTGCATTTATGTGGTCTATGTGTGTGATGAGTAGATTCATTCTTCTTGTATTTGCAGAAGAAATGAAAATGTGTGGGTTGGTGATGCCTGTGGATTTGAAAAGCTCCAAACGACAAATAGCATTTGGAGGACCCATTTCCTCCCTTCAGCTCCATCATATCATCCAACACCCAGATTACTTGACATTTTCTGCCATAATTTTTTTGGCTAGGAAAGCTTTCATGGAGGATGTTGAAGGTTATCGCTTGGATTCAGACATCTCCTCTAGGGTGTTGGCTGGTCCGCTTGACATTGGAGTCTCAAAAATGGATGGTGTGTGATCATGCGGGGCCTTTTCCATAAAGATATGTTGGTTGGTTTAGACAGAGCCTTGGTTGCAGCTCAACTTGGCAAGGGTCTTCCTCATCCTCAAGACTTGCATCTTTTGGATGACCTGGATGCCCTGGTTTGCTATTATCCCTTCATCCTAGATGTTGCTGGTTTGGAGCTCATGGAGTTTAAGTGCTTGGCCATGGTAGGAACAAAGCTTTTGAAAAATAAATTTTGATTGGTACTTGTTGAAGACTCTTCCTGGAAAAGGGACTTCAAAATATTCGCTCAACAAAATGTATGGTGACTAGGCTCTGGTGGTTTCTGTTGATAATCGGGTTTAGTGTCGATTATGTATCCTTGTTAGTTGGTCTGGTTAATTTTTTTTCTAGCTTGCAATGCTGGTTTTTTGGTGGCTACGCCCACACTTTGGTACTATGATCTTAGGTTTAGAAAGGTAGCTTTCTGGTGAATTTTGGGGTAGTTGCCCAGTTTGGGTCGAACATTGTAAATCTTTTTTTGAATCAATACAATTACCCTACTTACCAATAAAAAAAAGTTATAGAAACCTAAACAAAAATAAATATAATATATTATGTATAGCACAACACAACAATTTACCTGGGGAATATCCTTTCTGGAGAGAAACACCACACTCCAAAAGTTGCCCAATATATTATTCAGAAATCATGAAGATTACAATATACTTGTAGATCAAGCTTCTTACATGAGTATCACCAACTAGGGATCCAAAGGCAACATGACCACTATCAGAATCTTAGAATACATCACAATACACAAATGTAATACAACTCCCTCATAAAATAGCGTTGTCTTCTAGGGAAAGTCAATATAATAAAGTATCAGTCATCAGATCTAAGACCTAATGATGAATGGTCAAGATATATAATAATAAAATATAAATTAAATTTTCCTTTATGTAATTGCAAGTTTGAGACACATTTTCCCAACAAATCTCCCACTTGTTGAACACCTTGCAAGAGCACTGAGACGACTGTGTATAAACATCATCTTTTAATTTCTAGGGGCTGAAATGCCCATAGTCTTTGAACACCATCTAAACTTCTCTATGCTCACAAGCTTAGCTAAATAATTGACAAAATTCATAAAAGTATCTACCTTAACCAACTTCACCCTACCATCCTTGACCATATCTCTAACAAAAAAATATTGCACATCAATGTGCTTGGTCCTAGGATGAAATGTCAGGCTCTTAGCTAAGCATATCACACTCTAACTGTCACAATAAATTACCACTACAACTTTTAGTATTCTAATGTTTGAACATAGTTTCTTAAGACAAATGGCTTATTTACAAGCATCATTAGCTACCACATACTTGTCTTGAGTAGTGGAAAAAGCAACCACAACTTGTCACAGTTTACTCATGCAACTAATTACACCACCAAATAAAGTAAACAAATAAGCATTGGTGGATCATTTGCTATCAACATCACCTAGTCAGTCTGGATCCATATTTAAGGTATGTGTAGGATCATGATGGGCCAAAAAGTGGCGATATGATGGGTATGTGTAGGGTATGTGGCTAATGACTTTTATTTACCCAAAAATGATGAAATGAAAAGGGTTCTTAAAGGAGATTCTTAGATTTCCACTAATATAAATTAAATGCTTTACTTTGAATTTAATAAATAACTATTATTCATTTTTTATTTGAATTACGACTAAAGTCCTGATTGATAGGCTGATTGAAAAACATCTATAAATTTCAAACAGTATCAAATTTTTTGAATCCCTAACATACATCACATTCTATGTTTTGCATAATATAGGATTAAAAAATAAATAAAATTTCATGATGTTTTGACCAGGTTAAGGTGGTCAAGCATACAAGTTTTTATATTTTTTAAAATTGTATAAAATTGTAATAAAAAAATCATAATTAATTATTTACTTAGAAAATTACAAAAAATGCATCCCCTTCGGAATGAGGAGTCCTCCTACTTATATCAAAATCTTATAAAAAAATATAATTATTTTTACTATGGTTAAATTAAGCTAGATAGACACCACCATTTTTCCTTGAAATTTAAATTGCCTCTACTTGCATTGAGGGAATTTCAAAATTCCGCAAATATAGATTTAAAAAAAAAAAAAAAAAAAACCTAGTAGTTTAGAAACCACATTCAATTTGCTACAAATTCTATTCTTACATATATTTGAAATAATATAGATAACTTATTCAAATTTTTATGTCAAGTTGCCTAACTTTGATTTCTTTGAATTTTTTGCCACTTAAGGGCCTGTTTTTTCCATGATGATCCTGCACATACCCATAACTATGAATATCAAAGAAAATGTCATCTTCAGTCTTATTACTATGATAACACAAGGAATAATGTGAGCTACCATGCAAATATCTGAAGACTCTTTTAACTACATCCCAATGAACTCTACTAGGATTAGACATAAATCTAGAAAGAACTCCCATTGCTTGGGATATGTTTGGTCTAGTACAAACCATAGCATACATGAAACTTCCAATTGTACTATGGGGTGAGTGCAGGATCATGGGGGTCCAAAAAGTGGTTGATGACATTTTTTATCCAAAATTGACGAAATGAAAAGGGTTTATTAATAGAATTTCCAGGTTTCCTCCAATATAGGATATAAATTATTTGAATCAAATAGATAATTATTGTTGATTTTCTACATACATTCTAACTAAAGTCCCGATCTATAGGTTGATTGAAAAAAATCTATAATTCACAAATTATTTCACATTTTTTTTATCTGAAAGATGTAGCACATGGGTGTGTACAGGATCATGATGGGCCAAAAAGTGGCGATATGTTGGGTATGTGTAGGGTATGTGGCTGATGATTTTCTTGTTACCCAAAATTGATGAAATAAAAAGGGTTTTTAAAAGAGATTCTTAGATTTCCACCAATATAAATTATGCTCTACTTTGAATTTAATAAATAATCATTATTCATTTTCTATTTGAATTATGACTAAAGTGTTGATTGATAGGCTGATTGAAAAAAATCTATAGCTTTCAAATGGTATCACATTTTTTGAATCCAAAACATGCATCACATTCTATGCTTCACATATTATAATATTAAAAAAAGAAAATTGAATTTCATCAAAATTCTTTTGACCAAGTTAAGTTTTATATACGAGTTTTTATATTTTTAAAAGTTGTAATAAAAAATTCATAATTAATTATTTATTTGGAAAAAATTACAAAAAAATGCATCACATCAGGACATGGATCCTCTAGTTATATCTAAAATTTATAAAAAATTTTATCATTTTATTGTGTTAGGGTGGTTAGACAAACAATTTCTTATTTTTCCACTGAAATTTAAGTACTACGCATTGAAATTTCAAATTTTCACCAAATAGTTTTTTTTTTAAAATAAAACCTAGTAGTTTAGAAACTAAATTCAATTTTATACATATTATATTCTTGCATATTTTTGAAATATTATAGATAACTTATTCAAATTATTATGTCAAGTTGCCTAACTTTGATTTTTCTAAATTTTTTGCCACTTAAGGGCCTGTTTTGTCCATGATTATCTTGCACATACCTACATTTTATGCTTCCCATACTATAGCATAAAAAAAGAAAAGAAAATTTTATTTTCATAATTTATTGACCAAGTTATGATGGTTAGAAAAATAAGTTTTTTTTTTTAAAAAAAAATTCTAATAAAAAGTTCATAACTAATTATTTACTTGCAAAAAATCTCTAAAAAATGTGGCACATTTGGGCATGTCTCCTCTACTTATATTGAAAGTAAAAAAAAATATTTTTTTTACTTTTATTTAGGTTGGTTAGACATACACCTGCTTTTTATTTTTTTCTTGAAAAATTTAGTACTACTGTATTGAAATTTTAAAATTTCACCAAATAGATTCACCTTTTTCCAAAAGAGGACTAGTATCTTAGAAACTACACTCAATTTGCTACAATTTTTTTTCTTACATATTTTTCAAATTATGTTAATAACCTTTCAAATTTTTATGTCATGTTTCCTAAGTTTGTTTTCATAATTTTTCATTGCCACTTAAGGGCCTAGTTTGGACCCCCATTATCCTGCACTGACCCTTTCATAAGACACTTTGCTCATGTCTTCCATCTCTGATGGGGATGTTCGGCAATCTGAAATACATAACATTGTTCCAACTAAAATAGGAACATACAATAGTCTACAATCCTGCATATCAAACCTCTATAAAATTAAATTGACATTCTTTGGCAAAACCATAGCATTATGTTCACTCTACCTCTTTTAATTTCCATCATAAGAATGTACTTATCCACACCAAGATCTTTCATTTCAAATTTAGTAAAAATTTGAGATTTCAGTTTTGAAATCATACATTTCCCTTTACTAATAAATAACATACCATCAACATATAATGTAATAAATAGGAAACATTCACCATCAATTTTATAATAAAAACAATGATCTGATTTAGAATGCTGAAATTGCAAACTCAACACAAATGTATCAAATTTCTAATACCACATCCTAGGACTCTATTTTAGGCCATACAAAGATTCCTTCAATTTATAAACTAATTTACTTTTACCTTTCACCATGTAGTGCTCTGGTAGTGTCATATAAATATCCTCCTCCAATTCATGATGAAGGAAAGCAATTTTCACATCCACTTGCGCAATCTCTAAATCATAAGCAACTCAACAATAGAAAAAAAATCTAATGGATGTCATTTTTACAACAGGAGAGAATATCTCACCATAATCAATACCCTCAACTTCAGAGTAACCTTTTGCAACTAACCTTTCTTTGTACTTCTCAATACCTCCATCTGAGCCAATATTTTTCTTGAACACCCATTTGCAATCAATAGGTTCTCTTCCATTAGGTGATGGTACAAGATCCCATGTATCATTCTTTCTCAAACTTTCAATTTTTTTTATCCATAGCAAACTTCCAAGATTTTGCATCATTCATACCTAATGCCTCTTCAACTGATATGGGTTTATCCATGTTAGTATTCAAAGAAAAAATACATCTTGAATCATCAGGTGAATACCTTTTAGGTGGTTGTCTATGCCTTGTATACCTATGAACAAGATGAGTTGGAGGTTCTTCCTCCTCTTCTAAAGATTCAAAGATAGATGAGCTATCCTCATCTTCTTATCTATCCATGGGCCTCAATTCAACTTTCTCAAGCACATAGAAGGAAATTGAATCACATCTTCCTGTTTAATTCTTTCTACCTGCAATGTAAAAAAAGATGGCTTAGTTTCTCTAAAATAACACTTCTACTATGTATTACCTCTTTCTCTACACAATCCCAAAGTATGTATCCTTTCACACCATAAAATTGTATCCAATGAAGATATATTTCATAACCTTGTTCTCCAAATATTTTTCACTTATCCTTTAGCACATGTGCATATGCCTCACAACCAAAAACTCTAAGATGTCTTAATGGGGGCTTGTGAATTGACCATGCCTCTATAGTTGTCTTATCAACAAGATCTAATGTAGGAGATCTGTTAATCAGGTAACAAGTAATGACAACAACTTCAAGCCAAAACATTTGTTCTAGACCAACACCACTCAACATACTCCTAGCCTTCACCATCAGTTTCATGTTCATTCTTTTTACAACTCCATTATATTGTGGAGAATACAAATTTGTCTTTTGTGTATATGAATACTGCAATCTTTACATAATCTATGAAAGTCATTAGAGAAAAAATCACTTCCATTATTAGTCCTCAAAAATTTTATTTTCTTTCTAGTTTGCAACTCAACCATCGCTTTAAATTTTTTAAATCAATTAAAAACATCAAATTTACTCTTAAAAAAATACACCCATGTCCTTTTACCATAATCATCAATAAATGAAACAAAATATGTGGATTTACCAATTGGAGGAACATCTACAAGACCAAACACATTAGAATGAATAAGATTCAATATACTATAATATTTATGAGAACTTGAGTAAAATTGAATGCAATTTTTTCCATAAATGCAATGCTCACATAAATCAAATTCATGATTACAATAAGACAACCCTTCAATAAGGATTTTAATTTTTAAAGTTCCTTAGACCATTTTCTCTAATATATCCAAGTCTCTAGTGCCATAACATAGTTTTCTCTATAGGTAATGTTGATTCAAAAGAAAGAGCATCCTTGGGTACCCAAAAGCCATGACCATTTGTTGAATATGAAACCCTTACCTCTTCCATATATTTTATTTTCATAGAAGTACTATTGCACTCAACAGTGCATACATCAAACTTATACAATGTGTCATATATGACACCTCTAGCAATCACCATAGCAACTCTAACCATCTTGCATCCTGCATAAAAAATACTACCTGCAAACCTACATCTATTAGTTTTCTTACAGATAAAAAAATTATTGCTAATCTAGGGATGTGTAACACACCACTATTCCTTTTTATTCTACCATCAAGAAACCTGATTCTAACTTTACTACAACAAAAATATTTAAATAAAAATCATCACCCAAGTACATCTTACCTCCATCAAATTCTTCATATTCTGAAAACTAATCTCTATTAAAGGTCATATGGAGAGATGCAATTGACTCAATTAACCATGCATCATTACCTACACGAGTTGCCAAAACTACAATGAATGCATTGCTATCTTCCTTCTCAAACTCAAAATCAAAATCAAATTTCTTCTCTTTCTTGTTTGTAGTCCTTACTAACATGTCTAGGCTTACTGCAGTTCCAGTAAATAATTTTTGATTTTATAGGATATTTGGATTTCCCCTTAGACTTGGATTTATCACACTTCCCATTCTTCTTTCCTATTTCCTTGGGTCTTCCATGAAAATTTATGGCCTCCTTGGTGTTGATGGATACCTTCCTTCTCATCTCTTTAGAAGGAAAATAACCTACCACATCTTCAATTTCCAATATAACAAAAGTACTCTCAATAGCCATAACAATAGAATCCCATGAATCAAGAAAAGAAGAAAGCAAGATTTGAAATTTCTCCTCCTCATCCATTTTAACACCAACTAATACCAATTGAACCACCAACATATTGAATTCTTCTAGGTGGTCTGTAATTCATCCACCCTCTTCCATTCTCAAGGAATATAATTTCTTCCTCAAGAAAATATTGTTCACTAAAGATTTTCCTTGATACATCTCACCAAGTTTATTCCATAGCTTTTTTGGAGAGGTCTATTCATGAAAATTGATTAAAATAGAGCCCACTAAGAACAATCTAATTAGACCCTTGGCTTTATGGTCCATAACATAATATTGAGTAGCCAAAGTGGCATTTGCAATACTTGAAACATTCTCATCGGAAACATCCCATACATCTCAATATATCAACAGGTCCGCCATCTTCAACTTCCACATTTCAAAATTATTTCCAAAAAATTATCCACCTCTATTCTCCTTGATGAATTTTCCATCTAAAATTTCCTACAACAAGATCAAAAATTATATTTTGCACAAGATCCCGCTCAAATCTAGATTAGTTCAAAAAAACCCAACAAACCACTGAAACCAAAGGTGATCAAGCTCTGATACCACTTGTAAGGAAGCTAAGGTAGCAGAACAACTTCCTAAACTAATCTTCAGAGGAGGATAATGCAAAAAATTATAGATATTTAATAGTAATAGAAACTTAAACATAAATAAACATAAATATCATGCATACCAAAACACACTAATTTACATAGAGAAAATAATTTCAAGAGAAGAACCCCACACTCCAAAAGCCACACAATATATTATTCAGAAATAATGAAGATTACAATATACTTGTAGAGCAAGCCTCTTACAAGAGTATCACCAACCAGAGATTTAGAGGCAATAGAATTGCTATCAAACTCCTAGAATACATCACAATACACAACCATAATATAACACCCTCATAAAATAGGGTTTCCTTCTAGGGCGAGTCAAGCTAATAAAATATCAACCATTAGATTTAAGACCTAATGATGAATGGTCTAGTTTTACAATAATAAAATATTATAAATAAAATTTTCCTTTTTGTAATTGCAAGGCTCAAAAAAATTTCCCCAACACAAGATTGGGTGTTGGCATACTGAGGCTGTGAGATATCTAGCACATGCACAAGGAGGGTGCTATAGTGGAATAGCTTACATTCCTCAAAATTTTTCGCACACTATCAATAACACAACATAGAGCTTTGGTATGTATGGTAGCTACTTTCTAAAAAAGGTAAAAAATTTGGAGCCTATGTCTAATCCCCAATGGATTGTGGATTTCGACGCTAGCCCTACAATGGTATAAGTAGTGCATCCAATCCCTTGTATAAAAAATTCCTCTCTATACTTTTCTCACACTCTCTCATTTAAGGATTTCATTTTGTTTTCGCCTCCACATGTCAAGCATCTAGAATATGAGGAATTGAATTTTCTTTTGGGCCTCCCGATCATCCCTATATTTTATAACTTTTTGTAAGCTTTTACACTATATTTATGTAATTTTAAGAAATTTTATACTATTAATAATATTCAAGATTTTTCCTTTTATCTAAAAAAAAGTAACCTATTTCATCTTAGTATCTATTGCCTATATTGATTAAATAATATTTTATTATTTAATTAATATCCCCTATTTTCTTATAATTCTTCCTAATCCCTAAAGCAATTAATTAATTTAATTACTTACTATATCTCTACCTTTACAACCTTCTCCCTCTAAATTAAATAAATATTTCTATTTATTTAATTTACCCTCA
The DNA here is from genome assembly GCA_007258455.2 of Sequoia sempervirens. Classification (NCBI taxonomy): domain Eukaryota; kingdom Viridiplantae; phylum Streptophyta; class Pinopsida; order Cupressales; family Cupressaceae; genus Sequoia; species Sequoia sempervirens. The sequence goes on from VDFB02358266.1 coordinate 15,710, forward strand.
TATTTCCTCACATTAATTAAATAAAGGTTATTTAATCCCCCTATTTTCTCTCGTAAAATGTCACTTTTTCCATCACACTCACTTGCACTAATCCTAATCCCCACCTCACCTACAAACCAATAATTTTCACATTTCTTAATCCATGATTAAGGGATAGGTGAATCTCTTTCCATTTACTATCTTCCCACCTTGCACTCTAGCCTTAAAGGCTTTCCTCTTTTGAGAAGGAATTGGATAAATAGGTCCTTAAATCCAAAAATTAGGAGGAATTTAAAATTCCTTAATTCCTTCCTACCCCATGCTTTTGGAATGTAGGGACAAGGAATTCCTTTATGGAAAGTTCCTCCCCATACTCCAAGGATACAATCTCCCTCCCAAGTCCTCTTAATGTGTCACTTGGCATAATCTTGTGGCTTGAGAGATCACATTCACTACTCACTATTGATATCCCTTAAGGAATTCTATCCCTCTATTCATTTTCACCCCCTACATATATCCAACACTTATCCTTTTCACAACAATACACCTATCGATTAATTAAACATTATTATTTTCCCAAAAGTACTAGTGAGCACACATTGAACATCATGGGCACACCTTTAGAATGAGAGGTTCAACATAGTAGTAATTCATCTATTAATTTTCTTGTTATTTGTGTTATGTTTCATTACAATTACAATTCACATTTCCACAAATTTCATGCACACACTTAATTTACCATCATGTGTTTTGATGCTTATTGGAGTTCAAGATGGTTTAAAAAAACCTATTGGATCCTAACAAGGTTCTCACAATCTTGTTGGATCCCAACATATTTTTTAAATCCCATTGAAATTAAAGTGGTGATAACATGAAGATGGCATGTTCATTTTCTTGGTGAGGTTTGGGATGGTTTTATATCCATATAAGGTTGTTGAGCTTGGTTTTTCCAACTAGCAATGAAGTTAGAGAAATTTAAATAAGACCAAGAAGAAAGGCTAAGTGTTGCAATCAATGGTTAGGGGTAGTTTTGAAACCCCTATTGGATTTGACATTATTTTCACAACCTCGTTTGTAGTCCAAAATTTTTTGGTAGCTTTGTGATAGGCTCCAATATGGCTCAATGAGGCCTTCGCCAGCATCCTTGGGTGGTTTTGCAACTATGAGAAGATGTTGATGGGGATGTGACAATCCATCTCTTTCCTAAAATGTTTGAATAAGGTCCCATGTTATTTTAAAGGTAACTTTAAATGGGTTCTAGGTGTTTAATGAAGCTGCATTTTGCCTTTATTTTCCACCTAATCACCTTAATGGCCCAGTAGATCTTTTAGCTACTCATTGTAAATGTTGTGGCTCACCCACCTACCCAAATTCAATGTTGTTGTTGTTCGATCTTGGATGCCCATTTTGGGTAAGATTGATTTCCTATCATGCATATTAATGGTGTTATATTACAAAAATTGGGGGTTGACACCCTACACATGTATGTTAGAAATTTGCAAGACAACCATTGATGCCAGTTTAATTCTTTTGGTTGAAGTAAAAATCTATGGAATTAGAGGAGATTACTATTGTAACTGGTACTTTTAATAGAATGTCTCCATGATTGTATGTATACATCCAAAACGATTTCTTAGTAGCATCTAAGAATTTTTATTTGTCAAATTACTAGCATGAATGCAAGGTTGAGTTAGATTAATATGATAATATTTTGAAAATATCGCAAGATTTGTGGTTATTTATCTCTTGTTATGTATGAATTTATGTAGTTCTATTATGGATTAATAAACATGTTCTATTATAAAGTTCCATGATCATTGTTGTATGTAAATGCATAGCTCATTAGTCCTTTGGTTGCAGTTTGTTCTTATCCTATTGAAGTTTGACTTTGTTGCCCACATAATAGGAAACAACCTAGAACCATGCACAATTCTCACACCATCAAATCAAAACCATAAATAAATAGTTTAGAAGTAAGTGAGTCCTTATGCACCTATGACTATCAATATAATGAGGGAATTATTCTTTAGTGATCATTTAGTGGATATATTTTGTGTGGGTAATTCTTGCACAGTTGTATCAATTATATAGCTTGGGTTATATGCAACTAGTTTATCTTTCCCTATTGACATTGATCATGTAAGATTAAGATTTTAGTTGTAGTTTTTTCAGTCCATTTTTTAGTCAAATACCTATTAAAGTTTACTCCTAATAATACACTCGTGAGTCTAAGTTGAATTCAAAGCATAGGAAAGATAACCAACTTTTGTAAAGTTGTCTTTTAATCTTTCATATTTTATTTATGAACTGATTTCACTTGCATGATAACAACCCTAACCTTATGAGTGTAATTTGGTTTTAAAAACATGAAACAACGCTTTTAAGACCCAATATTTAATACACAAATATTTAAATATAATTTTAGTTTAATATATAATTTCTATCAGCATATCATTGGACCGCCTTAAAGCAGATGTGTGTGTTACAATTAAACAATGATTGATCTTATGTGGAGGGTTTACGTTACACTCTAATCAGAATCAAGTATTTAAAGAAGCGATTCAGTGTAAACAATATCAACATCATTCATCTTTATTAATACGACTAAGACTCGTTCTACGGAAAGTAGCTAGCTGGGATTGAGTAAGAGTTCGACGGATTAGGAATTTCCTAGAATGGTACTTGAGAGTTAAAAATCCCATTTTACAGGCAGAGATGGTCGTCAAATTTTTAGCTTATCTTTAAGATCAAATGAGTTTGAAAATCAAGAACGTGAATGCAGACACAGATATTTTCTTTCATGGGAGCCACTTAACCACTACATCATCAGCACAATTATAATTAAAAGGTTTTAGTGACGCATACTCATCTTTTAAACCTAGGTATACATCATCAAGACGAAACAAATAAATCTTGGCCAGATCCTCTTCTTGGATTGTGCCAATTGCCAACTATAACAGCTCATTGATTTTGAGAAGAAAGTAAGAAGAGTCTATTATTAATCGAAAGGGCGACAATGAGCAGTCAGTCATTTCAGATAGCAGGTGGCGGAATTTGAGGTAGGCTTCGAATGAAAGTCGTTGAACTGTTTCTCGAGATGTTAATGCCCGACCCATTTTTTGGGGTGAGTTTTCAGTGAACGTTCGTTGCATTGACCGACCGTAAAACTTTTGCATTTGAAGGAGAAGAATATCCTTATTCTCAGACTAACTTACTTCGACGGGCCCAATTTCGAAATCCGGCACAGAGTTGGAGGTAAGTTTTGTGGTCACTCATTGTTTTAGAGTTTGGGTGTTTATTCATATAAGATTATGTTTTCTTGGTACAGTGCTTTGAACTGGAGAGGTGCCGAGGTAAACATCCAAGGATATCAAATCTTATGCAACATGGCTGCTGGGACCAGAAGGGTTTCTGCTGGCTCTGACCGATCACACAACAGGAAACGCAAGTCTGATGGGGGATCTTCATTTGGTAAAGATAACTAATACTCGATTTTTTCTCTTTTAACTTTTAAATTTCAAAGCATATTATAAGTATCTTTTGAAATCATATTTAAATGAAGATACTTGTAAAACTTAATCAAACCACAGTATCATAATAGATCATCCTGATCAGTGAGTAGTAATATGAAGAATTTATTTAAAAAATCAGTATAATTTCAGATGATCCACCTAAACAATTTAAAACTTAACCAAACCACAATATCATAATAGATTATCCTGTCCAGTCCATGGTAACGGCAGTTTTTATTTTTAATCCACAAGGTTTGAAACTGGGTTTTCGTCTCCATTTACTCTGCATACTTATTCAACCATAGGCATATACACCGCTGTTATCTTGTTTTTCTTGCTAATTCTGTTATTATTGAAGTCAGACCTAGTGTTTCTAGCTTATCAGACTACCAAAAGTGCTAACCACAGGCATCATGAGTGCAGGTATATTACAGAAACTGTTCCTTGTTTTATTTGTGGGGTTCCTTGCATGGGCATACAAATCCATCCAACCACCGCCTCCTAATATTTGTGGATCCCCCAATGGCCCTCCTGTAACCGCTCCTCGTGTTCAGCTTCGAGATGGTAGACATTTGGCCTATAAGGAACACAGAGTTCCAAAAGAGAGAGCCAAGTACAAGATTATTTTGATGCATGGTTTTACGGGATCGAGACACGATTCCTTTAATGTTTCTAAGGTAAGGCTGACATAAAAGTAATTCTTTAATAAATTAGTGGTTTATACTTCTGAACGTATGACAGTAACATATCTTAAAGCTTACGATATATGTAATCCTGCAGGAACTTCAAGAAGAACTGGGTGTGTACATTGTAACTTTTGACAGAGCCGGATATGGAGAAAGTGATCCAGATCCTAAGCGATCCGTCAGAAGTGCAGCTCTTGATATTGAAGAGCTTGCAGATCAACTTGATCTTGGCCCAAAATTTTACGTGATGGGCGCCTCTCTTGGGGGATACTCAATTTGGGGATGCCTCAAATATATACCTCACAGGTTTTTATCCTATGTTTGTGTGGAGGGCGACCAAGGCTCTGTTTATGATTGTACTATTTGAGATAAAAAAAGTTCATACAAAGCATTATAGGTCTCTGTGATTGTGATTGATGTACTTTTGTAAGATCATGGAGCTTTTGGCATTTTTTTTTTAAAATAACTGATAAATGAATTGCAATATCACAGATTAGCAGGTGCGGCACTGCTAGCACCTGTTGTAAATTACAGGTGGCATGGATTCCCTGATAATTTATTTAATAAAGCTTATTATCAGCAAGCTCTACAAGATCAGTGGGCACTTCGTATTCCATATTATACCCCTTGGTTAACTTATTGGTGGATGACGCAAAACTGGTTTCCTTCTTCGAGTGTTATATCTGGTACTTTGAAACATCTTAACCGACATGATGCTGAGATTTTCCAAAAACTGTCTGCCAGTCGACAAGCAGCTGAAGTATATATTTTCTCTAGTTCCTATCAATATGGTTATTATTATATTTTATGACAAAAATTTCTGATTTATTTGCTGTTGACCTCCCTTTCATGTGGCTGGCAACTCACAACATGTTTCTTCTTAGTAGGAACAGTATCAAATATCATGTCAGAATGCTGTTGTGTTCTCTGAATTTCCATCTAATTGAATTTTGATTTTTCATGGAGGTTGATTACATTTATTTATTCCCATTGAAATAATTTAGAGCTTATACAAAAGATTCTATGAAGATAGTCGATCCTAATTTTGGGATGTAGAGCTTGTACTGTGCTTACTAATTGCCTTTTACATTTGCAGCGTTTGAGGGCAACATTGCAGCAAGGAGTCTTTGAGTCTTTGCACAGAGACATGATGGTTATGTTTGGCAAGTGGGATTTTGATCCCATGGATCTCCAAAATCCATTTCCCAATGATGAAGGTTCTGTGCATGTATGGCAAGGGGATGAGGATGCACTTGTACCAGTGTTGTTGCAGCGTTACATTGCTAAAAGGCTCCCTTGGATTCACTACCATGAGCTTCCCGAGGCTGGTCACATGTTTAACTTCGTGGAGGGCATGCCTGATCGTATATTGAAGACTCTTTTGTTGGGACAAGAATGTCCAAACAATACGAGTTAGACCTGATGAAGATTTCTATCCGTTTTCATTTTTCTCCATTATAGACCAGAGGAATTTGTAGTTGCTAATATTCTGATATAAACAGCTTTGTGCTTTGCAGCTATTAGATTTTCTTTATCCTTCTCTGTGTAGTCCTTGGATAGTTCATACCATGGTTTTGTGTGCGCTCTGAGTAGGAGGGCAATGTCCGAAAACAAAAGCTTATTTTCTCTAAAAGTATACAAGTTAATGAGTATTAAATTTCTTGATAATTTTAATATTATTCCATACATTTCTTGCATTGTCTAGTTATAACCTTCAAGAGATATGCGATCTTCTCTGTTATAAACGTTTATATCCTTCTAGAGATATTAGATATTAATTGGCGCTAATGTTAACACAGCTAAAAATGACCGAAGACGAAAACAATTTCACGCCATGCATCAAGAATTAAATTCATCCGACACATCAATTGAAAATGTTTAAGGAAAATGAAAGTTATAGAGCGTGATGGGAAGCCCTCGTCTTCTCCACCAAATTAATCTAGGCCCCTTTATTTTTGTTGATTAGTTCAACTTGTCAGTCTATTATTTCTGATCCATACAGTACAAAAAGAACAATCACAGACGAGTTTGACCAGCACGCTCCAACGATTGATTTCGTGCATGCCCAAGTTTTATTCCGTTTTTCCTCTTTTTTTTCGTTACTTCCTTCCTCTCAGTGTCATGCTGTCACATTATATATATATATATATTCAAACAACAATAGTTATCATTAAGTTCAGAGAATAAAAATTCAAGGAGGTTTGTTACAGATCCACCCTCAACAAGTCTCATAAGAGAACATGAAACCAAAAGAACAACAAAAATCAGAAAGAAGAATATCAACCCAAATCATGATGAAGGAGTGAAATAAGTTTTGAGCTTTGGAATGAAGAAAGAGACCCCCAATCCATCAGAAAGAAGAATATCAACCCAAATCATGATGAAGGAGTGAAATAAGTTTTGAGCTTTGGAATGAAGAAAGAGACCCCCAATCCATAACATTCCATTGATGATCAACATCAGAAGCCCATTTAGTGAACAATTAGCAACAACATTCCACTCACGAGGAATATGAATAAAAGAAATGGAATCAAAATTCCAAGCCATGCAAAAAAATTCAGTCACATAATAAGACAACCTCCAAGATGATTGAGAAAATCTCCCATTGTTTAGGAGTGAAACCAACACCATTGAATCCATCTCACAAATAACATTTTTCCAACCTAGCTCACAAGCTCTCTCTAGAGCTACTAAGACAACTTGAGCCTCCATGTGATTATTTGTAGCAATCCCCATAGAAGATGAAAAAAAAGTGAACTAACCCAATGCTATCTCTTCCAATTCCACCAATACTTGTTGCCCTTGGATTACCACATGAAGAACCATCAGTATTAATTTAAAAAAATCTTAAAGGAGGAAGAGACCATTTCCCAACTTTGTCTACCTTATTCAAAGAGCTAACCTTGGGCTTAGGGCTAGTGGAGAAAGTCACCTGATCCAAATCTAATGTTTGAAAAATTAGATTATCAAGGAGAGAAAGAACACCATAAACAAACACTTCACTTGTAAAGTTTCTTTCAGGGAACTTAAAATATTTTACCAAATATACCCAATAAGACTTTAATATCCTTGAATAATTTGATGATTTCTCTCCAACCAAATTTTCCTAAGGATGAAAGCAATTCCTACATCCCATGCAATCAACAAAATAGAGGTTGAAGTAGGAGGTCACCCCTGAGTAGCCCAAAATTTAGATAAAGAAGAAGCATGAATAAAAGGGTGATTCCAACTAGACCACCATTTTCTCCATAGTCTAGCTAAAAAGGAGAATTTAAAACGAGATGAGACACTCTCCTCACTAGCTCTAGGAAGATAAAATCCCCCCAAGAATTTGAATTAAATCTAATTTTGGGCCACATGGGACTCATATGCTAGAAGTGGCATATGAGTCCCATTGGGCATAATTTTGGGACACATTTTCAAAAATTCTTAGAAAGGTGTGAAATCCATATTAGGGCCCAAAACCCTTGGTGGGACTCATATGCCCAAGGTGGTGTATGAGTCCCAAATCACCAAATCTGGGCCACACAACCTAAAAACACCAAAATTATGATTGGATATTTATTTATGTTAGGAGTATCCTTGAAAAGATGCATTAATTGAGGCTTGTGGATGCAAAATAAGGCTAATTAAAGCATAAAGAATCCTAATTGATTAATAAAATCCTAGAAAAGTGTGAAAGTGTGTTACAACACTTTACAACACCCTAAATAAGGTATGATTAGGTTTATTTAGTTTATAAGCGCCCAAGACCTAATGTGAGTTTGTTAAACACATTACAACACTAAGTCAAGGCATCATTAAGCTCAATTTTTTAAGGAGGGCCCAAACAAGTGTGAAAATGTCACAAATGACATTTTTCAATACTATAATTCTTTTAAGTTTTTGATCTATTCTAAACATAGGCATACCTTGAGATGGAAAATTCCATGATTGCTTGATTAGGTCTTTGAATTTTGGGTGCAGATTCCACATTATCTCGTATCTAAAGGGTAAGGGGTCAAACTTCCTTTTTTTCTCTCAATTTAAAACCAAGGCACTGTTGTTTGGCATTGACCTTAGCAAAGCTGATAACTAAAGTTTCACCAAAATATCCCAATCTTTAGAGATCAAAACTCTCTAATTTCACTGGATAAGATTTTAACCGTTACATCTATTCAACCAAGTGAAATTAGAACTTGAAAGTTAAACATCAAGAAGACCCTGATTTGAGATGAAACTAGGAAAAACATACAATCAGAGAAGTCCTCTAAACCTTTGAGCTTTTTTGAAGGGTAGAGAGGGGTATTAAAGTCTCTAGGAAGCATCCACTTCTCATTCAAGTTGTTATATAGGAGAATAGACAACGAATCCCATAGTTGATTCCTAGAGACCCTAGAGTTAGGAGAAAAAACATTAACTAGGTGCCACACCAACCCTGTTATACTATCTTTAAAAGCCACTTCTGGGTAGGTGCAAAAAGTTGAGTCCACAAAATGTTTAAAAAGTGGAAGTTTTTTTCTTGATTTTCAAAAAATTTCATAGTTGGACTTAAAATTTGAAGCACTTACACATTAAATATTTAAAAATTTTAGTAATATGGAAGCTACAATTTTGAATCTAGTTTTCAAATATGTAATTTACTCTAATACCTAGATGATATAAAATAATTTTTAATCTACATGTATAAAAACCACTTTTTAAAAGTCACTTTGTTAGGACTATACCATGCTCGTGTACAGACACTATAATTTGATGTAAATTAAAGTATTTTTCTAATTCCTTTTGGGGAAAGATGCGTATTATAATGAATATTGATGAGTATGTTTTTTATAATTTTTTTCTTAATTATTTTTTATTTATTAATTTTTTATTGACTCTTATTGCTTGTTTTTAAAACCCTTGTGTACGAACACCATAACTTGACCTAAAACTATCATTTTTTGAATTTTATTTTTTCATTGTGTAAAGAATTTTTTATATGTTGATGCCATATAATTTTCCTAACAATAAAATTGACAAATTTAAAGTTATCAAAAACATATGAAAACCTGACATCTCATGTTTATGGACTTGTTTCCTCATAAATTAATTAAAAAATATAAAAAGTAATCTAATCATAAAAAAATTTACATATTTGAAAACTATAAATCACCATCTATAATGTGTTTTAATTTCATAAATCAATTTTGAAAAAAACCTCATCAGATGTATTACCAGAGTTAGCTTTTTCTCTTGAAATTTCCATGACCTTGTATTTGCAGGTCCAAGGCTAAGTGTTGGGTTACCATGCCTTTTTCTAGCCTAAATCCAAATGAAAATCATGTATTTTTAGTTTCAAACATTTTGGAATGAGTACCCACTTTAAAATGGGTACCTATTCTAAAAAATGAAAGGGTACCTATTTTAATGCTGAAAAATGAGACTTCCCTTGAATGTGGACCCATAATCTTGCACTTAACCTTCTAAATAGTTTTAGTTACTAAAACCTTCCTTACGAGTCAATCTATCTGGATTCGAGAAGGCTACAATTCATCTTGGATCACCTTTAGCATCACAAACATAGTAATTAGCTTTAGGCAAAACAAATTGCACCATCTTAACAAAATTCATTTCTCATCTTGGTCTTATGTATTAAGAGAATGCCAAATATTAGGTGAGTAATAGAAATCTTGAAAATATGTTTTTTAAGATGACTATTAATTCCCCTTATATTCCAGGATAGAATCTTCATGACAAATATTAAGAGGGACCAGCAAAACCTTTCCTTGGCCCAAGGGGAGGAGACTCTCCAATTACTTCTTTGATTTGAACCCATTTGAGAGCCCCTCTAAGGTTCTCTTCTACACTGAGGCAATATCTCTTGCCGCTTCTCTAAGTCTAACCTCCTTATTATTCACTCTACCCACTTTTGAGTCATTCCCCACATCAATTTTCTTCTTCTTCTTGGATTTTCCATTCACCTAAGTCTAGGGGTCTTCATTAACCTCATTTATAGGAGGTGAAGAAGGAGCCAACTTTGTAAAACCCAAGATAGCCAGTGACTTGCATATTCACATGTAATGACTCTTGAGGAGTTGAGTCCTCCTTGTTTAAAGAAACACATAGTTCCATGCCTATATCCAAAACTCTAGAATTTAAAGGAGAGAAGGGGTTCACCCCTATGGTAGGTTCACCTTCATAGATTATTTTTTCCATCGGAGAGGAGTTAATGGCACTATCCATTAAGATAGTCTCATCTTCCTTTGTTTCAAATCCCTTCTTAAGAAGCCCCTCAAGAGCTTCATCCCTGCCCCCAATTGGATTTTGGGAGTAAACATGAGGAGAGAAAGCAATAGCCTCCTCATTTTTTTAGAGAGGAATCTTCTTACAAGTGTTACTAAGATGACCAAACTTTCTGTAAAGCTGAGAATACAACCTTATATTCTCATATTCCAAAACTTGAGTCTAGGACCTAAACTTAGACTTCAAGGTGATGGAAGTGGGAAGAACATTGTTAATAGGAACATAATTAACTTAAATTCTAGAAAATACAAGCCAAGATCTCTATGAAGTGACCTTTTCCATAGCCAGTAGACTTTTGAAGGTGCTAGAAATCCCTGAAAATAGGTTATTGTTCTAGAACTCAAGGGATAAGCTTGGAATCCTAACCCAATTAGGACCAATAGAGCCTAGGTCCACTAATGGATCTAAGCCCGATTTTCATTTATACAATACCAAGTAATTCTTTACCTTTTTGTCAAATGCCTAGGGACCTCTTGTAAGAATTGATACTAGATCTTCCTAGTTGTTAAAGCTAAAAAGGAAAAGGTCATTTAACATAGCACTCACAATAGCCTCACCTTTAAGAGTCAAGACATAATCCATCCATTTACATACTTGGTCAATATTTGGCCTAAAGGATAAGAACCTCCCAACAAACGACATTTGAAGGCTTGATCTAGGTAGATCTTGAGAATCTAAAAATTCAACTATTCTGGATGCCCTTGAAATTAGTGCCATGTCAAAATGCTCAGAAAACTAAATCCAATGCAACTTGAATGGTTGAAAAGGGAGTTCATATGTTCGAGTTATGACCAGTCAAAGTTTGGTCAAACCAAGTACAAGGGGCTAGTCAGAAGGTGAAAAGATGACCAACTTGAAATCAATCAGAAATGGCATCAAATCAAATAGATCTTAGATACAAACCCAATGCCACTCCTTTCACCAAAATTCAAGCTTGTACGTGAAATTTATCACAAGTCAAAATTGATAGGCTCTAGGGTTGACCAATCCATACAATTGATGATGTCATCAAGTTGACATGGTAGGCTCAGATGACATGGACCAATCAGGGTTCGAAAAGTGGCATTTTTATGATGACGACAATAGAATGACAGATGATGTGACAGGCTAAGTCAGTAGGACACATGGCAATCCAGTCAGCACATGGGGTGGCATCCATATGGTGACGTGTTTGTGATAGCGAATAAGGTTGTGCCACGAGGCACATCAGTTGGGTGCTACATGAAACCTATTTCTCTCTCCTCCATGGTTGCAAGTTTTTTGTATTCACTAGAAGAATAGTGGGATCAAACATGCGACCCCCACGGTTCAAGCCACCGACATTACCATTACACCATGCGACACTCTTTTGTTATATCATTATTGTTGTTTTGTTTTGATATTTTAAATTTCTACAACAATTTTTTAAAATAGAGGGAGCAAGGGTGAACCTCCTAACCTCACCACCCCAAAAACCCTTTCTTGTTGGCATGCCATGTGTGAGTTTGTACATGTAAAGGGGCTATGTTTCTTATAGTGTCTTATTAAGCATGAAGCCTTAATAACCAAATGGTTATTAAGTGAAAGATAAAACAAACCAAGTGGATAAGAAAAAATCCACTAAAACAAAATAGTGTAAATTTGCAAAGGTGTAAGGACTTAAAAGACAAATTAAATGGGTTTTTAGGGGTTGTTATTGTTTTATTTGTAAAAAATAAGGGGAATTGGCTTTGATTTTTCCTTAAGGGGGTAAATGGCCAAAATGTTTAGTTGTAACCAAATGTGGCCAAATTTTTGTGTAAAAGGAGGATGAGAGGAAGGAACAAGGCATGAAATTCATTTAGAGTTCAGAGTATGCACTTGTGAGTCAAGTCATTCAAGATTCCAAGGATCAAAGCATTCATAATTGAGCATCCAAGTGTTGAAGATTTTACAAAGAATATTGAGAGGAGAATTGTGATTCCAAAGCTCTGTGTGAATACATCATAAGGCTATGACATAATTTGAATTTGAAGGAGTATTGTTCGAGGTCCAAATTGAAGGCTTCTTTCTTGCAAGGTGTAGAAGAATTTTGCATTTGCGAATCCAATGTTAGGTATAACCAAGATGTTTTTTATACTTGACTATTCTGGAACAATGAACTTAGTTTTGTAAATGAAGAAAAGTACCTCCATTCCTAGTTCATGTTAAAATGATGCTTTAAGAACTAGGAATAGATTGTTGTTGTTGTTGTTGGAAGCAATTGCTCAGTGTTGATTTTAGGAAGCGCTTGTTGGGCTTAAACTTCTTGATAGTGACAACTTGTACATGTAGTCAGAAGACCAGGTGTTATAAGCATAAAATGTGATGATTTTTTGGATTAAAAAAATGTGATACCATTTGAAAGCTATAGAGGTTTTCCAATCAGCCTATCAATAAGGACTTTAGTCATAATTTGTATAAAAAATGAATAATAATTACATATTAAATTCAAAGTAAATTATAATTTATATCAATGAAAAGTTGAGAATCTCCTTTAAAAACCCTTTTTGTTTCATCAATTTTGGGTAAAAAAAAAGTCGTCAGCCACATACCCATCATATTGCCACTTTTTGGCCCATCATGATCTTGCACATACCCACTTATTAAGTGGATCAAGATACATAGCCCTGAGAGATGAACTCTGTAATCAAATGTGTCTTGCTCTATTGGTTTTACTTGGATGTTGATTGTTGTTCTTGTTCTACATTTGTACTAAGTTAAAATGGTTAAGTGAAAGGAACTAATCAATGAGCTCAGTAAACTGATGGATTGAGTTTACACATTGGATTTATACAATTAATTAAAGACCTTGGCATAGATTTGGATTCTAGTAAGTGAGTAACTATTTTCAAATCTGATAAATGAATAACTTAGTTGAGTAAGAACACTCTAGAATTTTTGAGATCAAGTGGTATTAGAGCAATTTCTAAGCTGAAGTTTGGTTAAGTTACTAGTTTGTGCAAGTTATCCATTTTTATTAGTTTGAAAATTTGTTGGTTTGCATGTTTGCAAGTGTCACAAGTGTACATCCAAGAGAAAGATGGAATCTAAACAAGGGGAATCTTCCACGGTGACAATTTTTGCATCCATGATGGATGACTTCTTTTCCATGAAAAGGATGATTGAAGCACTCCACCAAGATAAGTCCGAGAGGCTTCAAGAAGTTGAAGAAGCCAATTAACGTCTCTAGATGGAAAATTTTGAGTGAAGGAGTTGCCATGAAGAATTGGAAGATGAGAAGAGGAAGTTAGACCTGATGTTGCAGAGTGTTGTGGAGGAGCAGATGGGAGAAAGTTCTGCTGTAAAAAGTCCTTCCAGGATTGAAGATTCTAACATTTGTACTTTTTGTCCACACTCAGAGGATTCCTTGTATGTACCCCTCACATAGCCTAACAATATGGAGGCTTCATGTGTAGCGGTTTAGAAGGATCCATTGGAAGGTAATCGAGAAGTTGATCAAGCGATAGAGAAGGTAATAAATGAAGTAATTTCAATTCCTTTAACCACAATCATGCTTTTGGAACATTTAAAAAAAATACCAAGGGTATCGGTATGAAGCTATTGACGAAGATGGGCTACAGTGGGAAAGGCCTTGGAATTAATGGACAAGGAATAGCTAGTCCCATAAAGGTGGTAGAATGACCTCGTTATAGAGGACTAGGTTATGATAATGAAGAAATATGAGAATGTTCCAAAACCATGTTTTTGAGAGGTCAAGATGAGGGTGAACCCCACTATGGTGACTATAGTGACTACAAATCATCTCCTAGAAAAGACGTACCTGATGGAAGGAAGTCTAAGGTAGATCACCTTCAATAGTTGGGCATAGAACCTGACAAAGGAAAAGCTGGTTCTCCTAAGCAGAGTAGTGCTCAAGGGAATTCCAAAGGTGATGAATACTTTAAATCTACTATTGATTTTGAAAGTAGTAATTCTTTTGTGCAAGCCTTATGGAATATGTGACTATGTACATTTTATCATGCACCTAACCACTGTGTAGCAAGGTGTAACAAGAAGTAGAGGCTTTGTAGAAAGTTAGTCATGCAAACTAAGGAGACAACGAGGCATGCAAAATACCTTCAACGTTCCACTCCGAAGAAGGTAACAACAATGCAAGACAAAGATCAAAACTATTGTACTCACTACAAAATTAGTGGGCATTGGATTGAGAAATGTTGGAAGCTGCACCCAGAGCTTCAACACTCACTGAGGCCTACAAATGAACCCAGTCAATAGGAGGTTGCAAAAGTAGAGGCAACACCTATAGTCACCATCCCTAAGGCAATCTGTGAAGAACCTCAACAAAAAAAAGAGTAGTTGGAAGAGGAAAGTTTCTTTGATCAACTCTATAAGACATGGGAAAACATGTTGACTAAATAGTTTTATCAAATTTGTTTATGTTACGTTTTGGATTGTGGTAATATGTTGATGTAAAACTAGTATGGGTTTTGAGTGAAAAAAAAAAGACTTGAGTGAAATTGTTTTCAAGTATTTGTATGAAGTTGTATTACTCTAAGGTTGAGATTTTGTAAGGCTTTTCAAGCCATATCTCTTGTAATCTGAAAGGAGAATACTTGAAGAATTCTTATTGCAGGTTAAGACTTGTTGCTTGCAGATTTCTTAAGTGGTCTAGTGGGTGACAAAATTCTCAATAAGTCACTAGCTTTTAGGAGAGCATTTTTGTAACAGATAGATTGAATATCTATCTAGGACTTAGAGTTGCAGAGAATGGTCAGAAGTGACCTATATGTTCTTAGGTTGAAGACTTAGTCTGATGATGATCAAATCCCTTGAAGGAATTTTTCTATGGCCTTGTTGCTACAACAAACAAAGATAGAGTTGAATGGTGAAGCCTTTAATCAACCATTCTGATGAACAAAGGTGAAGAAATGTATCAGGATGAGACATCGTTTACCATTGCTTGAGAAGTTTTTAAGTGAGGAGGAGCATTAGAGTCATGCTAGAATCTTCTTGGTATTGATGCAGAATGAGAACCACTACCATAAGAAGCACTGAGAGGTAGGTTAATCATGCTCAATATTCTTCTTACTTTTGGTATGTAAAGTTCCATTTTGGACTACATCTTAATGAGTTTGGAAGTCCTAGTGTTACCAAAATGTAAGACCCCTAGAGGCAGATGTGGAAATAGGCAAGCTCATATTGAGAATACATTGCTAAAGTGTACGACCCTAGCAGGCAGATGTAGCAATGTATGCTTCCTGGTGTTATCAAAGTGTAAGACCCTTAGAGGGAAGATGTGATAGTATCCAGATGGGACAAGATCATAGCCAAGTTGTCAAAGGTGAAGATGTCAGTAGTACTGCAGTGGAGCTCTAGAGGTGGCAGTAAAGTTGATTTGAGGAGTGTGTTAATGGAATAGTAAACTTTTGGAGACCAAAAGTTCTTCAGTGGGGAGGCTTGATCCAGGTGGATCTAAAGAATCTAAAAATTCAATTGTTTCAAATGCCCTTGAAATCAACACCATGTCAAAGCGCTTGAAAACTGAATCCAATGCAACTTGAACAGGTGAAAAAGGATTTCATACATTTGAGTTATGATGACTCGAAGTTTGGTCAAACTAGCTATAGGAGGCAGTCAAAAGACAAAAAAATGACTGACTCATAATCAGTTAGAAATGGTCTCAAATCGAAGAGCTCATCGATACGAACCCAATGTTGCTCATTTTTCTGAAATTTGAGCTCATACACGAAAGTTGTCATGAGTCAAAATTGATGGGCTCTAGGGTTGACCAGTATGTATTGCTGATGGCATCAACATGATGTCAAGATGCTAACGAAGCAGGGTCAGATGATGTGGACTAATTAGGGTTTGACATGTGGCATCAATATGATGACGTCAACAATACAACAAATGGCATTGCAGGCTGTCACCAGGACACATGGCAGTCCAATCAGTACATGAGGTGGCATCCATGCAGTGACGTGTTTGTGACATTGAATCAGGTTGTGCCACGTGGCACATCATTTGGGTGCCACGTGGCACCTATTTCTCTCTCCTTTGTGGTTGCAAGTTTGTTTTATTCACCAAAAGAATAGTGGGGATTGAACCCACGTCCCCACAATGAAAGCCACTAACATTACCGTTACACCACATGGCACTCCTCTATTATATCATTATCATCGGTTTGTTTTGATATTTGAAATTTCTACAACAGTTTCTAAAAATAGAGGGGGCAAAGGTCGACCACTCAACCTCACTACCCCCAAAACCCTTTGTTTCTGCCATTCCATGCATGGGTTTGTACATGTAAAGGCGTTATGTTTCTCATAATGTCTTATTAAGCCCAAAACCTTAATAACTAATGGTTATTAAGTGAAAGACAAAACAAACCAAGTGGATAAGACAAAATCCACTAAAAAGAAATAGCCCAAATTTGCAAAGGTGTAAGGGCTTAAAAGACAAATTAAATGGGTTTTTATGGGTTGTTATTGTTTTATTTGTAAACTAAGGGGAACTGGCTTTGATTTTTCCTTAAGGGGGTAAATGACCAAAAAAAATTGGTTGTAACCAAATGGGGCAAAAATTTTGTATAAAAGGAGGATGAGAAGAAGGACCAAGGCATCAAATTCATTCAACGTTTAGAGTATGCAATTGTGAGTCAAGTCATTGAAGCTTCCAAGGATCAAAGCATTCAAAATTGAGCATCCAAGTGTTCAAGATTTTACAGAGCATCTTGAGAGGAGAATTGTGATTATGAAGCTTTGTGTGAATACATCAAAAGGATATGGTATTTGCACTTGAAGGAGTATTTTTCGAGGTCCAAATTGAAGACTTCTTTCTTGCAAGGGTGTAGATGAATTTTGGATTTGCGAATCCATCGTTGGGTATAACCAAGGTGTTTCTGATACTTGAATTTATTCTAGAATGATGAATTCAGTTTTGTAAATGAGGCAAAGTACATTCATTGATAGTTTGTGTTTAGATGATGCTTTAAGAACTAGGACTACATTGTTGCTTTTTTTGTTGTTGGAAGCACTTGTTCAATGTGGATTTCAGGAAGCACTTGTTGGGATAGAAACTTCCCGACAGTGATAACTTGTACATGTAGTCAAAAGAACAGGTTTTGTAAGCACTTTTGCAAGTTCAACATTAATGGAAAATTGATCACGCTTATTGAGTGGATCAAAAAATGTACCCCTTAGAGGTGAAATCTGTAGTCAAATGTGTCTTTCTCTCTTGGTTTTACCTAGATGTTGATTGTTGTTCTTGTTCTGCATTAGAACTAAGTTAAAATGGTTAAGTGAAAGGCACTAATCAGTGAACTCAATAAATTTATGGATTGAGTTTGCACATTTGATTCATACCATTAATTAAATATCTTGGCATAGATTTGGATCCTATTAAGTGAGTTTTTTTTTTAAATTTCATAAATGAAGAACTTAGTTAAGTAAGCACACTCTAGATTTTTTCAAATCAAGGCTAGTAACAAGTTCAGCCATTATTTTCTCTAGGACAAACACTTCCAGAACCTCCACCACACATCACTCCTTTGACTTAGAGGAGGAGAATAAATCCCTTTTAGAAATGGATGAGTTTCCCACTAGTTTGTCCACATATGAATTTTGATTATTTCTAAGAACCAATAAACCAACTTCATTATGAATATTCACAGTACCATCATCCCAAGACTTACAATTTACCACACAAGCATTTGACCTCAAGGAGCTAGCAACCAAAGTTGAGGTGTTAGTAGTTCTACCTATCAAAGAGGACATCTTGGAAGGGGACACCAGTTGGGTCCCCCCACCAAGCTTCTCCATGGCTAAAGCAACAACAAAAATAAATGAATTCTAACATGCATGCACAATAGTAGCAAAGCTCTTCTGGGTATGCTTCTTATTTAGAAAAAAAATTGCAAGCCTATGTTGACCATCATAGAAATAGTCTAATTAAAAAATTCTCACCATGATCTAGGGTCATCCCACAATAATGGGTTACACTTTTTGGTGAAACTTGACATTGAAATCAACATTTTCAAAGAAAACTTCACTTTCTGACACTTATAGTAGGTAAACTATTAGGAATTTGAAAATTATGTAAACTAGTGATTTGTGAGATTTTTTCTGTAGATTTTAATTGTATTTTTTTTTAAAAAAATTGAAATTGAATTATAATTTTTTTGTGTCTCATTTGATAACTAGTTTTTAATAGTAAACAACATTTTTAAAAAGTGGTGTGTACTTCGACACGCATAACTTTTTTTCTACAAAGAATAAAATTCCAATTTTTTTGAATTTAGGTTCATAACACAAGTATCTAGTTATGTCATTTTGTTTCATAGCATTTTGTTGAATATTTTTCTTTTAATTAAGTTTTGAAGTCAAAACATTTATAATTTAGACATAGGTGCACTTCGGCTCACATAACTTTTTTGGTATGTAATGAAATTCATTTTTTCTTTATTTTGTTAGAATGAGGACATCAATACCTAGTGGATATATATTTTTCAAAATTTTTTCCCTCAAATTTACTATTTTTCCACAATGATTTTTCATCTAACTTGACATTCGGTTAAAAACCTATGTATAGTAAAACTAAAATATAAAATATAAAATAAAAACAAAATATATTAAATTTATAGTCGTTGGAAAGCACGTTTCGATCACTACAATTATCCAACTTGGTTTATCAAGTTGACTCCATTTGCACCTCCTTCCTAAGCTTCGATAGTAAAAAAAATGCATAAATTTTGAAATGGTGGAGGGGAAGGCGAAAAAAGGGGGTTCATTAGAATCCCCCTTCTAATGAAGGGGGTTCATTTGAACCCCCCTTATATTGTGCAAAAGGGGGTTCATTAGAAGGGAGGGGTTCATTAGAAGGGGGGGTTCATTAGAAGGGGGGTGGTTCATTCGAACCCCCTTCATTAGAAAGGGTAAACCATTTTAAATTTTTTGATGAAAATTTCTAATTTTTCTTCATTCAAAAAATTATAACCCACTATTGTGGGTTTACCCTCCACCACCTTAAGTGAATACTACTCTATCATTATTTTATTTAGGTTCTCATCTTGCTAACTTATACTAGGCCTGATATAAGCTATTTTTTCAACTACTTTTCTAGATTTATTGAAGAACACAAGGTTTTTATTGGAAATAAATAAAGAATGTTTTGATATGCTTTCTAATGGAACCCTAAATTTTTTTTTCCTTGTTCCATGTTAAAACCCTTATTGCATTTGGATATATGGTTGCTATCTACAAAAGTTTAGAATATTCTATTGGGCCATTGACTCCATATTACCCATTTCTAGTTATTTTAATGTATCTTTAGTCATTCATTGTCACCTGGTAACCAGCCCTTTCTGGCCTAGGTTCAGACCTTTCTATTTTATAAAATTGGGTAAGGATCTTTGAGCCCTTATGATCTTTGTATTTTATAACATAGAGGTTTTTGAGTTAATTATTTTCCTAGGGAGTCCCCTGCATAAGAACAAACTAATGAGAATGTGCTTAAAAGTTGCCCATTTATGACCCAATGGCCTTCAATTCTATATCACTCATCCCTGATTTTTCATTGATTCACAAATTGTAATAGCGATAAGCGATGGATTGATGTTTTTCTCTTAATATCACTCATCGCGAATGTATTTTAAGTTTTCAAAATTATAATAGCGATGAGCGATACTTATATCTTTATGTTCTTATCACTCATTGCTAATGGTCATAGAAAAGATAAACTTGGAATGGCGATGAGCGATATGATCGCTTGATCGTGGATATGTTTTGAATGTAAAATCTCACATCAGTGATATGCGATGGAGATCAAAAGTTGTCAATCTTCTCATCACTAATTTCTTGCAAAATATATGAGGAGAATTAGCAATGAACAAAGACTTTATTTTATAACTTCATCACTCATCACTGATTTGTTTTAGAACTTGAGTTCTAAATTGGTGATAAGTGATGGATGTTCTCTAAAAGGTTTTTTCTCGCTAAAATGGTATGATCTTATGAGTAATGTCTTTTGTGATGTTTGGTTTATGCATGTTATACGTGTCCAAAGATGGTTCCATCACAACATTTCCTATCGCAAATAGAAGCATCCAGACAAGGTTCGAATTAGTGATACACGACAGGAGGATAAGTGTAACAAATGGTTAGGATATGTGGAACCAAGGGCTAAAGATCATCACTAGAATTTTTGCATCATTGACAAGAGTGAGGCAAGGACAAAATAGATCAGGGACGAGCAATGGTCATTGCATGGAATGGGAAATGTGGAAAAATCCTAAAGGTTTAGCATAAAGCAAAAAGGAAAGCAATGAGAAGACTGAGGAACCATTGATAAAGTGTTTTAAATCAAGATAACCCAATGGACTAAGAATCACCACATAAATTATTTCATCAAAATTTAGGATCAGCGATGAAGTGATGAAGCGTATAAAGAAAGTTTCCCTCTAAGAAAAGCTTGTCTTGTGTACTTCACCGATAGTAATGAAAGCACAGATTAGGTTGGCGATACACATTGATTGATAGATCAAAACACTTGAGCTGGCATTGTTGTTTTCCATTGATGAAGTTTTAAGTTCTTTAAAAGAAATAACTTAGATTCAATCTCGAGTTGTAAGTTATCAACTTGCTCGCATAAGGAGATTTTAAGTCATTAATCTTGCATGCTTCAAATTTCCTATTTAATGCAAATTACTTGAGTGATTTTCCATGTCATAATTCATTTTGCAATGAATGAGGGTTGAAGACTGATAAAAAATTGTGTGGGAATTGAATTCTCCTAAGATGTGTGTATACATTCTAAGCAAGTAGGTATGTCATGATGATTTGAGAGTCTAAGGGGCTGAATTTGTTTGAGCCTAAGGTAGGTCTTGAGATTAAAAGTGGAATACATGGAGCTCCTAATACATAAAAAAGAAGAGTAGGATTAGGAAAATTCAAGGAGTATAGTACCAAGGAAAATTACCATCCAAGAGAGCAGATAGTTTTAGAAGAATTAGTCAAAAAAAGAGAGAAGAGGATGGTGAAGTATGAAAAGAGGACATGGATGGAGAGTGAGCATTATAAGGCCTATCCAAAGGAAAGAAATTCTCCATGTGAGGTTCTTAATAACCCTTCAGACAATGAGGATGACACTGAATCAAAGGGTGATTATTATCCCCTCTCCTTGGTACTATTGAGGAATCCTGATAAAGAGGTGGTGACAAATTCTCCAATCCCACCATGAGTAAAATGTGGGAAAATATCTTGTGAGGTTGATGACTCTAACTAATGATTGTGCCCTGCTTTTGTTTTTGATGATACCACACCATTTCTGTTAGGATTTTCCTATTCAACACTCATGCGATTTCTTCTTTCATGTGCTGAGGTGGAAATTTTTCAAGCTGGTATGTAGGACAAGTGCTAGATGAGTTAACCTTGGTGGTGCATATGTTGTTTATAGATTATCTACAAGTTTGTGTCAGAGCTACTATTGGAGACTCTTCTTTGGTCAACAAGGATGAGGATTCAACACAATTACAAAAAACTTTGCTTTTCAAGGAGCTGGCACATGTCTTCATTTAGGGAATGTGGAAAGCGGTCTTTTACTCTTGCATTTTCCTCAAATGATTACATGTAACAAACTAAGAATATCTTGAATTCTGGTGCAAATGAAATGAAATGTAAATGTAATTAGGCTTGATGCTTGTTGCTCCCTTATCCTATAAAAGGGGATTTCAAGGCTTATTACGAAGATCAATTTTTGAAGTCTTAATAGAGTTCTAGGTAAAAGCTAAGCTCAGAAAGGGAACTTAGAATAGAATTTTGAAGTAGCCCAGTAGTTTTTCTTAGACAAGAAGTCATGTATGTAATGATCTTAAATGATATTTATAGAAATTACTGATATCGAAACAAATATTAGTCAAGAAATTTATACTCTCCTATGTATGCTCATTATGGAGTTATGAATGAGAAATACCAATGGTGTTATCATTTGAATGTATTACTCTATTTTCAGCTTTAATTCAAGGAATTAATTAAAATGCTTGAATAGGGTTATAAACTTTGTAAGGAATGGCTTAGGATTACTAAGAAGTGAATGTTTCTTGAATAGTAAATTTTCATAATGCAAAGAAATATGAAAATAGTTGTTTCTCCCTTAAAAGAGTAATTTATAAATTACTGAGCCTCTTGTGTACTTGAATTTATTGCTCCAATTGATTAGAGGTTGGTTTTTCTATAAGAGAATGTTGCATAAGATGAACAAATAGTGTTCCTGGCTCTAGACTTATGAGAAGAACAATACTCAAAATAGAAAATCTCTCCAAAGGGTAGTAGAAGTGGAATTAATCTTAATTCCTAGCAGATAGCTAGTCCTTCATTTGAAAATTTTCCAAATTTGCAATAAAAGTGATTTCATTTGCCACATAAAGGAATTAACTTGTGAATAAATGTGTTACTAATTGATTATACTGCACGAAAACACAATTAGAATTACCCTCCTAGGTTTCATAGAGCCTAAAGTGAAGGAGTACGTCCACTTTAAAATCCTATGCTTGTTGTGTTGGTCACTAACCTAACAATTCTTCATCATGGGAGTTGGATACTTCTTAGAGGATTATTTGATTCTATTAGAAAAATCACCAACACATCAAAGATAAATCTATGTACATAGCCTAAAATATCATATTATTTTATCTTATTTATCAATCAACAACTTTCACTTGAGGCCTCTTCCTAAGTGAATATGTCTTACACCATTGTACATGGCACACATGTATGCACCTATTAGATGGTATATAATTCATAATGGATTTAGAAAGTGTGTCATCATGTTTTACATAATTGAATAATTTAATTCAACATTATATAAAGGATTAATAAAAAATATAAAAGTTAGCTCATGTCCATCTTTATTCTTTCGAAGCTACATAATATCAATAATATAGAAGAAAGAAAATAAAAAAAATTAAAAGGGTTTAGAATTGTTAGACTTAGAAATAATGAAACTTCTTTAAAATCTTCCTTTATCTTCAAAAAATATTCAATTTATTCATCACTCCATGTGATTGGTTTCTCTTTTCTCAACATCTTAGAGATTTCTTTGATCTTCTTAGCAATATTGGGAATAAAATCCTAAATAAATTGATTTCTGAAAAGCCTAATTGCAAACTCTTAACTATTTTGTTCCTATTAATGGAGTTAATTACCTTAACTCTTTTTAATTTTATTTTCACCTAATCCTTTGACACAATATTCTCTAATAGATTACCTTCTATACCAAATATGGACTTCAAGGGATTTAAAAGTCCCATACTCAAGATATATATCTTGAAGATTAACTCCAATTACTTTACATGATCCTTCATATCCATGGATTAGGATGTTAGATAATCCTAACACAACACCTTGATCTCATCAATGAGGCCCAATAATGCAACATCCATAGACCTAGAATAATTAAATCTTTTTTTTTAGTTGAAATGTAGTTCTCACATGGATATAGGTGCCCCAACAAGTAGTAAAAGAATTATCATTTTTTTTTTCTCTTTGACCATCACCCTATTGTATCTAAAGAATTTATTCATCATGGAAATCCACTCTAATCCAATTACTCTCTATATTTGTTAAATCATAATTTTTTTTCACAAAATTGATGTTTATGCTTCTAAAATCTATACATAATCTAATATCTTGAATATTCTTATTAACTAGGACAATATTTGATAATAATTTGTAATTTTACATATATTTGAAAGTGAAAGTTGTAGGTGTTAGTGTCAAAAATTTTGGCTACAAGGGCCTAAGAAAGGTTCCATACTTTCATTGATAGCCTCCTTATGTGTTTGGTTGATATTCAAATACTTTTAAAATATTTTCATACACCACAAACGTGCTATTCAATCCCACCAACACTTTACCATTCCACCCTTCTAAAATATGAAAGTTATTCTTACTTTTTCAAGCCTTAAAATTATTAAATTTTCTCTTTAGATGATTTATAGATATTACTATTGTAGAGTGTGTTGACCAATGATACTAGCATGGGTTGATTATGCTTGATCCATGAAGAATTGAAGCATAACATAGCCACCAATACTCAATCTTAAACACAATCATTTAAATGAAAGTTAAACTAAAACATTTATTGAAATGAAGCATTCTAAATATGAAAAAATTAAAATGTCTACTCTAACCCATCTGAAACTTATCCTATTTTGGAATCGGTGTTGTGTTGATGTGGAACAATGACCCTTTCCCAATCTCATGATCTGTGTGATCCTGTCTCAATCGATTATGTTGAAGAGAATCGATGAAAAAATTGTGATATGTGATTACAAACATGATTTATGCTAAAATGAGGATGATACAAAAGCTAATATACCATGATTTTATGGTAAAATATGTAGTTATGCAATTGCTAAGCTAATCTAAATGAGATTTAAACCAAAAAGATTCAAACCCTAATTATCTAATTTAGCTAAATGGATGCATGGAAGCCATTAATGGAAGCTAAGCTATTATGCAACTAATTTAAACTAAAATATGATAAATATGTGCAAATATGAGTGTGAGTGTGAGTGATTTCAATAGCACAATTTTTCTTTGAAAAATATGGACCCATTCATCTCCAAATAGTGTTCTATTTATAGGAAAGCAAATGGGAAATGAACGGTTGAGATCAAGAAAGTTAATCAATGGTCAAGGATGAAGGAAAGAAGAGGAATGGATCATGGATTCTCATCAATAGGTGAGAATGCAAGATGAGATTTAATCAAGGGTTATTATTTCCTCCAAACAAGCACAATTTTGACATGTACAAGAGGTGAAAGCTTAACTTGCACAGGAAGTCACAAGCTAACTTGCATATGAAGCCAAGTGAGAATATTTCCTTTTTCAAATGATTGGAGGAGAGAGAATATTCTCATGGGTGAGGGAAAATAGATATATTTCAAATTAAAAAAAGTTTAATTGTGCAAAAGGGGAGGGAATATGGAATATTCCCCTTTTGGAGGAATGTGCAGATGAATATTCCCTTGCAAGTGAGAGAAATTAGATTAATTAGGTAATTGCTAATTAAACAAGGGTTTAACCATGCAATTAGGGGATTTAGAGGAATAAAGTGATATTCATTAAATTAAATTATTTAATGAAAGGGGGAAAGATGAAATGACATTTAATTAAATAACTTATGGTTATTTAATTAAATAAGAAGACCTAGGGAATTAAATTAAATAGTTTGACTTATTTAATTTAATAAGATGAAGTGTTAGCATGAAAGGGGATGAATTAACCTAATTAAATTGAATTAGGTTAATAGATGCAAATGATACAATTAATTAAAAAAACTAGGCTAATTTAATCAATTAAGTTAAAATAGGATGGGTTTAAAGGGAAATGATGTTAGTATACTTGATTCGAGTATATCACATCATTTAGGACATTTTTGAGTGTCTAAAATTTTCCCCTCTTTGGAGTGAGCAACTTGCCCCTTCAGTTCAAAGACTGATGCTCTTTGGATAAGAAAGCTAGTGCTTAAATCATTTTTTTTAGATGCCCCACTACTAAAGGACACAACTAATTCCTTGTCCCTTCAAGAAATTGGCCGAAAATTTTGAATTTTGGTTTTATTTGTCGACAAAGGGGAAAGGCTACCCCAAGGGTCCAGAAAGGCTCTGGGATGCAAGAAATATGCCAAAAATGCAAAAAAATGCAAAATAAGCTCCAAATTAGCAAAATTAGTGAAAATGATGATAAACCCTAGCTTCAAGGTTAAATTATGGAAAAAACCCTAATTTTGATGTATAAATAAGCCAAGAAGGGTCACTTTTAATTCATCTATGCATATACACCATAAGAAATTCTTGCAAATTGAGCTCTGACCCTTTAACGAATGGTATGACGAGAGCTCCCACAACACATTTCCAATCAAGTTCAAGAGTACTACTGGCTTCCAAGCTTAGGAACACCAATATGTAATCTAAAATTTGACTTTTTGATGCATTTACCACACTTTGAAATTTAAACTTTGGCCATGTCACTATATAGCGACACCAATTTGAGAATCGACAACGCTAAAATTAATTTAAGTGACACATATGTGTATTGTGACATAGTTCACAATTTAGAATTAGTATTTCTAATTTCAAATTACGACGCATATGTTTACGGTGACACACTTTTCAATTTGAAAAATTAGGGTTAGGGTTTCTAAAGTTTAAATCACAACACATATGTTTATAGTGATGTGGTTTGTGATTTGCAATTTGAATGCCTTCGGTTGTCGCAATTTAGAATTTGAAATTTGAAACACTATTGTAAATAGTTGCACTATTATCATTTTGGAGCTAAAAAATTCCAAATTAAGTCAAATTTTTTTAAGTTTTGATGTCGTACGCTTCATGGGTGCAGGAGGTCATTCAAGCCTTGATGTTTCATGAGAACTAACCCATAGTGTTGGAGAGACTTCGTGATTTATCTGAGTTGTGCTAGGAGAACCTAAGGGAGATTGTTTTATGGTATATTGTGTATGCACTCATCCTCTAGACACATCTAGCTATGATGACTGCATTGTGCAAGTAATGGCACAGTGTGACTTCATTGTTCCACCTTCAACAAGTGAGGTGATGGTGACATTAGAGGATGCATGGTGAATAATGTGTTTGCCGATACATGGAAAGATTGTGATATATGATGTTGATTCCAAATATGATGCCTACCACGAGGTGATGGACATTGAGGACATCATGCTAGTTACTTCACAGATTGAACTTGAGATGTATATAGGTCGAGTTCCCACTTTTTGATTGATTGTTCCAACCATCATTTCTTGTTTGGTCACTTCTAATTGATGGAGCCATAGATTCAGCCTAGGATAGGGTCTTGTTTGGCACAAGATGCTCTACCAGAGGACACTATTTGCATTGGCACCTCATGGTATCATGATATGCATGACTTCATCTACTATGATAGTAGAGACATTGGAATAGGGGTTACCTTGCTTAATATTTGGGCTTGGGAGAACATTGTTGTGCTACGATCGATTGCCTAGATGGCCAATGTTGAGCCAGATGATCCAACTATTTGGTGGTACAAAGGCGCCATCACTTTATGACACACTGGGTGGCTTGGGATCTTATAGTAGTGTCAGGTGCTTGATGATATGATAGTATTTAGATGGAGGCGCTGGCTACAAATGCGAACATGGTTCAGTGATGTTCAACAACTTTTTCTTCCAAACATACCTAGTTTTTGCAGGGTCAGGAGCACATGATCATAGAGAGATATCTACTAGATAGGATGGTCTGACTATTTGGTGAGTAGAAAGATAGGCCAAATGATGCATATAGAGCCATCTTTTCCATATCAACACACGAGGTACCCATGTGGGGACCTATGATCCCAAACCCTAAGGTGGTCGAGTACTTTTGGCAGCTGGTTATGCACCCATGGGCATATGATTAGGGAAAGGAAAACACTGAGATGATGCCTACTTACGATGCATGGTTCATACTCCCTCATAGATTGATAGATCTAACTAGTCCACCTCCATGAGGGAGACTGCTAAGGAGGGGTGCAGGTAGAGCAAGATGAAAAGGCAAAGGCAGGGGACATGATGACCAGGATGGATAGGATGGACAAGATGGATAGGTTTCAGGAGTTCTACTAGGGAAACAATAGCTTCCTTAGTATCCTCCCATCCGATAGCAATCAAGAAAGCAACAACTAGTGAAAACACCACCATCAAGGCCAAATCCCTGAGATTTATAGATATAGTAGTTGTAACAAGGTACAGACTATTATGAGCGAGAGGGATTAGGCCCATTAGCATGTTTTGACTATTATTGCAAAGAGAGATCATGTAAGGTAGTAGGTATAGGTTGTGACTATCGAGAGAGATCAAGATATCAGTTGCCACAAAAAATTATAGATGATGACAGTGGCTACATAGGGTAGGACTGTATCTGTTAGGCTATACTGAGAGGTTGTGACTAAGGTAGTCTATTACATGATGCACTATCACAAAGATATTCTACAAGCACTCAAATAGATTGAATACTCATAGAGGAGTGATGCACAACCTAGGGTTGAGGATTAGCCAAAAGACAGACTGAAGAAGGGAGAAAGCATCAGGGCTAGCTCGAGTGTGTAGATACTTTTTTGACTTGTTGCCTAATTCTTTCATACAGATATACATTCATGGTATCCTTTTTGATAGCCTCATAGATATTACATTTATGATCAATATACATACACTGATGCAGATATTTGAACCATATATTTTAGGGTGTAAAGGGTGCTATGACCCTCTTGCTCAATTAGGATTTTTCACCTAAAGGAGAGAGATAGACCCTAAACAAAATCTAGGTGGTTCACTCAAACTAATGCAAGTAGAATAAAAATATTCCTAAATGAAATGATCTAAATGTAATAAAATGATAAAATCAATTGATTATTTATGCAAAACGTAAGAAAAATGAAGTCTTTGAAAACATAGTGTGATATGCAAAAATAAACTAGAAATATAAACAAAAGAAAAAAGAACTTAATGAGACTAAATGGAGTGCACCTGGAGATAGAATGTTGATGCTAGAAGGTTTTGGAATGTTTCAAAAATTACTATTGATGACCATTGGGACTCATTTTCCAAAGATGGTGAATTAGTCCTGCTTCTGATAAATTTTATTGAAATAGGTTTTGGGGTGCCAAGAATTCAAAACCTCAGAAAACACTTTCTCCAACCTAGCAGTGGGATTTATTCAACATAGATGGTGAATTATTCCACCTACAAAAATCTACAAATTTTGAATTCAACTTTTTCATGGGTCCATATTTGCACTTGTTTGCTTGTTGGGTTGATAGATCCAAATCTGCAGAAAATGGGCTAAATGATGTCTCCAAGTTTGAATTAGGTCTTCATTGGCTTGAATAGATTTGATGACCTTTTGACCACTTTTCAACACCTATATCTTTAAAAAATCTGCCTGCAAGACCTACAAACACACATGCAAAGAGGGGAAAATGGTTAAGGGATAGAGTATAGGGGTTTGCCTTGGTCAAACCCCAATTTGGTAATCAAACCCTTTATAATGAAATGAAATAAGAAAGGAATGATAATTAAATAACATGCAAGTGTCATAAACACACCAAACCCTTGTTGTTGAAGTATGGAGATATGTCAATGGTTGTTCTAAGATGCTTGATAATTGCTTGATTGAAGGATGCTATGATGCTCAAATGAGTTTGTTTGCAAGGATGAACACTTGAATAAATGGATGAATGGGGATTAAAATGAATAGAAAATCACTTATTTATACACACCTATGCCCTAATTTCTAAAAAATACATCACAAGTCGACCTTAGGTCTTAATAAATAAAAACTTGAAAGAAATTTGAAATTATTTTGAATTTTGTGCCAAGAGGGACTCATTCGCCACCCATGGCGAATGGGTCCCACTCAAGGTATGCAAGTGGGTGTTGGGCATTAAGTTGCATTTAATGATTTTTTTTAGGTTTATATTAAAAAATATACTTAATTAAGGCCCAGAAGTGCATAAAGTGACCAAATAAAACATAAGAAAGGTGTAATTAGTGGTGACAAGCCTAGAAAAGCGTGAAAGTTTGTTAGAAGACTTTACAACACTTTAAAATAAGGTTTGGTAAGAGATAAAAAGGAAATATTTAGATGAATTATAATAAGAAGTCTAGAGAAGTGCAAAAATGTGTTACATCACTTCACAATACCTTTACAAGACATCATAAAGTCTTAATAATATAAAGATTCAATAAATAAATATAAAAATAGGCCAAGAATCATAGGAAAAAGATCTAAATGACCATAAAAAATTTCAAACATTCATTTTTCTATGAAACATTTAGCCCCCACTTTAGTGATAGGATGAACTTGCTTCAAACTCACACTAAAATAACCATGCATATCTAGAGGGATCCAAATGTACTTATGCTATCAAGATAAGACAACAACGATCAAGAGGGATGATCAAGCCCCCAGGATGAAGATCCCATGGAAAACTAGACTTAAAAACAAAATATCACACATATGAAAGAGAAAATGAAAAGGAAGAGAAAAAGGAAAAGTTGGATCAAGCTTTGATCATTTGTCCAACTAGTTGTGGATCAGATCTAGGCTATTTTTCTAGAAAATAAAATGCATACTCACTCTACGGTGATGGAACTCATGGATGTCCACCGAGTGAGAAGGCCCAAAAGGTGAGAAAGATACATTATGCTTGTATGTTCTCACATACACACAAGTGGCTATGGGGAAAGTTGTGCCTTAGAATGGGCTTCGCACTCACCCATACCAAAATTATACCTCTTGATGAATTTAATAAGGTGCCACAAAGGAAAATTTTCGATTCAAGCTTCATGAGGAAAGCAAAGCTTTGTATCCTTAGAACTCATGAACAAATGCGATGGCATTACAAGCATGCAAGGTGACCATATAAATGAAAATGAAAAATGGAAAAAATTAAAATGCAAAAGATGTTCAAAGGAGTCTTGTTTAGTTCATGCAAGGTCTATCACTTAGGGAAAATTGTGTCAAATATCTGCAAGAGAGGACCAATCAAAGAATATAATATTCAAAACTTAGTGGATGGAGTGCATTGCATCAGGCCACTAAGAGGAATGTAATATGCTAAGATAGATCACATTTATGAAGGACATCACACCCAATGTCATCCACAAAGTGAAAAATGCATCATATAAATTAACAAGGTGACACTAAGAACCAGGAAAAGGAAAAAAATGTAGAATAAATAATGACAATGTATGCCCCCAATTTAAAGGAATTGCTACACACCATTCTATGAGCAATTAATTTAAAATAGTGAAGGAAAAATGCAAAAGGAAACAAGACATGTGAGCCAACTTGAAAAGCCCCTATTCCAAGTCATATGTTTTCAAGTAAGGCTACATCATGCGAGAGAAATAAAAAAGAGAGGGATTACCCCCAAAAGGGAAAACACCAAACACATAAGGGATCTATGGAATTATGGTTAGTATGTTAATTGCTGCAATATTTTGTAAAGAGCTCAGAATTGTCATCATTCCCTGGATACATAGAACTTGAAGAATGACACAAAGAGAGTGAAAAGAAAATAAAAAGAACCATTTGGGTCAACATGGAAGAGACATAGGGCATCTCAAAACTTTGCATTGTCTCGAAAAGGAAAAAATGAAAGAAAAAAGAGAAAAGAAAAAGGTGAAGGGGAAAGGAATCATTGTGGGTAAACATGAAGGAGACATTTCGATCTCAATGCCTTGCATCATCCCCAAAAGGAAAACA